>CAIGQV010019101.1:13647813-13696644 GCA_903798115.1 Danio jaintianensis | reverse complement strand
CGAAATCAAAAGGCTGGACTAACCTTTGCTGTGTGTTATGTTGTGTGGACAGAGAATTTGTTCACTTTCGTTTTATTTATTTGGGTCAGATAAGAATCATTATGTTTGTCATCAAACTAGGAAAAGACTGAACACAAAGTGTGTGAAGAAGTGAAAGATGGAGAAAGTGTCATGGTTTGGGGGATGAGATACATGGTAGAGTGAATGAACATTTTTATAAGAAGCTCCTTCAAGCAACCCTTCCTTGTGTTCACCTCCCAGTCAGACATATAGGCCCCTAAATGAATTCTTTTTCATTTTTCAGTTAAGGGGCAAATAAAGTTTGAGTGATAGTATAGTTTTTAGAATCTTCCGACACCCCCGTGCTGCAGCAGAACAAAGTTTAAGGTGTTTAGGAGCCAAAGCGAATTCCCCCAAAAATGTGCTTTAGTGAGCTGTTTTGAACTGCTGAAATGAACTCAAAACTAATTCTGTGAGCCCCATCACACAGCAAAATGGATTAAGCAGTTCATTGATGCTGGAAGCATTGACAAAACATCTTAAAGCTGAAAGTAGCTTACAACTTGCAAATACTGAAAAATCAATCTTAAAAATGCCATATCAGTTCTAAATGTAGGATTCTTTTTTTTTTTTTGCTCTATTTTTCAAAGTGTTTTTGTGCTAAAACTGTAGCTTCTAAATCTGTGAAACATTAGGAGTAGTGAAGTGGACTCCTAAGTCACTAAGACCAATAAGATCATATTTGCTTCTGGACAAAAGTTGGAAAGCTGCATATATTTGCACACAAATGTGTTACAGTGCATCTTTATTGGTTTTGTAGGCTATCCCATCTTCATATTTTCCTTAATATTATATCCATGTTTTCAACTGGGCAAGTAACATCTGTTATATATATCCACAGTTTATACATATATATATATAAATATGTAAAAAAAGAAAAGCAGTACAACAATGTGTGACATTTTGAATTTGTTACAATAAACAATAGTGATACTTGTGCATTACAAACTGATTATTTGTGAATGCAATAGTGTAATAGAAAAACAACAGATCCAAATTGTATGTCCTGTTTGTGCTGATTAATTGGCTAAAACATTGAAAGAGAGTATTCAAAATAATAGCAGTGTGGAGTTTAATGGCTAATTCATTCATTATGTGAAGAAAACAGATTTCATTATTGGTGCTTGAAAGTCAGCAATATGTCACACATTGTCACACAAAATATCTTTCTTTCTGAATTGTGACGTAAAATTGGTTGTTTTAAACATTGTTCAGATGAACAATATTATTTAATTTAAAAGTTTATTTGAGAAGGGAAAACATACAAAGAAGTCAAACAAATTATAGGATGTTCATCTGAATTGAACTCCAGTACTTTAAAATGGCAGTAAAAACCCAAAGCATGCAGAAGAAAATGAGCAACTGCAGTTAAAATGGATAAAAGAATAAGTCAGAATGGCAAAGATTCAGCTAGTTGTGACCCCCAGACAGAACAAAGATGATCTAAAAAAAAAACTGAAAATACAGTGACATTCAGAAAATGTTTGATGGAAGCTCGGGAGTCAGCAAGAAGCCAAGCAACATATTAATTATCCCAAAGAGAAATGGTTACTGATGAGAGTAAAATTGTTCTTTTCTGATCTAGTGTTCATTGACGGTGTCAGACGTCTCAGTCCACTGAAGACTAAAATTTAAAAAAATCACGGTTTAGGATGTTTCTCATATATACTGTGGTGTTGGGTCTATTTATCATTTACCAGGTATCAAAGATCAATTTGAATGAATTAAAATACTTGAAGAGAATATGGTCACCTATGCCGAAGAGAAATTGTGGGACTAAAAATGGATTGAAAATGGTTCTGAATCATTCATTCATTCATTCATTTTCCTTCGGCTTAGTGCCTTTATTCATTATCCAGCTTATCGTTTACACAGCGAATGCCCTTCCAGCTGCAACCCAGCACTGGGAATCATCCATACACACTCATTCACACACATACACTAGGGCCAATTTAGTTAATCCAATTCACCTATAGCACATGTCTTTGGACTGTGGGGGAAACCGGAGCACCCGGAGGAAACCCACGCGAACACGGGGGGAACATGCAAACTCTACACAGAAAAGCCAACTGGCCCAGCCGGGACTTGAACCAGCGACCTTCATGCTGTGTGGTGACAGTGCTAACCACTGAGCCACCGTGTCGCCATAGTTCTGAATCGTCTATCACAAATGACTCAATGTTTGGCAAGATTTCCACACACTGCATAATCTAATTGTGCCTGCTGTTCATTGATTATTATGCCGGAATGTGATTATAGTTACTAGCCATATTGGTAAACTTTTAATTTTCCTAGTCTATGTAGCCTACACAGTGTAACTACAGAATAATCTTTAAATAGAAAAACTATCAAAACCCTTTGGTCATTTTTGAGCGAGATGCTAATGGTTGAATCTGATTAAATGATCTATTCTAAGAAGGTAAACGTGCTCCTGCCAAACCCAGAGATCAGCTGAATGGATTCAGAAATGGTAAAACAACTGTTTAACTGTAGTGTATAAAATGAGCCTATTTAAAAAAATAAAAATAAAAAAGTGTTACTTTAAGACTAGGCCTACTCTGTATTTTTCCATTTTTTTCTCAGAAGTTTTATGAATTGGTTTTAAGAAAAAAAAACAACTCTTAGCTAAAAACTTGACTGCTATTTAACGGAACTATTGGTGGTGTTTTGTGAATATGGATCCTGATCACTCTGTTTTTCACTCAAAAAAACAAATAATTTTTGTTTCAGTGCTTTCTGTTGTACTAGCATGTTCTAGCCACAACTAAAATTTACTAAAACGTAATTGCTTATACAATTATAAGTATCTTAATTATACACACGGTGGCATGGTGACTAAGTGGTTACCACAGTTCCTTTACAGCAAGAAGGTTGCTGGTTCGAGTCAGGCTGGACCAGGAAGGCTTTCTGTGTGGAGCTTGCATATTTTTATGGGTTTGTATGTGTGTCAATGACAGAACTATTAGCCTAATGTGGGCCCTTGGGGAGAGCAAGGATAAGAAATCTTTTCAGTTTTTAGGGTCTCATAGTTTGCTATCCATTTAAAAGTAAATGAGCACATGCTTGAAATTTAATTTGTATGACGGCATATTTTCTGTTATAGCCTTGTTAGATTAAAAAGTAGTACAAAAATCTTTAATAATCAGCTTTGTTTCGTATCCTAATTTAACTGAATACAAAAAATATAAGTTTACAGACAGAGTGTCCTATGGATGCAACATGGGGCTTTTTATGAATGTATCTCTCTATCTGCATGTGCTTTTTGTTGAACTGCTGAAGCTATTAACAGTAATATTTTTATTTTATTACATTTTGGTGACTGTGGAGTTTAGGACTTTAATTTGAAGTAATAAACGCATGAATAATTGATTGTCTGCCGCCCTCTGGCTACAAATGCATGGATATTCTAGAAATACCACGCCCGAACTTATTCATAAGGTTATAGAGAACGTGGTTGACAGTTTTGTTTACATTTTCTTTCATTCTAGACATTAAGACTAGAATACTGTATAGTGACTAGTTAAATATGGTTGGAAAAAAGCTGGAGTTTTAATTGGGCACTACCACTGTTCATATGTCCATAGAAAACAATGCGTTCAAATTAAGACAAAGTTAAGGCATAAAACAAAGTTGTAGCTACAGCGCAGTGTGTGACCCCCTTTAAAGTTTGTTTAGATCAGGCAGTTAGTCCTGATCTAATAGAGCATCCTTCCCTTCTGTGTTCGTTAATGCAGAGCAACCATTTATTTCTCCATTTAATTAAATTTTCTTTTTTAGAATTAATATAACCAATCACTTGTATACCATTTATCTGTATTTTTTTTTATCCTTAACTTTTATTTTACTAGACTCTATAATGTACTCTTCAAAAAAAATTATAATAATAATAAATAATGAAAATAAAAAAAATCCTATAATATTAATCTTTGTGCATTCCTCTATAATATAGAGGAAATGCACTGAAAGTTTAAGATCATAGAATGAGGACTCTAATTATTATTATTCACGTAGCGTACAGTACCCGAGCGCACCATTTCTCAGGCTCAACTATAGAAATTACTTTAGACCACAGGTGTCAAACTCATTTCTGCACAGTTTGGCTTTAACCACAAACAGACTTGATCAAACAAACTCAAAGTAATTGAGTCATACCCGTGTGTTGAAGCAGTGTTGGAACTGTACTCTTCAGTTTGACACCCCTGATCCAGACCATAGGTATTAAAACCTAGCTCCAGCTGTAAGTAAATATTTCTGAACCATGTAATTAAAGTATTCAGACTTTAAAACTTGTGTTGAGACATGATTTGCTTCTGTACTCAAAGTAGTAATGAAAACAGGTCACACATACACACACAATAGCACCTGTACTGTTGATTGGAGATTTTCCACAGTTCATGTGGAGAAATGTTTCCACAAGAGCAACGACTTTTTTTTATTTTATTTTTTTTTTTATTAAATCATACCTTTAGTATGATAAGAGCGCTTCATCATCACTGGAAGAGGTCAACTGTAGCATTATAAAAGCGCTGCTGCATCACACTCAGCAGTTGCTTTATTGGTCCCATTTCACATCACTGGATTTCAGCCTTACACTGCTTCAAACTACCATAAGTTAAATACTTTAGCTCATTTATGAACATGATTTCTGCGGGAGTCACATAGGATGTAATGAAGAAGACAACTCCCACGACTCCACTGTCACAGTATCAAAAGTCTGTTGCATATGGGCCCTCTAATCTCACATTACTGTTCCCTTTAAACTTTAAAAGGGAAAATATAAATAAAAATAACAAATTTAAATGCTCAAGTCTCATCTGGGAAGTGAACATTGTAAAATGGCATCATCAATACAAAAAACAAAGTCAATTTAAAAAGATCATTTATTATTGAAATTAAAAACCTTTTAAAAATACATGCAAAGTGCTATAATAGTTCTCAGGCATGTAATCAGCTTGCCTTTTTCCTTAGAGATGTTGCTCTTACAGACTTTCTAATAGTGCGGCACAAACTTCCTGTAGATGGTGGCGTCATTGATTCTTTAATGTTGACCAACAGACCACACCTTGGACGAGGCTGTCCTATAGAATCATTGGCCAACTTCACAATGTCCTCCCGCAAACCAGTTATCTCCTTGTCTTTAGCCATGACATTACTTTGCAAACATTCAATCTCTTGCTCCTGTCAACAATAAAGCTTAAGCACATAGCCATAAAGACGTACAAAGTAATTTGTATGAATTCTTACCTTATTTGATAGTCTGTTTTGCAGATTTTGAACTTCTGCAAGTTTTTCCATATAGCTCTCCCCAGCTTCTTGCAGGGTCTCATTCAACTCTCCAATCCGCTGCTCAAGAGACATAATGAACTAAAAAAGGTAAAAACCAACAAGTTGTAAAAAGGTACAAATACAAGCTGTAGAACAGCTAAACGAATCTTCACTGGTCCACTTACCTCTTGCTTCTCAACACACAGGTTCTCCACTGCACATTTTTCCTTATACAGCAATTTAAACCTTTCAGCACCTGCATAAGCAATTCATGTATGAGTTGACAAAATAAAAGAAAATCTATAACGCTCACATACACAATACCTGACTCTTCTGTGGTGGGCAGTGGGTTTGTCTGCATGGAGTGGTCTTGTACGTTGGGTGGAGGACCAGAACACCGGCATTTCTGTTCCAACTCGCATACACGCTTCTCTAGCACCTACAAACAAAATAACACCCTAGTGACTTAATGCAACTAGGTGTGTGTTATTCTCTGTGGTGCACAGCTATAATGCTAGGTTATAAATGTTAGTAAGCTAAATACTTTGACTAGATTGCAACATGTAAATGTGCCTTGACTCGCTCTTGTTCTTCACTGTACTCTTCTATAGGGATGTAGTCCTCTTCCAATCTCTCCAGAGCACACTGGTACGCATGCTCCTTCAGTGCCTCTTTATACATATCAAATGTGCTGTCCATCTTCTCTTCATAACTCTCCTTTAGGTCTTCCATCTGACGACTTAACATACATGAATAAAGTAAAGAACCTTCCAAAAATGTATTACGGTGACTTGATCATTGCTTCACAAAAACATACCTGTGCAGCTCCTCTGCCTCCATGATTTGTTGCAACATTGCATCCCCCATCTCCTTGCGAATCTGAATTTCCTGCAGCAGATTTTTTCTTCGCTCAGCCAACAGCTTTACACGCAAGCTCTCCACCAAGTTCACCAACTCCTGAAAGAGAATGACATAAAAACAATTAAATTATTGACCAAGTTGCAAAGGTTTCTCTACAAGTACTTCAGCTGTTTTGGAATAGTCATCTTTGAGCTCTGAGAATATTGTGGTGGTGTACCAATAAAGCAGTGTCATGACTGATGCAAGTGCTCAACCAAGGCAATAAATCACCTCTTGGTGTAATATTGACATATCTGCCTCATCTCCATCCAGCAGCTCTTCCTCTGATAGGTAATCATCCACAGCCTGGTCATCAATAACACCATTCTTCAGCAATGGCTTCCCATCCAGACCAACCAGACGTGGTGCAAGAGACTCCAGAGATCTTTGAGGAATCACCTGTAATACCTAAAATGTATATAGGCCTCAGATGGGACACAAGCCGGTTTGGGTTTTTAACTCGGGTAAGTTAAATGTTTAATTTGAGCAAACTAAGTTTAGGCTAAAGAACGTGGATGATCAGGTTGTCACCATGGCCACTTATGTCACATTGCTACTACTCCAGAGCAGGTTTTATTTCGGGTTAGAGATCACAAACCCAAACTGGACCAATTGGCTGCGAGTTAGTGACATGCACATTTAATGCAATAATACCACTGACAGACAGTGTGCCTTTTTTGTTCCAAATTAAAGCCTTTTACACCAAAAGCATGAGTCAAAATGAATGAAAAGAAAACCTCAAATGGAGGTATAAAAATAAAAACAAACCTGCTTGGCAACTGCAGAAAACTTCATCACGTGGAGGGTCTCGTCATATGTTGAGGCACACTGATTAATGTTCACAATCATGGAAGCCCTGCCGCGGCCACAAAACATCCCTTGAAAGAGCCGTGTCAGTTTGCTCTCTCGAAATGGAACATAACTCTTTGTCCTAAGTAACAAACAGCAGCATACACAAAATCAGCCCGTATAAACCTGCCTCTTAGAGTTCCAGCTGGTATTTGCCTGTACCTGAAACCTTGGTTATTCCGGAGTGCTGCAATACACTTGCCTAGAATCAGCAATGAATTGTTTATGTTACCAGCTTCTTTCAGTCGCTCTCCAAAGGTTTTAGTTTTGTTGCATCTTTCAGAGCCGGCTAAGTCACAAAGAGAAAGTCTACACAAAAAGAGAAACATGTTACACTTGCAAAGCAACATTTGTTTCAAATAGCATGTTCTTTCCACTTACTCTGACAGTCCCTGAATATCAGCTCCTTCAATGCGTATCAGTTTGATGGTGAAGATACTGTGACTGTAAAAAAATAAATGAAATCAAAAGTTAATCGTGTACTAAATGTCATGTAGTAACTCCTTTAGACTTGCAAAATAGATCAAGAATCAAACTCCAATTTTAAACTAGTAGATGGGAAAGTCAACCTTCTGCTGGATGACTGGTTCATCTTGGTCACTGCTGCACTGCGGTTCTTATTGCCCACACGCAGAACCTTACTGGCTTCCTCTGTATTCTGCACATTAACCCATCTCAAATCTACCAAAAGTCACAAACAACAACAACAACAACAACATTTAAAAGTGCATTCAAACATCTCCTTTGCTGCTCCAATAGTGAAAGGACTGCACCTCTAATGTAAGAGCTCCCTGTACTGTCCTCACAAACCCTCAGTGCAGCACGTCTTTTGGTTTTGCTGGACTGGGCTGGCTGAAGCAGGTCATACACATGCTCATTGTAGATTTCATAAAATGCCACCCAAACAGAGTAAAGACAATGTGCTTCATCAGCCATGCCATCAGCACTGTCAACTGGAAGACATTGGTTAAAAGTTTATACACCAGTTATGCACACCATATATTGATCAATGCTCACATACCTGTATGATCATATGAAACGGAAAATGACAAACTATTGATCGAGGATGTTGAGCTTCTCTTTCTTAGTTTTGTGGGTTCAGGCTCCTAAGAGAAAAGGCCAAACAAGAAGCAAAATTTAATTTCAGAAACAGTGCACCGTATGATTAAAAAATATATAATAATAATAATAATAATAATAATAATAATAATAATAATAACAATAATACTGAAAACTACAGATGTGAGCAAATAGGCCACAGCAGAAGACTTTTGAAAAATTTAATTAAAAAAAGGGACTGCTCCATTTTGGCACTTTATTGAAGCCCTCGCACTACTTACTTCAGGTTAATTGAAAACATTATGGATCGAATTTCAACTTAATATTTGAAAAACATATTTACAAAAGAAATGTAAAATCATTGGATGTGTTAATTCACCAATATGAGACTATAATACACTACTGTAGTATGTGATAAGATGCGGTGTTGCTTCAGGTCATTGCAGATTCACAAAATGGAATGTAGCTTTTGTCAAACTCTCCGCTTGCTGGAAAAAAAAGTAGCTAGCTACTGGAAAAGCTACAGTACATCATAAGTAGCTCAGCTACTGTCAAGCTACTGAAAATGCAGCTAAGCTACTTGTAGCTAGCTACCCCAACGCTGACATACTGGCACTGGCAAAATGAAGTTATATTTTCATGTAAACATACAATAGCCTACCCTTAAATTAGCTAATTGCAGAAACTCAAAGTGCAGGCATAAGTAAACTCCCACATTTGAGAGATTTTAAGACTGGTTGCAAACCTCCTTGAGCAAACTGAAGAGTGCAGCCTTGGCATTCCTCTCTACCTTGACCAGCTCAGAGTCCAGTTTTTGCACATCAGAGCTCAAATATGGCTTAAGGTCCATGTGCTCATACTGGCGGCCACAAATGTGCTTGAACAGAACCTCTAAAGCACGTGGCAAAATGCCTGGGTCTTTCGGAGAACCTTACAAACAAACCATTTCACATGTAACTATGCAATACAAGATTTACCCAAATAATATAAAAGAACTGTGTGGATGTCCATGTTCACCTTGTATTGTGTATGTTTTTCCAGCATTGGTCACTCCATAACTGAACACTAATGCATTTTTGCCGTTTAGAAAGGCCTGCACCTGTGAACTGATTGTGCCTTCGAAGAACTCCGTCTGAGTGCAGTTTGGCCCAAAGATCTGCATTTCAGTACAAAAATTAGTATACAGATTAAAATAAGCATTTGAAGGACCAATTCAAAGCTTAATAATTTTATAAAACTTTACCTGCGAGAAGCTAAATTTATAGACCTGTTGACCAATTCCCTTCTCACTGCTTTTCATTGTGGCAGATCCTTTTGGAGCATGAAGGGTGATGGTTTCAGAGTCTTCCAATACAACACAGCCCTGAAAGGGAAAGAACATCAAACTTCTGCACTTCCAAAAGGCAAAAAAACGACAACATTTGTATCAAATAGAATTCTACAATACCTGATCCTCATTGCTTTTTAGCTCCTCTTCACTGAAAGGACGCACTTTCAAGTAAACTCGAAGTTGCTGCTGTTCAGGGATTTCAGCATTCTCACTCTACACACACCAAAGACTTTAAACATCATCTAAATCACTATACCATGGTTTCAATATAATTGTATGTTGCTAATAAAGCTCAGAATGATATCAATGTTTGTAGTCTTATGACCTGTGAAGTTATGGAAGAAACTCCAGAAAGTTCTGGCAGAGCTACATGATGAGGTTCACAAGCAGTCGACTCCATAGCCACTAACACTGTATCCTCAGTCATGTCAACAACAGTTGCCATGATTATACCAGAGATAACTTTTTTCTTAAAGCAATGAGTTCAGTTTTGCTAACAAAACCTTTTATGTTTGTCAGTGGTTTAGACAGATGATGCACACAGCAAACTAAAGCGATAAGGAAAAATAAACATGTGAAATCATTTTGAGACATGAGCATTCAAAAATAACTTAACACAGGCAAGATAAGGTCTTACCTGAAACGCATTTGGCACACCTGTTTACAATTATTTCCTTAAATAACATCCAACACACCTGCAACATCTTTTTTTTTTTTTGAGGTGTGTATTTAAACACACTGTTGTAATCAATAGTTGCAGGAGCATTTTGGTTTTTACCTGAAAAAAGCTTTTCTATTAGGCTAAAAACATATAAAAACAAAATATTTACAACACAAATGTCTTAGTTGTATAAATTAATAGTATTTATATATTATAATTATATTATTTGGAAAAAAAATGATGGTAATGCAGCTAGAAAAAGCATCCGCCACATAGAATATATGTCAGAGTAATTGGTGGTTCGTTCTGCTGTGGCATCTCCTACTTAATCAGGGACTAAGCTAAACGATAGTGAGTGAAGTTAATATTTTAAGGGCTTGAGGTACTCAAGTTTTCTTATTTCTTAACTTCTTCCACCAAATCTGAGCTTTGTACATTAAGCAAAAAGTACTCCATTAATATTGAGCCTGCAAATATAATTGGTGTGTCATGCTTTTTCACAACTATCCACATAAATAGGCCCTGTACTCCTTTATGGAAAACAACTGAAAAAAATAAATAAAATGTCATTTTCTCAGGTCTACAGTAATCATTAGCAAATTAATGACAATATGCTCATTTTTCAGAGTATACATTACATTGATTGGCATGCATGTCTGGAACTACTGTAGTCAGCATTGAAAGTGGTTCAAAACTTCAATAAAGTTGTCCTAGAACAACTGAACAAAGATTCTTGTCTTAAGACAACTTTTGATCCACTTCAAATGTTGACTACTCCATTTGAGAAAATCTAATGTTTTGTGAACATCAGGCTTTAAACAACTGCAATATTGGACTTAACTTTAAATTATAATTATAATTCAAATTTACATAGCACTCCATTAAATAGTCAAAGTATACATAGCAGAAATACCATAGGTGTGAAAATTCAATCTGGAGTGGGGAAAAAGAATAGGCAGACAGAGATCCAAAACTTTCAATTTTATTAATCAGATGTCAAATACAAAGCTGATTAATTGTGCAGACAGCAATTAAGCATCGGCAATGGTGACCTCCACCTCAACACCAGGCTCAATGCTGATGCTGGTGATCTGCTTGACGATCTCAGATGGACTGTGCAGATCGATGAGGCGCTTGTGGATCCGCATCTGGAATCTGTCCCAGGTCTTGGAACCTTCACCACAAGGAGTCTTGCGAGTAGTGATGCGAAGGGTCTGATTTGGGGGAGAGAAATTACTGGATTTAGGACAATCATAAAACTAAAAGATTCCTTGTTGGTTTGGTATAAAACGTCTGTGAAAATGTCAATGGTCATTCAAATCAATCAAAATTTCCCTTTGATAAACCTGACACTTTTTTTGGCAGTGATACTACTTATGACTGTCAAGCCAAGAACCAACAGGAGCACCAAATCAGATGCAATCAGTGCGACAACTTCAAGCCAAAGGGTGAAGCTTTTTTTTTTTTTGGTTTGTTTTATCATTAAGGCATGTTACAATAAATTAATGCTACAGACTTTACGTTTGCTATTAGGTACAAGTTAATGAGCAATCTTACTGCATTACTTGCAATCTTTTTTGACTGTTGTACAGTCTGATGTTGACAACAGATCGGGGCTACAAGTGTACAGGATTATTAAAAGTCAGTGTAAGTCAAGCTTAATTTGACAAGCATCGTAGAAACATGCATATTTTTATTTAGCAAAGGCCTTTACATGTGTTCTGTTTAAATTGTAAACCTCTGAAATAAAAATATCAAAACGGGCTTTCACCTTGGTAGGCATACGCACAGGCCCCTTCACCTTCAGACTCTTCTCCTTGGCACCTCGGATCAAATCGGCACACACTAACCAAAAAAAAAAAAAGGTTAAAATGACAAATTGAGTCTATTCAGACACAATGACAACTCCTCTTCAGAAAAAGGGCTCAGAATAGCGTATGATATAACTCATGTTCAAGTCGTTCATACAATTTTATCCTCATTGCCATTGGTCTAGTAGAGATGGGAGCACAAACAAACCTTTTTCCAGAGACTTTACGTTGCGGCTGGTCAGAGTGATGCGGATACGGTGAATGGCCACCTCGGCTTCAACGGGAGCCTTGCCAGTGTCTTTAAATGCCTGTAAATCATACATGTGGTGTTGTGAATTTTAAAAACTCACTACATTTTACAAACTTATAATTCAAATGCTGTTTTAACAGATTGACAAATCAAAAACAACACTACTCAGGGGATCACATTTAAATCAACAGTTCTGGGGAAGTCTGTCATTTACTCACCCTTCACTTGTTCCAAACCTGTTAGTTTCTCTTTTGTTTAACATAAAAAGATGACACGTTAAAGAATGCTGGTAAGCAGTAGCCACTGACTTCACATAGAAGTCCACGGCTACCACTTTCCAACAGTCTTTAAAATAATTGTGTTCAATAGAAAAAAAATAAATGTTTGGAACCACTTTAGAGTAAATTTTCATTTCTGCTTGATTTCTCTGAATAAGAAGGGTAAAGGTGCCAGTACCGTACGGCATACTTGTGAAAAGACGCCATGCACATAAACAAACTTTAATAGTAAACAAGCACAACCGGGGACTCTTATTTTGACATTATCGTGCTCCACTATTTCCGTAGACAGTGCAACATGCCCCGCGTTTTTAACGAATACGTTCATGCTTTTTTTATTTTTATTTCACGGCTTAACTTAAGCACATTACGCTTATAGCAGGGGGTTCCGTTATCAAATTTTAGAACTCTTACAAAATGTGATACATTAGTTACACCATTTAGAAAAGAGAAACACGCGTGCCGTCAGAAAGCTATTGTCACGAGTTCACCAAAAACTGTAGGTAACTACACGAATAAAACAACCCAAGACGCTCAACTTTGTTAATAGAATGTTTATAAAACTTGAAATTACCATGACTGCAACTTCCTGACCGACTTATTCGTATCAGCGGCTGAAAAGCGAACAGCGGTGAGCCAGGAACCAAGCGAGCTCACTGCGCTTCTGCTAAAAGGGAAGGATGAAGGGCCCGATCGTTGATTTATATGACGCATCCGGGTACTGCGTGACAACAACATCACGTCAACACTTCCGCCGGAACAGAGAGCATTTCGTGTGGTTGGCTCTTGATGGACATTTTAACCATAGATATATCTATGCATTTTAACAAGTACAGCTAAAAATGCTGCAAATAAAGATTGGATAAAACAACCAATATATGTTTTAGTTTTGGTTGTATTTTTTCATAATATATGTAGTATAGTTTAAATATATAATTATAATATATAAAGAATTATTTATTTATATTATTTAGAATTGTTCAGGGAACAAGATATAATTTACTTAAATCCCAAATTCTTTAAACCGCACTCTATATGATTCTTTAAACTGAATAACATCTATGATATCAACTTTGCATAGAATTTGCGCATTTCCACACATCACACTCACACACACACACACACACACACACACACACACACACACACACACACACACACACACACACACACACACACATATATATATGTAATCTTTATTGACAAGAGTTTAATAGATTGTTAAATATATTTTTGTTTAACCTTTAGGTTGGCTCATGCAGCATTTGATACTAAGTGGACATAAGGAGCAAAAATGCACAAATAAACTTAAAGACTTTGAAATGTAGATCTATTATTGTTAAACTGGGAAAGACTTGGGATAAAGGGGTCACTGCTCGATTTTAGTTGGAAATGGAAAAATACTTACCAAATTCAAACATAACAATCTAATACTTCTATACATCATAATCTTTGAAGTTGAACAGCTGGTTCTGTTCAGCATGTTTTCACTGTTTTCACAAAATGTTGTTGTCATGGCTGCACAGTGGTGCAGTGGGTAGCACGATCGCATCACAGCAAGAAGGTCGCTGGTTCGAGCCTCGGCTGGGTCAGTTGGCGTTTCTGTGTGGGGTTGGCATGTTCTCCCTGTGTTTGTGAAGGGTTTCCTTCGAGTGCTCCGGTTTCCCCCATAAGTCCAAAGACGTGGTATAGGTGAATTGGGTAGGCTAAATTGTCCGTAGTGTATGTGTGTGAATGAGTGTGTATGGATGTTTCCCAGTGATGGGTTGGGAAGGGCATCTGCTGCATAAAACATATGCTGGATAAGTTGACGGTTCATTCTGCTGTGGCGACCCCAGATTAATAAAGGGACTAAGCCGAAAAGAAAATGAATAAATGTTGTTGTCTAAATGTTAATTTTATGGTAAATCTTCAAGCTTTTTTGGAATTCTGTATACATAAAATCACATGAAGTGCTTCTAAAATATGTTTGAATGTTACTGTAATTCTTTACTGACTAATGTACTGGGGAAAAACAATTGCCCATCACTAGTTGCAAAGCAAATTTTACAAGTTTCATTGATAATTGCAATTCAAATTTCATCTTCATACAGTATGATGACAAATTTGTGCAAATACATTGTTCTGGTCTTATCTGTCTGCCTGTCTGTCTGTCAATCGATCTATCTATCTGTCTGTCTGGGTTGAAGGTGATTAATAAAATAGTGTGTGCATCAAATTATATTTACATACATGTGATTATAAAGCATATTACATACATATAAAGTGTATACTTTAATGTTTTAAATTGCATTTGTGTACAAAAACTGTACAAAAAAAAAGTGATTCAATACATTTTACTATATTTTAAATTGCTGACAAATGGTAAAAACCTAGTGATTTGAATGAATTAGTATTTTGGAGACTGCACTTTGATCCTTCAAAAGTCTTTTAGAATGTCATAAAGATTCTTGTTCTAAATATGTCATGACAAGAGTGTTTGGCATACACTCTTAAAAAGAAATAATTCCATCTAAGACAAAAACTAAATGTTGGTTCCAAAAAAAGAACCTCTCAGTCCTTGGCTCTCAAAAGAACCATGTATTCCTAAAATTATTGATCTATTAGTTCTGTGCGATTTAAAAGTGGAAGTTCAATGTTCTTCATAGAACCACTGATGCCAATATACAATCCTGTTTTTAAGAGTACAAACTTCCACTGAATTACATTTTAGTGAGTGTATCCTGTAAAACATGCTACAGACATAAGATAGTCATTCTTTTAAACAGGACTCATTCTAATGTATAGAATTTCTTAAGCTGTAGTTTTTTTTTTTTTTTTTCATCTTTGCATATCCCTTTTCACCTTCCACTCATCGGCTTATACACAAACACTGCAAACACAAACTAAAGTGAGTCCTTCTTGTGTTTATTGATCACTCAGTACTGTGGACAGTATTAACACTGGACCAATTCTCTCCTCTCCTCACATAGCAGCAAAGGTCGTCTGGACATACACAGAAACACACATTTTGTTTTTTTCATCAGAAACATGCACAACTGCCAACAGCCTGCCTTCCTTCCTTACAAACCTGACTCAGCTAGTCAGTGAATAAATTACTTTCTCTTTGGATGATGTTATCAGTTCAAGACAAATGAATTGTCCGCTGTGGCAGCAGCTTCTCATGATGGAGACAATGCTTGACGCACACATTCACACACATTGATATATAGTATTCTGTCTGTCTTAGGCTATACATGTACAACAGTAGTTTGTAAAATACATTAAAGTAAAATATACATGAATAGCAATAGCAGGCCATTATCACAGAATGACATTACAGAGACATAAAACACACACACGCACACACACAATGACATACATAATTATGGCTGGAATGCTGTCTATCTTTTCCATACATCAGAGGCCCGTACCTTCATGGTTTTGCCCATACTGTGGTGACACCCATTTTCTAAATGATTTGAGTCATGTGCACCATATTAAAATACATTAACAATATGGCTCATGTAACCCCCGATACCCCATACTTACTTTCTGGCTCTCTTTCTCTCTCTCAGACACACACATGCGCACACACACCTACTTTACAACACAGTTTGAAATGTTAGGAAAAAAAAAACAATAGAGAAGGTCTGTTGCACCACGAGGGGCTTTACACTGTCCATTAGCAGCATTATCCATCAAATGTATTGCAGGAGTGTCACACACGCACAATCTGTGTTGTAATTGTACCAATGACAATGAACAGGAGAGTTTGTGGCTCCCATTGATAAAGTTCTCTTATCGAGTAATCCTATAGATCAACATGATAAGTCCATGATTCAGCAGCAATAGAAATGAATGACATCACTCATTCAGATGACCTCATGGCAGCGGGTCATTTTGGCCATCTAGATCTACACATTTTGTCAATACTGAAGTTATCAGATATACACCTTAAATGTATTTAGCACTTGCTAAAGGAATCTTGCTGGAACTGACCTTTTTCTTTTCTTCTTCTTTTTTTTTGGTTGAAGCCTCATTTGAGAGACACTGACAATTTGATATTTTGTGCAATAAAGCAAATCAACAATAGCAACAAAACAAAAACACTGTATGAAGTGTACCTGTAAAAATGTCACACATATAGCATTGTGTATGTATGCTTAAATCTTCTAAAAGCTAATTATGACAATTAAACTATTTATAACAGTTACTTTCACAAAAAGACAACAAAAAAATACATTTTCTGAAAGTGCTATTATGAAACATATGCCCCAAATGGAGGTTCTGAATGTTTAAGCTTTTAACAACCTTCAGCTTCTGAGGAAATATATCAAAAACCATCAAAACAAACATTTAGCCAACAATCTGTCAATCATCTATAAGCGAGCACACACACACACACACACACGCACACACACACACAGATCTGTCTCTAGAGGATGTCTATAGAGGAAGATACGTTCACAATGGTAGCGATTACATCGCTGGAGATTGACCACTTGCTGATCATCATATGTCTGATCTTATATGTGTGCGGACTCCCACTGGTAGTCAACACATTGTGTCACTGGCCATTTGCATAAGGGTTGAGGTCTTTGTCATTTGTGCCACCTCAATCATCATCTCTCAATGAAAATGAATGGCAACTGGTTGCTTTGCAAATCGCTGTCAGTGTGAATAACCTTTATGGTAATCCCAAACTTCTATAGATTTTATTCCAAAATCAACTACACCCTCAGCTTATATTCAGATAAATTGAAAAGTCAATATAATGAAAAAGTCTGTCACAGATTGCATTCGTCTTTTGGAGTATAAGCTGTAAGCTTAAACCGAGACAGCAAAATTGAAATGAATGTTGTTGTTGTTGTTGTTTTTTTCATTGATTGACAGCTCTGATCAGTGCAACAGCCAGCATTCTGGTGGATGAGGTTGAATATAGTAAGAGAGCAAAAGGATATGAGTGTATGTGTGAGAGAGAGTCTCCGTCCTTCATTCCCTTTGTTGGTGTGAATTGTGAAGCATTCCTGTGCTGGTGTCCTTTGAGGCTCTTACAATGAGCAGCAGCATGAAGGCAAACAGCCATTTAAAAAAAAAAAAAACATAACGAGATGAGCCTTCCTCTCTATAGCTATGAGGGTTTTGGTTGCCTTTGGCTGTAAATGTGACATGGTCACTAAATGCTGGTAGATATCAGTACCCAAAAGTTTATGAGCCATACAACAGACAAAGAGAAAAGAAACAACGTTAGAAAAAAAATATCTTTAAGTTTTGATGGAACACTGCTAGAAGTTTAAAGTGTTAGCGAGAGGACAGTAAAGGCTATGCTTTCTCTGTCTGCATTTTGAGAGCAAAACTTCACTGCAATCTGAGCTCTGCTCTAATAAACACTAATAAACATCTATTTCATGTAGAGGTATTTAAATACCTCTAGATAGGAAGTAAAACGAGAAATGCATTTGTCATCTCTTCAAGTATGAATCAAATGCAGTATTTGCAAGAGGGAGCAGATTGTTGCCTTGGTGAGCCTTGTAGGACTCTGTGCTTTTTGTATTAAGGGCTAAGTTGATAAACATTAGAGTGCTTGAAAAAGTGCGAGAAAACTTAAGTAAGTGTGTGAATGTATTTGGGTTACTGGAAGGCTTGGTGGAAGCGAGGCAGGGTGGTGGTTGTATTCAAAGATGGTGGATGTGTATAACTGGGAGTGAGTGTGTTGGTTTGTGACAGCGAGTGTGAGTGTGTGAGTGTGTGAAGGAGGCTGAGAGGCTCTGGGCTGTCTTGAATGGGGGTGGTCAGAATCCCCTCCTCTTGGCTGTAAGCCACTCCCAATGAAGAGCCCGCCCCTTGGTTGTAAGGCAGAAAATTAAACAGTGGAGACAGAAAATCCAGGGACGATGTTGTCTCTCCGGTCACCGTGGCGGAAGAACTCAGCTTGGGTGCATCTTCAGCCTGTAGCTCTAGAAGATAACTTTCAAGCTCTGCCCTCAAGGGTGGCGGTGGTGAGTAAGAGGCATGAGCGAGTGGATACCTTAGAGTGAGTGGCCCAGATGTTGGCGAGGATTGGGATTCCATCAAATCTACAGGCTCTGCCTTGACCCTTAGCAGCTCATGAGCATGGCTTTTCTTAACATGACGGGTTAGATGATCCTTCCGACCGAATCGTTGGGCACAGTACTGACAGAGGAAGTCTTTGCGTCCAGTATGCACAACCAAGTGGCGTCGCACGTCCTTACGGGTGTAAAAACGCCTTTCACAGTGCTCACACTGATGTCGCTTTTCCTTAGTTGTGGTAGCGCTTTTCCCGGCATGGCCACGTAGGTGCTCCAGCAACAGAGGAGTGCTTGGGTATGACTGCAGACACACCTGGCAAGTGAGGTCTCCACGCTGCGCAGCATGAAGGGCTTGGTGTCTTCGAAAGCCTAGTTTGGTGTTGTAACTCTTGTCGCATTCAGTGCAGCTGAAAGCCTCCTTGTTGGGGTCATGTGTGTGGAGGTGGTTCTTCAGGTGATCTTTACGGTGAAACATCTTCTCGCAGTAGCTGCACTTGTGTGTCTTTTCTGGCGAGTGTGTGGCCATGTGCCTGTGGACAAAAACTGAATTTAGTATATGGTGACCATGTCAGAAACTATTGCTTTAATGACCATATGTCTTACAACAAACTTGAGAATATCTGGTCTTGCTTAAAGTGATTTTGCCATGCTACAGGAACAAATTTCTTACCAGTAAATCAAACTTTTGCTTATGATTTAATCCTTTAAGCAGGTTCCACATGTGGCAGTTATTTCTGTGCCCCTAGGAGTACCGTCCCACATATGGGATTTTTAATGTACAGATTTCATATGTAACTGCCACGTACCGTAACCAGAATTTAAACCCAAAATTTCAAATAGACCACTCTTCTGCTGCGTCCTAATTCACATATTATCTGTACTAAATAGTATTGGAAAATAGAGTTAGTAAGTCACAAATGTTCAAATGAGCATTCCAAAGTTAAACAGATGGTTTATTATAATTTTTTTTCTTTTCGGCTTAGTCCCTTTATTAATCTGGGGTCGCCACAGCGGAATGAACCGCCAACTTATCCAGCATATGTTTTACGCAGCGGATGCCCTTCCAGCCACAACCCATTACAGGGAAACATGGTTTATTATTTCCAGTTTAAATTTGAAATGCAGATCCGAGCGTACTCTAACCACTAATAGTGCCCACCACAATACAAGATGAGTTGGACGGTCCCGCACTTCAACTTCCTGCACTTCAGCTTTCTTTCACTTCTGATTGCGGTTCCGCTTTTATTGAAACCGAATCTATTCGCCACTTACAACGTCATTCCGTTTCTGCATTCACGATTGTTTTTTTTTGGTTTAGATTGTAAGGTCCATTCAGAGACCGTCACGATTAGGTCTACAAACACGTGAAAAAAAGTGTTAGCATGGCAGACAAGCACAACCGACAGTTAAGTGGAGAGGCTTTGATAAAGATGTCTGAATGATTGTTAATTAAAAACTAACCTGAGGGAGACTACTTATTTGACATTTTCCACATTATATTTAATCTGCAACAATAATGTGAACTTTTTAAAGACGTATTTGGTCATTACCTACTGAATGCATAATTATACAAAAATTTCTCTGCACGAAATGCCCTTGAATGGCAGATTAACCTGTTGCTGCATCTAAAATATGGTAGGAAATTAAATATGAAAGAAATGTGGATGATGTGAAAAGATGAATGACTCGGCACATAACTAAGCAATAGATTGCACCATTATTGAGGAAGTATTATATCCCAAAGCTTGCATCTTCTGTTACACACTTAAAAGTATATACATTTTCCTTCACTAAATAAATACATACTTTTAAGATGTAGTATAAGTAGGCAAACTGGGACGCGTCATTGCTTATTGAAGCTTGATGCGTTGCCATGGAAACTAAAACAGAATACAGTGTAAAGTTCTAAAGCTGTTCAAAAACTCATTCCAGTTTTCTCCAAATTCTAAATTTATCAGTGAAAGTTAGTTGGGGTAATAATGACTGCAGTTTGACATCCCTTTAAATCAATAAGTTATTACCCTCTGAAATTAGAGGTAGATTAAGATTAAGGCTTCTAATACATATGTGGGACTTCTATTTCTGTTTATGTACAGAATTTAGAACGTGACTGCCACATGACTGGCAGATATTTAAACCAACATTCTGTCAAACTAATGACCAGGACACAACAAGCTGAAGGTTGGCCATTGGGCTAGTCTGGCTAGTTTGTTTGCTGTGTTTGACATGTTGCCTCTCATCGGCTCATGTCATAGGGAGTTTGCCCGACTCAGCATGTAGAATCAGTGTCTGCCATTGCTGAAATAAAGCACTCTGATTGGTTGTTCAGCTTCAAATCAGAGGACAAGCAAGAACAAAAACTGAGGTGACAAAACTAAGCAAATGACGCAAGTCAAGAGACAATGGTTAGATAGACTACTGCCACCTGCAGGTATGGAAAAATACATCCTGTCATGCAGGCTCAGAATGTACATCAGTTATTTAGTGTATTCATGTGCAGCTTTTTGGTTCAGAGGCCGACGCGAGATGACAACACATTCAGTTTTCATTGCAGCTATAGATCTTTGACATCAGCTTAGTGTGTCCTTGGCTTGAAATGGAATACAGTGTAAAATTTCTAAAGATGTTACCAGTGAAAAATAGTTTAGGTTATAATGACTGCAGTTCAACATCAACTATTTCGCTCTTAAATTAGGGGCAGGCTAGAATTAGGGTTTAATTAAAAAATTTTTATTACATGTAGAACTGTGTTTTTAAAAAGAGGCAACAGAATCTGATGTCATATTATGACCATTGCGTCATCCACAGAAATGTTGAGTGCCCAATATCTAATGTGACTACCAAAATACAGTAATAGTTCACAAAAGTTCACAAAATACCATCACATTTTGAAATAAAACGGAAATTGTAGATTTGCATGATAAATAGATGTCCATGAAATTCTAGTTTTGAGATTAGTGGTTCTTACCGTAGGAGTTTATACTTGGAGACGAAGGCCTTGGTGCAGTCAGTGTGTGTGCAGTGATACGGCCTTTCCCCTGTGTGAGAGTACGAATGCACCTTCAACTTCTCCAAGCTGTTGAAGGCCTTCTCGCACAACTGACAGGAGAAGTTCTTCCTCACTTTCCCCTCCTCTCTCCTTTTCCTCACCCGACAGTGTTCTGCCACAGTGGGGCAGTCTTTTGGAGATACTGTTGCCATGGCAACTTAGCGATAGCAAGCCATGTGGTGGACACAAATGATATGTCCCAGCACAGAGAGTGCGAGAAAGCCCAAATCTTCAACACAGCAGAGACACAAGGCCCTAAGAAAAAGATATGAACACTGTGGATTGAGTTGTTTCTGAGCATAAACAAAAAAAACTAACTAGTTATGAATGTATCCTGTACAGCTTAAGTTTTACTGATTAGTAGGTTTTACTTATAGCTTAGTATATAGTATTAGTATAAGGAACACATATTCACTATTAATGACTTTTGACTCAAAAAACTCCTAATATAGGGATTGGTAAATTGTGGAAGTCATGTAGAATAAGGCATTAATATGTGCTTTATAAGTACTAATGCACAGCCAATATGTCAGCTAATATGCAACTAGTTAAAAGTGATATTGTTCCTCAAAGAAAAAAAGGAGTGTCAAGCATCAAAAAATAATACCGCTTAATATTTGCATTACATCACATACATTTCAATAATAATAATAATAATAATTCCTTACATTTATATAGCGCTTTTCTATACACTCAAAGCGCTTTACACATTGGGGGAATCTCCTCATCCACCACCAGTGTGCAGCATCCACCTGGATGACGCGACGGCAGCCATATTGCGCCAGACCGCACACCACACACCAGTTGATTGGTGGAGAGGAGACAGAGTGATGAAGCCAATTATGACATGGGGATGGTTAGGAGGCCATGATGGACAATAGCCCTGTTTATTTCTTTTTTAAGCAAAACAATGACTATAATATGATTTTTAAAAGACACAAACTAAAATCTCATTCAGTGTAACAAAAGTCTTGTCAGGCATATTTAGAACAAACTACATTTTATATAAAATGCCATATTAAAATGTTATTTTTAAACATTTTACTTAACAAGACATTTTGTATTTCCTAGGTTTTACCCATTCCACAGCAATAAGGTTTTAATAAATTATTAATATACATATTTATTTATATACATTTGAATAACTACAGGTCAGAAGTATGTTCTTCCATTTAAACTGAATGATGATAAAGCATTATATTACCCATTTTTCAACATATTATATTCAAGTTATATCAAGTTATATTTAAGTTATTTGAAAAGTTAGAGTAGACACTTTACTTGCATCTAATATGCATTGTTTGTATGATCTTTGGTGATACATATATATCTATCTTCTAAAAACCCTTGGTTGTAAATTTGGAGACTGTTATGTTAATGTTTAAATACTTTCCTTTACTGCAATATTGTGACATATAAGTAACCCAAATATACAAATGTAATAATGCAATAAATGTAGACTATACATAATGCACAAAAGCTTAGTTATGTATGTATTTAGGCTATACATAACTGGTTACAAGGACAAGCTACTTTCTAATCATAACATTTAGGAAAAAGTGTTACTAGAGGTAATTCCTCTACTGTAAAAAAATATCCGTAAATTAGCAGTTTTACAGTCCGTATTTTGTGATTCGTGTTTTTATTTTTCCCTTTTTATTTATGCTTTTAAATTGCATTATGGGACCTTTCTTCCAACAACCTTTAATCTTGAAAAGTTTGAAAAAGTGACTTTTTAAGATTTTTATATTTTAAAGTAATATATTGCTGGGTTGGTGTTGTATAGTACACTACAAAAACATGTTCTGTTATTTTACAGACTTATTTCACTGCATATTACTTCTTATACATTATATTATTTCAAACTACTAAAATGTCGATAAAAAAATCACTTTGTTAAACTGCAGAGTTGAATTTTCAACAACAAAGAGCAGAGAACAAGGTTCCATAATGCAATTCATTCATTCATTCATTAATTCATTCATTTTCCTTTGGCTTAGTCCCTTTATTCATTAGGGGTCACCACAGTGGAATGAACCGCCAACTTATCCAGCATATGTTTTACACAGCGGATGCTCTTCCAGCTGCAACCCAGTACTGGGAAACACCCATATACAGTCATTCACACACATACACTACAGCCAATTTAGTTTATTCAATTCACTTATACCGCATGTCTTTGGACTGTGGGGGAAACCGGAGCACCTGGTGGAGACCCAGGCAGACACGGGAAGAACATGCAAACTCCACACAGAAATGCCAACTGACCCAGCCAGGACTCGAACCAGTGATCTTCTTGCTGTGAGGCGACAGTGCTAACCACTGAGCCACCGTGTCACCCCATAATGCAATTCACAACCGTTAATAAACGGAAAACACTTGTGAATTACATAATACAGAAACTGTTAATTAACAGAGTTGCAAAGTCTAACTAATTCTTTTTTATATACTTAGTATATATAGACCTTAATCTGAAAAAAAAAACAAGCTCTCTGTACGTCATCATAGCACAGAACACTCAAAATGATCAAATATGAGAATGTATTGCTTATTCATCATGTCACAGTCTCTTCTATACTGCTATGTATGCTTCGTTTTCCTTCATTTCTCTGTCAAAAAACAAAAACAAAACTCGCAAATGTTTGACTGGCTATCTCCAGAGTTTTTTCAATGCTTCAATGCAAACTTCTCGCTTAATTCATTCCATGTGTGTCTTTGCTGTACTATTTCATCAGAATCTGAAACCTTCAAGGGACTTTGTGTAAATTCAAGGAAGAGAAAATCTGTTAATTTAATCCTATAGATTATCATTAAATACAATAAATTCTTAACTTACATTTTTTTTTATCACAGTGATCTTATACACTTCCTATCTGCTGAATTAGAGTCTATAATCCAACAACAATTTTAAAAAATAAAGGTTCTATTTTGATAGTTTGGTGAAGAACTTTTCCTTCTTTCTTTAATGGAGAAAGTTGATTTATTCATTTATTTTTTAGACTGTAATAGTTAAATTCTTTAATGTTTATTAGAACATAACTGTTCTTTTAAGACCTGGTCATTGAAAGAATCTTTAGGAAACCAAAAATGTAAACTTTATTTATAGTGAATCCTCCAAATATTTAACCTTTTTTTTTTTTTTATTAAAGCTGAAGATTAAACCAATTTAATGCATTCTTGTATAACATCTTCAAACTTAAAATGAATTATTTCCCTTTTATGATAAGAAAATATTTTATATAATATTTTTCCACCTATAATTGGCATGAACATTAAAAACACTTGAAGGGTATTCAATTAAAGAATTAAATAGCATAAACACAAAATACATGTAGACATAAACATCTTAAATTGTACCACAACAAAGCAAAAATTCTGTGTCCAATCCATTCCAAAATATTATGTGAAAATGCAGAACAAAAAATAAGATCTTTAAACAAAAGAAAAACCATATATTCTATCTTATCACAACAAAAACAACAAGAGCAACAAAATATTATGGATGTCTACAAAGTTCCAACAGTTACATACAGATATTCTGATGTAATTAGGTAATCTATGCTAGAGCATGTAAAACAGCATCTAAGAACTTTATTACCTTAAACAATTGTGAGTTTGTGACGGACGTTTTTAAACTGTACTGTCAATATGAAATACAAATAAAAGATCTATATAGTGACGTTTAGCAAGCAAAAATAAAACATTAAAATAATCTACTTTGATGAAAATACTTTATCCATACTTTATCTGCACCAAATCACAATTTACAATTGTATTACTTTTATTACAAATGTACTACATTTTAATTAGAACTTTAAACTTTATGAGGTCTAAATATGCAAATGTGACATATTTAGTTCCCTGTGAAACTAATCTATGCAGTTCGTATCCCTAAGAACAGAAAGCTACAACAGAATGTTTTGTTTTGAGTAGTTTTACGCTGGACATTTCCCACTCACATGTAAACCAGGAGCAGAAGAGTTGTAACTGCGCAGTAAACCCGATGACCCCGTTCAACTCAGAAAGACTATTTAAAAAAGCACATCCAGGAGAAAAGGATGGAGGTCCTCAAAACCCCTTAAAGGGAAACTATACCAACCGCATCCACAAGAAACAAATGGATAACATCAGAATGAACTGATTTTATTCAAGTTTAAAAAAAATAATGTATCCGTAATATCAACTTAAATATCATCGAATAGTAGGCTACATTCATTATATACGTTAAATCAGGTAGCTAGATAGTATTGTTGTTGTAGCACGTTTTCCACTTTTTGCTATGTAGACTATTCATATGCCGTGTATGCACATATGCACCAACTGTTTTGCTGCGCGCGCTCACGAGCACACGCACACATCACATAAACATTCAACCAGTTGCACATAAACAATGTATACTTTTATTTCAACAGTTCCCACAATGCCGCCGATGCTCCTGCATGCGTTCCCACACGAGCGCCATCACATGCACAAGTCACATATGACAGTTATTTGATTGCAAGCTATACAATAAATCTACAGACATTCTGCAAAAACACACCACACCCGCGTCGTATAGCACCCAGCAATTCTCATATTATTAAGGACTTCTCAGTGTCACCAGTTAAATCAAACTATTACAAGCCATCATTCTGATTCTTGGGGATTTAATTCCAGTGGAACTTCATCAATCTCTCATCCTGAGGATTTTTTTTTATTGAAGTCGAATCTGGACAGATAAACATTCAAGAGCTCAGCTCAGCGTGTCCTAATTAGTCCCCCTTCACTTCTCCCACCATTTTGGTTGTTTGTGATATTGACAAGCAGCTTTCTCTTCCTATAATGACCCACAGTGCAACTTACTGTGACTCACTGACACCCCTAATACCGTATACTGCCTGTGAATCCGAAAAGGCTAACTTTGTAAATTATGTAAAAGTCGAATAAAGTTAAACAACTAATGTATTCAAATTTTGCGTTTAACTGTGATTACGGACATTGAAGGGTGCTTCTATCACAAACTCAGTGTTTGCGTGCATGTTTGTGTCAAAATTTTCGCACCATATATGCAGCTTGTATTTTGTATTATTAAAATACGCATAAGTTCGCTGCGGCTACCGCCAAAGTCCTTATATTATGAAAAAAATATCCTAAAGAATTTCTTAAAAACTTTTTTCAACTTTTTACAACTACACGCGTTTCTCTGTTTATTGACATTCGTCTGCGCGCAACGTGACTTGACAGAAACAAATAACAGAATTATGTTACATTTTTTATAGAGTCCAATATTCCGTCGCTTTTCTCCCAAGTTGCAAACTGGCGCTGATTAACACAAAACTTTTTTTCTGTAGCTCACCCCTCTCTCATAATTTGAATAACCCCGATATTTTAATTAAAGAACAGCGTAACAATTTTCGCAAAATGCGTAAAACTTACCGCGGGAGTGTTAACATCCTTTCTACGGTATTTTTCTTGACTTTCAACTATTTCCCGGATTTTTTATAATTTTTTTCTCATATTTTTTGCTGGACGCGGCGGGCCTAAAAATTGTTTGCTTTCCCCTCTTTCCAGCAGCCATTGTGTATGCGCTGCGATGCAACCAAACCACGAGTTAGCCACGCCCACCACGGAGCCCTCCTTCCTCGCTCTTGCGATTTGTGTAATAAACTGTCATTTTCAGATTTTACTGCCACTGACTTTGTCTTTCGGAAAATCTCAAATTTAAGACTCGTCGGTGATTCTGTCAATCGGCACGACATCGTTTAATATCCGTATAGTCAATAGGAGGGCTTAAAAGTTACCATCCTTATTCCATTGGCTAAAGGAGGTGACAATTCATGCTACCGTTACCGGTGACGCTTTCCGACTTGCAGTTCGATTGGCCATCGGCGCCTGTCAATCATCAGCAAGACGTTAGGTTACGTTGTGTTGTGACATACGTTCTGTTCTGACATGACATAAGTGAAGGTTGAGTGCTGTGCGACTCGCAAAAAGTAAGTACTTGCAGCATGAAGCGTACTGTTCAATGGCAAGCTCAACCCATGTGTGTTTCGTTATTAAACGTGTTCCGTTGTATTGCATTTTGTTGAGAGCGCTTGAAGAAATGATACATTACGCTGAGCTTGGCTAAAGCCACCGGTCTTCTGCCCAATAGTTTGAATGGCTGAGGTGAGCTTAGTGAGGTGTGTGTGTGTGTGTGTGTGTGTGTGTGTGTGTGTGTGTGTGTGTTTGTGCTTACTGGAACTCGTGTTTTGATGTGAAGTGATTTAATATACGTCATTTTAGGCGTTTGCTTTGTGATAGTCTAGCACCTGCAAAGTTTATCACACACATTAGGGAAAGGTCTTAACGTTAGAGATCTGAATTCGACGACTAAGTGAAATTGTTGCGTATAATCTCATATACATCAATTAAAAACGGTCAATGTTTGCATTGTTGTTAACTATATATATATATATATATATATATATATATATATATATATATACATATAATATTTAGCTACTATGTAATGCACACACGTGTCCTTGCATCCTAAGAAATGTCTTGATGACTTCAATGTATTTGACCTTCATAGTAGACTTGTATTTATTGAGCGATTTTTTCTAAAGGTGTATATGTTTAATTTTGAAGCAATTGGAAGTTTTTGGTTGTGTATTTTCTATCGTTTTTATTTTGACTATCTTTATATACAAATAAACAAATGATAATAGAAATAATAACATAGATATAAATAATTAAAATGCCCTTTTTATATATAAATAAGTAAAAAAATGTTTTTAGTATGAAAATATTTTTAACTAACTTCATTAAATGCATTCTATCTCAGTGTCAATCGTGTTAGAATATAATATTACTGAATATAATCTTAGTTTCTTTATATGTTGTTCCTCAATGTTGAAGTCTCAACACAGAGAGAACTCCGCATTCAATATTTCTTTCAAAAATCATGTTGTGTGTTCTGCATTGTGGGTTAAAACTTTAAGAAAAAATGTCCTAATTACTTATAGATTCAGCGGAATCATTTAGAAAGTGCTGCCATTTCAGATGTTTTGCCTTGACACACAGGGCTGATGAAGTCAAGTGATTCTAGAGGCCATTTCTGTTGTGTGCGCACCCAGTAGTGTTTGTTTTACTGATGTATCAAGCCCTCGAAATGAAAACAGACAAAAATGCCCACCCTCAGTTCCTTGTGTAACTGGAGCTATCTGCCATTCCAGCTGTGACACAGATGCAGTTGGTGGAAGATGGCTAACAAATCAACTGCACAGAAAGTTCGGAATGTGGATAGCAACCCATGCATTGAGGTCAGTCAGTCAGTTTTCTGTGTGGTTAATGCTTTAACATGTTATTTTTAACATACAAACTATATATGAATGTTTTTTATGTGAATGCCTTTTATTTGTCACACTGTCAAAATTGCATTTATTGCTGCATAGTATTAAAGTTTTACACAGTTTCATGAAATCTGCTGCATGTAAAATTATACATTTGTTCAAAATGTTCTATCCTCTGTGTGTGCCTTGTCATAGGAGAGTGATAATTCCCAAAGATGTTTGGATGCATACAACTACGATAAAGGCATGTGTTCTGCTTACTTCATGAAGTATAAAAGCTGCAGGAAGTACTGGGTAAGTATTCTGGGAAACTAGAACCCACAACAAATTGCCTTTTCCAGTTTAAAGACTCATATCTAGGGCTGCACAATATATCATTTCAGCATCGAAATTGCAATTTGCAAACCTACAATAGTCACAACACAGGATCTGCAATGTAAATAGATAGTAAAAAGAGATTATAATTAACCATTATAATTATTCTTATTTGGGGAGTCAATTGAACTTTAATCTAATAGTGTAAAAGACTTTTACTTGGATGTGTTTTTAAGGACTGTGACTAATTTAAACCATTTGGGCACAACAAAATTATGAAGTTTGCCACTTTGACAAAGAATAATTGTGTTAAATTATTTATTCAATAAAGACTATACACAGTGTTTGTTTTACATTGGATTATTGAATTTCTGTACCCACTGATAGACTCCACCAATAACCATAAAACACTGTTTATTTCAGTTTTATCTATTGTTTTCGGCTGTGAAATTAGATTCCTTTATTAAGATATTTTTGGATAATTTTGTATATTTTACACAGATGCACTTCCCTACAAAATCATCCCAATCAATGTAAAATGATGAATGCTTTTCAAATAGAGTTACTGAAGTCATCTTGTGAAATTCTGATAATTTTGCAATATATATCACAGAAAAACAAAACATCGCAATGTCAGACTTACCAGTTTTGTTCAGCCCTTGTCATTTCAGTTCTAAATGAAAAATCATGTCATGTGGTGCCAAACCTTCCAAAGTACAATCATTCATTTCAACTGAACAGCTCCATTGACTATCCAAATTTGTGTCCTAAAATTCTTAAAGGATTAGTTAGGAGGGCCTTTGAATTATGTGGGGATTCGGCCACAACATGATGCATGGTGTGCATTATTTCCTATTATTCAGTGGAATCTGATAGTCCTGTGTGTAGTACTAGTTTCTTACACATATCATTTAAAGTCTTCTACTTCTAACTATTATTTATTTATTTTTATTTTTTATCATTCATTTTAGTGATATAGAACTGTAATCCAGTCTAGACCAGCCTGTAACTACCTTAAATATAAAATATAAAAATAAATGGATAATCAGCCAAACAGAATGAAGCATTCAACAGCCCATAGTATAAGTCAGCATAATCAATGATGTCAGCATTAAAAAAAAAATAATAATAAAAAAAAAACACTAGTATTTTTGTTGTCTGATTGTCTTTTGAACACATGCATACTAAGGGCTTGGAATAAAGCAGTGTGTCAAGTGTGGCTCTGTAGTGCAAGACTGTAAATCAGCATGTCCTGGGTGCAATCAGTGTTGCGGTTTTCCCACACACTTGGGCTGTTTTGAAAATGAAGTCACATTAAATTACACAAATTACAGAGCTGTGGGTTTCCGTTTTTGGCTATGTATAGTATGGTAATGTACTGTGACCACCAAAATATTAGCTATAGACATAGTTGGGATGAATAACTGGGAACATAAGTACCCAGTTATAAGTTCAGTTATTACTTAACACTGCATAGTATTGTGCTGAATAATAATAATAGCATTGAAAATGCATAGCAATAAAATTCATGCCATAAGGCCATGGCAGAAGAATTTTTTTTTTTATAGCAACTGATGCTTTTAACAACAGCTGAAGAGGTGCAGTGACTTTACCAAAGAACAATTGTCTGTTTTATTTAGAAAGCTCATCACTATGCACTATTCAGTCTTTCTGCATTTGAAGGTTTACAGTTAGCGAACATCACAGTACTAATCTGCCTACTTTGTATCAAAGTTAAAATACAACAAAAATGGCTGCAGTTAAGAAATCATCTGATGTGAATATTGTTTGCTCTAGCTCTATTTTTTAGAGCTCCAGTCTGAAACTCATATTGCACTTTATACAATCAGTTGCGTTAAAGCAAGCAGCTTTACATTATTAAACATGAACGTTACATTTGTTTTCACTTATAATTGGATTTATAAAGTAGCTCCCTGTTTAGAGATTTTTTATATTTTATCGTGCAAACATATCGTTATTTATTATATTAAGTAATTCCATAGTTTAGTTTGTACAAATTAAACTTGCTGTAGCTCAGGACTATTTTGATTATTTATTTAAACACTAAGGTGTTTTCAGAATGAAAATGTTGTAGATTAAAATGTATAGTTTATGCCCAAATAAAATAATCCAATAATTTACCATTATTTTGTTTCATATCCATATGACTTACAATAGGCAGAATGATGCATTAGTCAAATACTATTTTATGCAATTCATTAAATGGTGAATGAGAATGTCTTTCTGCCCATTATCTCATTTTGTGTGTCAAATATTTGTGTTTTAAAACTAATTATATAATACTTATATAGTTGTGAAAGTAATAATTGTTTCAAATGGAATCAAAAACAGGATTTGATCCCACTCTGTAAGGCAGTGACATTTCCTCAGATATGTTATCAAAGCCCTTCAAATTAAAACAAAGATGTAGATTGTTAATGCTAAGATGTTAGATGTTTAATTGCTCATTATGTATCATTGTTCTACTGATATAAGGTTTCCTTACCATCACGTTACGTCGTCCTTTTGCAATATTGTGGTTTCTCGAACTATGGGTTATATAATATAATAAATTGGTTTTGCACTTGCTCTATGAACTTAAATAACTTTGTCCATGTTCTAATTGCTAATGTCTTTGAGCAGTATTGCATGATGTAAAGTAGGCAGTACTTTGGGCTTAAAATGCAAACACAAAAGCATTGCTTTCTGTTTTTGTTTCATTTCTATTAATGCATTACTATTAATTAGATACACTATATTCCCAACAGTTTTGAAACATCTGCTTTTACATGCACATGAACTTTAATGACATCCCAAACTTAATCCAGTTTAATGTGGAGTTGGTGCACTCTTTGCCGCTTCAACTGCAACTCTTTCCACAATGTTTGCCAGTGTGTTTATGTTTATCTTTGACCATTCTACTAGAAGCGCAATTGTAAGGTCAGGCACTAATGTTGGGGATGAGAAGGCCTGGCTCGCAGTCTCCACATTAACTCATCATAAAGGTGTTCTATCGGGTCGAGGTCAGGACTCTGTGTAGGCTAGTCAAGTTACTCCACACCAAACTCGCTCATCCATATCTTTAGGTACCTTGCTTTGTGCACTGATGCGCAGTTATGTTGGAAGAGTAAGAGTCCACCATCAAACTGTTATAATAAATTTGGAAGCAATAAATTGTAAAAAATGTCTTGATATGCTGAAGCATTAAGTTTCTTTCACAACCCCACATCATAATCCCCTTCACCAAATATTACACTGTACAGTGCAATCAGGCAAGTACCTTTCAGGCAACTGCCAAACACTGACTCGTCCATCATATTTGCCAATCATAGAAGTATGATTCATCACTCCAAAAAACAAATCTCTACTTGAGACACCCTTCACTGCAGCCTGTAGCGCGGTAAGGAAATGTATGTTGACAACAACTGTCCTGTAGTATTTTGATTTCATTAATTAATGTGCGTGAACGTCCATTACATCGACATGCATGGTTGTTTGCTAGAAACAAGAAAATCTTTATTATTTAATAAATTACACATTACAGTGTGTGTTTTTAACGTCTACGCCTATCCCAACCCTAAACCCAACATCACATTAAGGATGTGGGTTACAACCATAGACGTTATAATAGATGTCTATGGTTGCAACGTCCACTACGTAATGGACATCATCTTTTTTTCTTGTATTTTTACGGCGGTTGGCATCTAGCATTTTGGTGCATTACCGCCACCTTTAGTTCCATGAGTGTAAATCAGAGAATAGGTCTACAGACTAAAATAATGGACACTACTCGAGTATGTACTACATTTGAATTTGAATTTACTACACGACCGTTAGAAAAGTATGTTCTATATAGTATGAAAGTATGCGATTACGGATGCAGCCATGCAGTACGCCACGTTGCACATGTACACTTTAATGTATTGTATACATGACATCACTGCGCTACAGGCTGCCGTGAAGACTATTTGCTCTACTGCTCTAGAATCCAGTGGCAGTATGCTTTACACCCCTGTATTCGACGCTTTGCATTGCACTTGGTGTTGTAAGGCTTGGATGCAGCTCGACCATGGAAACCCATTTCATGGAGCTCTCTACGCAATGGTCTTCAGTTAATCTTAAGATCACACAAGTTTGGAGGTCTGTAGCTATTGACTTGGCAGAAAGTTGCCACCTTCTGCGTGGTGTGTGCTTCAGATTGCACAGACCCCGATCTGTGATTTTACGTGGCTGAACACTTCATGGCTATTGTTTTCAATTGCTTCTACTTTGTTATAATACTACTTACAGTTGACCGTGGAATATTTAGATGTGACAAATATGAATGGACATATTGAACAGGTGGCAACCAATCACAGTACCACTGTTGAATTCACTGAGAGTGACCCATTTTTCAAAAAAATGTTTGGGAAGCAGTCGGGGCATGCCTTGATTTTATACTCCTGTGGCCATAGAAGTGATTGGAACACATTTTCCAGAATAGTTTTGGTTAATCCCAATACCTAAACATCTTGTCTACTTTTTCCCCCTACCACAGTCGCCATGGCTTGTTCATTAGGGGCTATTTAGATATTAGATATTTAAGCTTTTTTTTTTTTTTTCTGCAAAGCTGCTCTAAAAGGATACTTTTTGTGCTATAAAAGTGAACATGACATCACATCTTCTTTTCTCTATATTTGATGGTGTCAGCATGATGTGATGCTGCAGCGCAGACGTAACGGAGTGAAGCCGGAAATGCCGAACGCTGAAGAGCGACAGCAGATCCTCACGGCCCTCGGAGGAAAACCCTACTAACATGTGCTCAACTGGACTCAAAAAAACAAAACAAAAAAACAGACATTTCTTGAATTAGCAGTTCAACCGTCTGGATTTATTACAATTATGTTTATTTCTGTGGACAAAGTAAACAGTTATTTAATGTGTAATTGTATTTTCGACAGTTATGATGTTTAACAACAACTAATGCTGTGTATTTATGAAACTGTCGATGGCTGGCTATTACAGTCTAGTTTTATGTGTATTCAGTCATTCAAAAATGAATATATTTTGAATATGAGTGGGAGTCGTGTCAGATCTGTTCACAATACAAATTGTTTGAAAGCAGCTTTACTGCTTTGAAAATGATGTTGCATGATTATAATACACATTAATGCTTAATTGCACACTTTTAGCATGATTTATCATTTTGGCTATATGGCCCATGCTTAATTCATTCAACTGAAACTTTAATGTTCATATAAAATATATAATAAAAATATTTTATAATAGCTAGAAATGAAACAAAAATGAAAAAAGCAACAACAACATCCAGTTCAGTAACAGTGAATATGTATGAAAGTGCCTTTGAAATCCATCCAGGAGTTAAAAGCATAGTATTGTATGATTAAATGAATTAATATATATTTCCCATATAACATAATGGTGTCCACGGGGTCTTAAAAATTCTTAAATTTCAAAAACAAAATTTTAGGCCTTTAAAAGTCTTAAATTCACAGAAATATTGTGTTGTAGGTCTTGAATCATTTTAAACAGGTCTTATTTTTAAAAGTTGTTGAAGTAAAGTTACCCAATTATACCCGTTTACCCATTTACTACTTACAGAAGAAAGTGTGAGTGGACATAATATTTAAAAATAGGCATAAAACTTAAGGTTTTATAACAGAAACGCATTAGGTTGAATAGAAGTTATACTCAATTATTTTGGACCAAAAGCCAACAAACATATATTTTTGATTAGTCGTGTAGTTTTTTTCATAATAAATATACTTTTAACAATGTTAAACTTGTCATTAAAAAACAAGAAACATTATGTTGAAAAAAGTCTATACAACTAGTATAGTTTTCTTGTTTTGACACATTAAAATACATGGTTAAGAAATAACTACATTTGGTTTTTTCCAATTCTATTGGTCCAACCGGGGGAAACCGACGCGAACACGGGGAGAACATGCAAACTCCACACAGAAATGTCAACTGACCCAGCCGGGGCTCGAACCAGCGACCTTCTTGCTGTGAGGCGATCATGCTACCCACTGCGCCACTGTGACGCCTTAAAAGGGTCTTAAAAAGTCTTAAATTTGACTTGAAGAAACCTGCAGAAACTTGTTGGTTTTAAATAGACTCATGATCAATGAGTTGTGGGAATTGTAGGCTTTCATCTGGCTATGACACTTCTATGTCCACATGGGGGTGCACTGTTCCCACTACAAATACTGAACTGACATTTAATAGCCCTGGCCAGTTTTTAGAAAACTTCGACAAAACCATGGGTCAGTCTGATTATACATCAAAGGGGGGTTGAATTCTTATTCAAATGCATTTAATAATTACTCTTCCAAACAGACAATGGGAAGACTTTAGTGTCTCCTCAATGGATTTACTGACATTTGGGGATTGTATACTCCTACTCATGTCATTCTGCCTAATGACTAATTTGTTGGTCATTTGCATATAAATTAGACTCTGCATTTTGAACATGAAGAGTAAACAACTAAACATTACGTAAAATCATTGAGACAGTGTTATTGACAACATGACCGAAGATAAAACATGAAACACGTTTATGTAAAAACAAAATTAGTAGCCAGAGTTATCTGGAAAAAAACAAGAGTAAACATCTTCATAAGCCATGAGCCAATTTTAAGCAATTGTTCACTCAATCAAAAGTGGATTACACTTTGTTTATAGCACAACCTGACTTTACAAAACTAAACCCTTTGCTTTTGAATGCACAATTAGTCATCATGAAACCCAAACCTATTTACATAAAACTGAAAATAATGTGCACTATTGCCCAAACATTCGGATCTCTCTCCATTCTGGTGTAATTTATGCCTCTTCCAGTCAGCCTTCCATTAAATAATCATCATTTGTCACTTGAAAAAGCATAAAATGAATCAAAAATGCCATTACTTTTTGGCTTTAATTATAACCGAAGAAAACGATTCATCTTGTTGTGTTTCTAATTACTCTCTGCAAAGATCAATGGTTAAAGTTAGCAAGGTAATTTGTAATGTAATTGCAATATTATTTAGAACAATTATTTTTATGTATTAATGTTTCTTTACATTTAACATCTAAACATTTAGTTATATACATTTAAAACATATTTATTATAATATACAGTTGAAGTCAAAATTATTAGCCCTTCTGTGAATTATTTTTTTTTCCTTTTCAAATATTTCCCAAATGATGTTTAACAGAGCAAGGAATTTTTCACAGTATTTCCTGTATTATTTTTTGTTCTGGAGAAAGTCTTATTTGTTTTATTTCGGTTATTAAGGTCAATATTATTAGTCCCCATAAGCAATTTTTTTTTTGGATTGTCTACAGAACAAACTATCATTATACAATGACTTTCCTAATGAACCTAGTTAAACCTTTAAATTGCAATTGCAAATCTTGAAAAATATCTAGTCAAATATTATGTACTGCCATCATGGCAAAGATAAAAGAAATCAGTTATCAAATCAAATTAGCTATTAAAACTATTACGTTTACAAATGTGTTGAAAAAAATCTTTCTGTTAAACAGAAATTGGGGGAAAAATATGCAGGAGGACTAATAATTATGACTTCAACTGTAGATCAGGTAGAGTCATGAAGAATTCAATGTGTGTTTACTGCAACTCATCTACTGTAGTATATTTCATAAATACAGTGAATGTATCTGTGTTTTTAAGATCATGTCTTCATGTATGTTGTTTAAAAAACAGCCAAAAATTCAATTAACACAGATTTATTAGTAAGAGCCAATAATAACAGACCACATTTTCCATAATACAATCAACAAGTTATTAAAACATAAAATATAAAGTCTTTCTTCATTAAAATGGTTTATTGGGTGCAAATTAAGAGCAAATGGCTGAAGATGTGTCTGCTGTTATTATTTAAAAATGAAATAAAATAAAAATAAAACTACAAGTGCTGAAAGTAAGAAGTGCATTTGTTCTAACTGTGTCTCTCTTCTTCACACTTGTTTAATGTTCAAACTATTGCATGCACTCTCTGGTTATCGTGGCAGCACAGGGTTGTCTTTTCTTCACCTTTCCTCTCTGATGTATCAGAGCCCATTGGTTGTTTCTCAGTTTCTCTGTTGGTGGAAGTTAGTTACTCTTTTTTCCATGACCTTTGAACTTAGCCATAAAGTTGAATGCTCCTAGGTATTCACCAAGCAGCACACCCACTTTAGTGGGTAAAAGACTGTGGCAGAGTAAAAACAAGACATAGAGAGCAACTGTTATACTTCGCACACTGAAGGAAAAAACACACAAATTAGACCATTTTAAACAGCTAGTTCAACCCCAAATTAACTCATTTTATTTTCAAAAGCATTTTTAATAACACCTGAGAGATTTCTGTCCATCTATTAAATTCACTTCAAAACATTTGTAAACAGATCAAACAATTCATACGAATCAAGTGGACAAGTCTTCTGCAGAGACAAGATTGCTTTATTCACCTTGCTTGTCACATAATTGCCATAATTGAAGCTAATATGTCTGTTTACATGTGTCAGTCCCTTTTCGATTTGTTAGCTGTTCAAAAAACTCGCTATGCTGCTTGATATTGCAAACTGACATTTCAGTTGCTTTAATTTTCTTGTTATTTATCTATAGAAATCAGAAGGTTTGCGCACTCACAGAAAACTGCTTATTTCAGCACTGAAAAATAAAGTGGAGGTAGTGATCAGAATTCATTTTGGCCTGTATTCACAAGTAAACACTGATCAGCAAACATAACAGGAGCTCAAACACACCTGCTTGATGCGTGTAAACAATCCTCATTGATTCCTGTGGGAGCTCAAACAAATTGATGTGACTCTCAGGAATGAATGAAGCTCATTGGTCAACTGCATTGGACATGCAGTCATGCTATAACTTGTATGACCATGGTTATTTATCAAGGTTTATATTTGAACAAAAGTTTACATGAAATCTTATAAATTAATCTTTATTTTTGACGCTTGTAGCATCTGTTTTGGGCAAATACACTTTTAATGGAGGGACAGAAATCTCTTAAGGCCAGGACACACCAAGCCGATGGTTGGCTGTCAGGTTATTTGTTTGGTGTATACCACACGTCGCTTTTCACTGGGCTTAAATTGGCAGGAGTGTGGCCAATTGGCCCAATCAGAGCGCAGAAACTGAAGTGACAAAACCACATAAGTCAAGAGGGAACATTTTGCCATTTTGGCTGCCATTTTGTCGCATTTCCTAAATATTTGCAAAGGATATGGATTATCAGACATATTTGCTTGAGCACATCCTTCTGTGGTGAGCAAGAAGTACTGTGAAAATGTTATGTATTTTAAACACATGCTTTCTTTATGTTTTCTGCACTAGTTCTGTTTTCTCCTTTGTGGAATGGCAGTACAGATACTGCCATCTACGGGTATGGAAAGATACAATTTTTCACTCAGGTGCAGAAAGTATATTCATGTATCCATTGGCTCGCATCCATTTAGTGTGTTTACATGTAGTTTTTTTGGGTCAGATGGGACCAGACGCAGCTGACGTGAGATGACAACACAGCTGGTTTTTGTCACTGCTACACTGTAAAAGAAAATCTGTTAATTAACAGTTTCCATATTTTGTGGTTAAGTGTTTTTTGTTTATTTATGATTGTGAATTGCATTAGCGGATCTGTCAACTTTTGATGTTGAAAAATCAGCTCTACAGTTTACCAAAGTGACTTTTATTGACATTTTATTACTTTGAAATAATGTAATGTATAAGAAATAATACATAGAGAAATGAGTTTGTAAAATAACAGAAAATGCACTGGCAGTTTATTACAAGATTTTTGTTGCATAATATACGACACCAACCCAGACAATATATCACTTTAAACTATTAAAAATGTCAGTTAAAGTCACTTTTTCTAACTTTTCGAGGTTAAACGTGGTTGGAAGAAAGATCAAGGTCCCATAATGCAATTCAACAGCATAAATAAATGGGGAAAATAAAAACATGAATCACAAAATGTACAGAAAACTGCTAATTTATGGATATTTAATTTGTGTAGTTAATTGATGTCAGCTTGGTGTGTTCCAAGCTTAAGATTTTATTCAAAATATCTTAATTTGTGTTTTGATGATGGCCAAATTTCTTATGGGTTTGAAAGAACATGAAGCGAGTGAAAAAGGTGACTGAAATTTTGTTTTAGGGTGAACTAATTCATTCATTTCTGAAGTATTTGTCTTAAACAGCAATAAGAAAACAAACTGAGATTTACTCTTCACCGAGAAATAGATTCTAGAAATCTCACGTGTCTTTCACACTATTTGAAAGAAAGAAGGATTAAGTTTGTGTTTAACTTCAGCATAGCTGCAGGTTTAAGTAAGATGTAGTAATTATCCTGTAGTCACTGTGTTCATATTAGAGAGAGGACGCATATGCACATTCACACATTTGTGCATGCACTGTGTGCTTTAAGCGTCTGTGTGGGTGTGTTTTATTTTGATATTTTATCTTGTCAAGCTTCCTGTTAAGCTTAACTGTCTTGCTGCTGTGGTATAAATTTTATCAGTAAACCTCAAGGTTCTGAGTTTCAGTGATTATATTACTACAGTTCAAACAGCTTAACATACAAATTCCATTAAAATGTTGTTTCTTTTGTAGATATCAGTCTATTCTTGATTTATTTATTTATTAAACTTGAAATCTAAATTTAAAGGTTGGTTTCATTCTAATGCGATCCGGAGCAACTGTTCATTCATTTCTTACAGATAACTTGACGTCAATAAATGCCATTTACTGCATTTATTGACATGCTCAGCCAGTGGAAAATGTCATGACACCAGCAATGCAGTCTTTCATTGAATGTTGAATGCTATATGCTGTATATTACGATCTAAGCTTACCTAAAGCATATTTGAAATTGTGAAAATTAAAATCTAGTTGCTTCTGAACAGCAGTATTCTGCTAAACTCAAAAGCAATATTGAAATAATAATCACCATAATCAAATAATTTTGTAATTGTAAGATGTTAACCTTTTGTTTTTAATATCTGTAGCTTGTTTTCAGTATTGTATAAATGTAAATATTAAATAATCTTCAATCCATGCGTCACAAGTGTGTACATAGCAGTTCATTTTCAACACCTTTGAATGCTGCTCTTTAATATTAACGTTTGCATTTAAGTAGTGAAATATGAAAAGAAAATAGATCTTCAACACTGAGTCCAGTTTGACTTACTTCTTGAAAGCGATGATGGTGTAGATGCTCCGAGGCATGTAAAGGTAAACCTGTTCCCTTCGAACTGCATCCACAATTTTCCTACATGCATAGTCTGGGTCAAGAATAGGCATGAGTCTAGGCCATCTGCAAAACACACACACACACACCACCATGAGCATGTGGTTTTGTGCTGACAAAGCAGTTAAACAGGTTGCTTTCCAGGTATTTTATCTAACTGGATAAAGATTGTAATTAGGAATGTCCTGATTATGTTTTTTTTAATCTGCTGATAGTCCTAATCCCAAATAAAAATTATCTTATTGTACTAACAGTAAAGGTAAAAGTGTACTAAATAGGGTGCACAAAATATTGAAAAATTATCTTATTATATCTGTATCTGCAGACATGCAATAAATTACATTTGTTTGAAGTGCAATGCATTAGAGTTTTGCATGCACAAGCTGGGTTGTTGATTTTAATTGACCAATCAAATGGGGGCTTATTATCTTTATACCCACCTCCCAAGCAGGTGTGATTTATGCTATTGGCTAGCCAAGGGCCAAAGAGGAATCTAGTGCTGAGGAAATGACAACATCGAATAAAATGTTTTATATAATTCCAAGTCACTGTGTTTTAAAGTCTAAATGTTGCACCTTGACATTTTAATTTTTTGCCTAAATTAGATTTAATTAGATCAGAAATATATTACCTGTTTATATTAGTATGATCATTACATAAATAAATGATTTTTAAAAACAACTAATAAAAATAGCATTTCTCTAGGCAAAAGTTTTATTAGTAGAAATACAGTTATTGCAATATTCAACAACAATATTTCAAATATATATTCAACAGCAAAAGTTTTATCAGTACAACTTTGCTTGGTGTTTCACTATGGGAATCACTTTGGGCGTGACCAACTATGGAAGCTCCTATGACACCACGTGTCTTTGACAGACAGGTTGACCTAAGACTAGGCTCCGTCTTCCTTATGTAACTTAGGACAACCCTCTACCTCATCATTCGCGCTTTCTTCCCATGAGGGACTACAAAAAGCTCTCTCAGCTCATCCAGTATCACTGCTGCTTTTTGTTTAACTGTTCATCAAGTGAGCCGTCATTGGATTCCGCCACCGAACGTGAAATCAGCAAAGGATCGTGTTGAGTGACATCACAAAATTGAGAATAGTCTCCGCGTCAAGGCAAGCTATCTCTTCATCTTACCGAATATTAAATTATTATGGTCGGATTTCAAGTGGCGTCAGGTCAGCTAAGGGCTAACTACCCTACGAATATTAACAGGCTAATGTGTTGTGATTGAGTCTTTGGATTAACCTTACACTCAGCCATGTCGACAATCATCACCCCAACCAAAGGGAATGAGTCGAAAAGCAGGGAGGTTGCATTCCGCCCGTGTCCATCTTCATGGGGAGCAACTATCTCAGGTAGGGACACTCACCCGATGTGCATCGTTTGTATGGGCCCGAAACACGCTCAAACATTGCTTGTTGACCCACAAACATGTGCTCACTGTGCGTCAATGCCAGCGAAAAGTTTAGAAAGACGGCTGAGAGCGGCAGTGGCTAACCAACAAGACCCATGTCTCTCAGGGGCTGCGTAACCTGGATGATGCTAACCTTTCTGTAAATAAGCCGCAGCTAAGCTAAACATAGCTTGGTCCGCGGCCCAAGATGCGGAGAGAGCAGAGAGGGACTTTTACAACAGAAAAAGGTTACCGCCTGCTCAACCCGCAGCGAGACAACTCCTGCCAGCTGTGCCCACATGCACGAGATTCATGGGATGGGAGAACTGGCGCTGGCCAGACCCCCAGCAGTAGAGTCGTCAGTGGCCTATCATCTCCTTCCAAATCGACAGTCTACTTCTGCCTCCTCTCTGATTGCGCTGCCTTGCAAGATGGAACGACTCACAGCGTCCACTTACCAGAGGATGTACAAATATGCGGCACAATCAGTGTGCTCACTAAATGCTGTAACCTTACTGTCAGCGTACCAGGCGGAAATTTTGGAGGAAATTGGCCAACAGGAGTTCCCAACCCCGCACTTTGGGACAAAAAATGCATGGTGAATGATCTAATTTTACGATCTTCTCGCGACGCAGGTCAGGGCTGCTGCCATGTAATGGGCTTGGCTGTGTCAGGTGAGAGAGCGTTATGGCTAAATCTGTCAGGCTTGAGTGACGCACAGAAAGCGGACATGATGGATGCAGCTTACGACCGCACCAAAGGTCTGTTTGGTTCAGCCCTTGAGAAGATGATTGAAACCAGCACCCTCAAGAAACAAGAGGATGAAACATTCAACCTCTGTCTACCATGCAGACAACTACCGCGCCCTCCTCAGCCAGTGTGACAGGGCTTCGCTGCAAATGCCGCAGCGAGAGGGAAGCCGATAGTGGCGAAGAGCACGAGACCAGTGAACAGCAAGCAAGTGATCAGTTGGATCTGGTCTATGGGGAACTGATGGGAACAGACTCCAATTTGCCATGAAACCACCCAAATTCAATGGAATACTGGTCTCTATGGCTGAAGGAGAGTCAGCTGGGGTTCTTTGATGTTTCACCTACACTTCCCTTCTTGCATAGGAACGGGAAGAAATCTCACTGCAATGATGAGGTAGAGGGTTGTCCTAAGTTATATAAGGGAGGCGGAGCCCAGTCAAAGACAAACATGGTGTCATAGGAGCTTCCGTAGTTGGTCATGTCCAAAGCGATTCCCATAGTGAAACCCCTCACTCTGTTATCAAAGAACCCAGGATTACGTTAAGTAACCCATCGTTATCGCAATATTCAACAACAATATTTTCCAGTATCAAACAGCCCTAGTGCTAAACATGAACACATATCTGCTATCTTAGGATTTAGGCAATAGTGAAACAACACTTTACCTCATTCAAACACAATACCTCAATCAAACTGGTGGGATTAAGACCATAATCATCTAAACTATAATCAAATTAAAATATGTTGAATATGCCCATTTTAAGGGCTGCACGGTGGCGCAGTGGGTAGCACGTTCGCCTCACAGCAAGAAGGTCACTGGTTCGAGCCTCGGCTGGGTCAGTTGGCGTTTCTGTGTGGAGTTTGCATGTTCTCCCCGTGTTCACGTGGGTTTCCTCCGGGTGCTCCGGTTTCCCCCACAAGTCCAAAGACATGCTGTATAGGTGAATTGGGTAAGCTAAATTGTCCGTCATGTGTGTGAAGGAGTGTGTGTGGATATTTCCCAGTGATGGGTTGCAGCTGGAAGGGCATCCGCTGCGTAAAACATATGCTGGATAAGTTGGCGGTTCATTCCGCTGTGGCGACCCCAGATTAATAAAGGGACTAAGCCGAAAAGAAAATGAATGAATAAATGCCCATTTTAATTGTGGTAAATAGGCAGTAAACACCTTAATCACTTTTTTCACTACTCTAACTATAGTGTGCATGTGCTCAAACAATAAACTGATAGAATACACACTCTGTCACATTCTTCTTACATTTTCCTTAAACATTGTTCGACACTTTAGGGGTATCTAAAGAAATGCACTTCAATCTATCAAAATGGTAGTAAAGATCAAAGCTACTAAAGCTACAGACATTAAACGTTGATATTAGACTGATTTTCTATTTCCATAGAGCAGTTTAACCATACAATCCTGTAACAAATGGTGCTCTGAGGTTTCAACACATGCATGATGACTCATTTGAAATAAAAGATCAAGTTTCAGGCTATACACCCGATAAGTAAAAAAAGGAGTGTTGATCAGCCCCGGAACTGATATTTGAGATTGGTTTGGGACATCCCTAAATAGAACTACCAATAATTGTGTAGTACTGTTTGAACAAGCCCAGGGTTTTCTAAAAGCAGCGTAAGTCTAAGTAGATTGTAAAAAAAAGTGCATGTTAATTACTGATGTTAATGTTTTGCCATGTTTTCATGTTTAATCCAAAATTAATCTTCTTATTTCAAAATGTATATAGTACTGCTTGTTATAGATGATATATCTGTGCACTTCATTATTTAGTAAAAATTCATTTTGCCCGCATAATATTTCATCAGATATCATAACCTTACATAATAGCGCATGTCTTTGGACTGTTGGGGTAACCAGAGCACCCGGAGGAAACCCACACCAACACGGGGAGAACATGCAAACTCCACACAGAAATGCCAACTGACCCAGCCGGGACTCGAACCAGCGGCGACCGCTGATAAATCAGGGACTAAGCTGAAGGAAAGTGATTGAGTGTTAACATTCTTATTTGCATATTTGCAATGAGAGTGTCAGTGACCGGATTTACAGACCTGTTTGCATAAAGGCTATCGAGCTCAACAACCATGTCGATTGCAATTTTCTTTACTGCACTTTTCATACTCGAATGCTGAAATGACTTTTTATACAATATGTTGTTTCTAAAACTGTCCAAAGAATGCTAATGAAACATTCAACTAGTTGTCAGTTTCTAAACATGTATTAATTACTGTACACAACTGGCATTTGTTTGGATGATGACCCAAATTTTACACCAAGTGGGGAAATATTTTAATAAAAGTAAACATATATAAAGTAAAATAAAATGAAGTAAATAAGTATTGTAAATATCACTGTAGTTATATTACAGTATATTACACAGACTAAATTATTAACATGGCATAGGCTTTATGAGAAAAATGACCATTGAATTACAGTGAGTTTTATGCTCTTGGCAGCTGATAATTCACTGCACCATGCCTGCACAGCCCATGTTTTTGTTGTTGTGAGCATTTAACATTCTGGAATGTACTGTATATTACATCCTGTCCAGGTTGGCATATCCATAATGATCAATTGGACACGGTTTAAATGCTTATTAAAAGTTGATAAGATTTTTTTTTTGCCATTTTCCTAACAATGCATGATTGCATGGCTAGATTCATTTCCTTATTTGCATTTACCTTTGGTTTTCCCCTACTCTGTACAAACAAAGCTACAACCCACTTTTTGGTGGTGACCCAGTGACACTCTGAGTAAGCACAGGTTCCAAATATGCAAACCCTCTGCTATACTGAGACTAAGAGATAAGCACACAGACACACTCACAAAACACACGCAAATCTGAGAGGTAAGAATGCTGAATTACATGACCTCTGTCATATTTAGCCTCTGCTACATGTCTGTCCTTTTCTCTGTCAAACTCACAATTAGTTTTATTTCATAACATACAGCTGAAGTTAAATGTCTTTGATTTTGTAATACTTTTTTAAATATTTCCCAAGAGCTGTTTAATGGAGCAAGGACATTTTCACAGTATTTTCTATAATATGTTTTCTTCTTGAAAAAGCTTTATTTCTTTTTAGTTTGGCTTGAATAAAAGCAGTTTAATTTTTACATTTTTTATTTAAAGTTAATATTATTAGCCCCCTTAAGAAATATACGCTCACCGGACACTTTATTAGTACCGGGTTGGACCCCCTTTTGCCTTCAGAACTGCCTTAATCCTTCGTGGCATAGACTCAACAAGTTACTTGAAATATTCCTCAGAGAGTTTGGTCTATATTGATATGATAGCATCACGCAGTTGCTGCAGATTTGTCGGCTGCACATCCATGATTGGAATTTTCACCAAATCCCTATTGGATTGAGATCTGGTGACTGTGGAGACCATTTGAGTACAGTGAACTCATTGTCATGTTCAAGAAACCAGTCTAAGATGCTTAAGACATGGTGTGTTATCCTGCTGGAAGTAGCCATCAGAAGGTGACAGGTACACTGTGGTCATCAGTTTCCTGTTCTTAGCTGACAGGAGTGGCACCCGGTGTGGTCTTCTGCTGTTGTAGCCCATCCGCCTCAAGGTTCGACGTGTTGTGCATTCAGAGATGCTCTTCTGCATACCTCGGTTGTAATGAGTGGTTATTTGAATTACTGTTGCCTTTCTATCAGCTCGAACCAGTCTGGCCGTTCTTCTCTGACCTCTGGCATCAACAAGGCATTTGCGCCGCTCACTGGATATTTTCTCTTTTTCGGACCATTATCTGTAAACCCTAGAGATGGTTGTGCATGAAAATCCCAGTAGATCAGCAGTTTCTGAAATACTCAGCCCAGCCCATCCCATCTGGCACCAACAACCATGCCACGTTCAAAGTCACTTAAATCACCTTTCTTCCCCATTCTGATGCTGTTTGAACTGCTGCAGATCGCCTTGACCATGTCTACATGCCTAAATGCATTGAGTTGCTGCCATGTGATTGGCTGATTAGAAATTTGCATTAACAAGCAGTTGGACAGGTGTACCTAATAAAGTGGCCGGTGAGTGTATATATTTTAAATTGTCTGAAGAACAAACAACAGTTGTTCAATAACTTGCCTAATTATAACTTGCCTAGTTAACCTAATAACCTAGTTAAGTCTCTAAATCGCACTTTGCAAAAATACTAGTTTGCAAAATAACAAGTAGAATATTATGTACTGTCATCATGGCAAAGACAAAGAAATTAGTTTTAAATAGTTATTAAAACCATTAAGTTAAAAAATATGCTGAAAAAGCTCTTCTGTCTGTTAAACACCACTTAATTGGAAAATATTTATAAAAGAATGAACATTTCATAAGAGGGTTATTAATTTTGCCTTCAACTGTATATCTGTGAAAGCCCTCAGAGAAAAGCATTTCTGAGTTCTTCAACACCTTATATAACAATGTAATCTATGTTAAAGTACTCTGCATTGACATTTCTGTTAGAACAGCCTCTGGCTCCACACTCATTTATCTCCACTCTTATCTCAGATTTACATCCCGTCAAAGAGCCTATGGATGATAAGTGAGCAGCGACCACAGAAAAATACAAAATCACTCTATGCTTATCATTTCTAATTTCCTACCTTGTTCTAGCATTCTAGACAATGATTAAAAAACATTCAAAAGGTTATGATGTTCTTATTTTTCCTATTCTATTCTCTTTATATATATATATGTTCTTTAGGATCCATTTTAGGAAGTATAATATCTTTTTTCATTGTTATGCAGATGACACACAATTACATCTGCCATTAAAACAAAAACAGCCAAATTCTATAACACCACTTTTGTGTTGCCTTGAAGAAATTTAAGTCTGGGTGACAGAACATTTTAAAAACTTCAATGAGCATAAGACAGAAGCCATATTGTTTAACCCAGGGGGTGCCTGTGGGCACCTGACATGGATTTGTGTGTTTTAAAACCATTTCTGAAGCCCTCTGTAAAAAAAAGTGGGTGATTTAATGGATGGTGATTTTAAGCTGGATAAACAGATTAAATTGGTAATATTTAAAAAACAAAATTCCAGCTAAGGCAATTCTTCAAGATCAAATCTTTTCTGCCTTACAAAGATTTTTAAAAGAATTATACACATTTTTATATCCTCTTGTCTCGGTTACTGCAATGGTCTCTATCTTAGGCATTGGTCTGACCACCCCCAATAGACTGCAGATGGTTCAGAATGCTGCAGCTCGTTTGTTAACTAGAGCACAGAAGTGGGATCATATTACCCCTGTTTTGGCCTCTCTCCATTGGCTCCCCATTTTTAGAATTGTTTTCAAGACCTTAACATTAGTTTTTAATGCACTAAATGGTCTGGCACCACCATACACAAACTTAATCCATATTCTTCATCGAGAGGTCTTAGGTCCTCTGACCAGTCGCTGTTAGTTGTCCCTTGTGTAAGGCTGAAGAGCAGAAGGCACCGTGCATTTGCAGTGTTAGAAAGGTCTAATTTCCTTTACATGTTAGAAAGGCCCAAACACTTTCTGTTTTTAAGTCTTTAAGAGTAATCTTTATAGTCTGACATTTAGCACAGTTTATTTTACTCATTAATTTTATACCATTGTATTATATTTCATAATGTTTTATTATTTTTATTATTATTTTGATTTGATTGTGTTGCGGCACGGTGGCTCAGTGGTTAGCACTGTCGCCTCACAGCAAGAAGGTCGCTGGTTCGAGTCCCGGCTGGGTCAGTTGGCATTTCTATGTGGAGTTTGCATGTTCTCACTGTGTTGGCGTGGGTTCCCTCTGGGTGCTCCAGTTTCCCCCACAGTCCAAAGACATGCACTATAGATAAATTGAATAAACTACAAATGTCCGTAGTGTATGAGTGTGTGTGAATGTGAGAGTGTATGGGTGTTTCCCAGTACTGGGTTGTGGGTGGAAGGGCATCCGCTGCTTATAACATATGCTGGAGTAGTTGGCGGTTCATTCCGCTGTGGCGAACCCTGATAAATAAGGGACTAAGCTGAAGGAAAATGAATGAATGAATGTTTTGATTGAACTATTACCTGTAAAGCACTTTAGTGAACACCTGGTGTTCCTAAAATAGTACTTTATAAATGTACTTTGACTTTGAAAGTGTATGCTAAATAATTACTTTCTTTTTCATTGTACTGTTAAAGGATGAGTTACACTTTTTTTAAGAGTGATACAACTATGTCGACAGGTTTATTATGGAAAACAGTGCTGACCAAGCTTTACTA
>CAIGQV010019101.1:13636344-13647413 GCA_903798115.1 Danio jaintianensis | reverse complement strand
ATTACATTTGCTGTTTGTTCAAACTACGTACATAAAATAAGCTGAAACAGTTCTTGAGTTGAATTGTGTGGAACCCAGCATTTTTTACAGTGTAGAAAATGTTTGGTTAAGTAGATATGAAAACAGGTTTAGTTTATTTTTGAAAAGCAGTTACTTACTTTGTGTTGGCACCCTCAAACATGCCAGTGTTAATGAAAAAAGGGCAGACTATGGTGGTCTTCACTCCATCACAGCCTGTGGCCAGCAGCTCTAGTCCCATTGACTCAGCAAATCCAATTGCAGCAAACTTACTTGCACAATAATCTGTACAGAATACCAAATGTCATTTGAAATGTGCACTACCTTCAAAGTAAAACACTTTGAAGAATATATACCTGCCAGTCCATTCACTCCAATAAGTCCAGCGGAGCTTGCAATGCTCACCAAATGACCATGGTTTCCTGCAATCATTGCAGGCAGAAACGCCTTGTACGTCTAAGAGGAGAAGTAAAGCTATCATGTCTATCCTGTTTTAGAATGTTTATAACATTTACATTTTTAAGAGACTGATATTTGTGAAGATAACAACATCTTTAACTTTGAGATCATATGTTGCTCGTATGTTGACCGGTTCATTCCGCTGTGGTGTCCCCTGATAAATAAGGGACTAAGCCGAAGAAAAATGAATGAATGAAATTTAACAAATGAAAAAATATATAGTAAAAAACAATAACAAGTAATTGAATGAATGTATTTGTGATTTGAGACTGGATGGATAAAACATGTTCTTGGCCAATATTATTTTAGATATTACATAGTAATAACTAATTATTCACACTTCTGTTTTTGAATGTTGTAATCTGAATGCAATATATCTTTTATTACAGCATAATTTCAATTCTTTTTTTTTTTGTTATTGTTAAATTAAAAACTAAAACAATGTTAACACTTACAGAAAAGCCACATGAGCTTCACATGTGCAACTACGTGTGAAATGTGTGCTTTTGAAACATTTTCATCTGAAATCCATGTCTACATTCGCTTACATATTTCACATTTGATTTTAGCACATGAAGCTCATGGGGTTTTTGGTGAGAGATTTTATTAATAATATCCAATTCAGAAATTTCCAAGTTTCTATGGACACACAAGTTTGTTTACACGTTAAGCTCATGACCCTGAGAAAAGGGAATTGGTCCCTCAGCGTGAGAAGTTGCAATCATAAGACAGGTTATTCTGTTCCATCAACAGACCACGGGGCCTTGTTCCCACATGATAATATGTGATTTCAAACAGACAGACAGGCAAACCGATAGATAAGAATTTTTGATAGTATGGATGGATGGATATAAAAATTCTCTGTAAAAAGCAATTAGTTACTTTACTTTAAAAATGTGAGTAAACCCTTTGCCTTAAAAGCAACAAGTTGATATTTTACTTAGTAAACCCACTGACTTAAGGTAACTTTTATAATTATGCACATAGTTTGTTAACTTTATAATAAGGCAACGAGTTTACTCTCTTTTTTTAAGTAAAGTCAACTAATCGCTTTTTACAGTGTAGATGGAGTAAAGCTTTTACATACCCAGAAATGTGCCAGACTGTTGACCTCCATAGACTTCTCTATAAGCGAATCAGGAGAATCCATGAACTTCTTCCCAGTAACAATGCCTGCATTATTTATCAGAATGGAGACATCACCAACCTCACGCTTTACCTTTAATGAACAAAGGGAAATAGTGGTAAATTACACTGGTTCTTATTACACTGTAAAAATGCTTGGTTCCACACAGTTCCTTCATGTCGTCCCAGCACAAATAGATAAAGCTAACTTGTTTGTTTTTACAAATTTAAATGGATTGAACATAAAACAATTAAGTTGTCCCCCAAAAACTGAAGAATTGTGTTGTTTCAGCTCATTTTAAATAGTTTGTACATACAGCTTTTTTTTTTTTTTGAGTGTAGACTGTCAAAACATAAACGCGATTTGGAAAATGTACTTGCCTTAGAAGTTTTAAATATCAAAAAGGTTTCAGAGTTAGGATTTACACTAACAGTACAGTATTTACTAATAAAGAAAACATAATGACATAATGATAAAAACTATTGTACATGTCAGGCCCATAGCAAGGGGGTGGGGGATAATATTTGCATTATTATTATTATTATGTTTTCATTTTTATCATTCAAATGGTCAAATTCTGACTGAGGAAAGTTAAATGTGCTGGCCAGTTTTTTTATTTGCCTAATAAATGACAATAGGCTACATTTTTTAATTAAATTTTTTTATTATATATGATACATTTGTATTTTTTTTTTTTTTTTAAATAAGTATTTTTTCATAGTGCTTTATTCAAAATCCTTAGGAAATATGTTTGGTGCATCAAAAAGTGTGGTTATAGTGACTATCCGACAAGCTTATCCAGCAAAACATAGTGCTCAAATTGTCACAAAACTGCAGTATTTAACTTTTATAATTAAATAGAAAATGAGGCAAATAACTGCAAAAAGGTCCACTTTTTGAGAAAAAAGAACCACCCCTTTCACCAGGCTGCCTACAGGCCTGCATGTATAGTCAAGCCCAAAATTATTCATACTCCTGGGGTATGAATAATTTTGGACTTGACTGTAGGTCCACTGAAAATAAACAATATGCATGTGAGCGAGAATCATAATGTTTATGGCATTACAAATTTGATGCCACTTAAAACATATGAGTGTAACTGACCTGAGAGTATTTTCAGGTCCTCAAAACAGTCACAGCAATCATTTTTAAAATGTATGAATGCATGAATGACTGAATAGGTAACTATTCAATAAAGTTCCATTGGTTGATGTTAATGTATTTACTGTAGCATGAAAAATACATTTATTACAGTATCTATTCATCTCTGTTAACGTTAGTTAATAAAAATAAAGCTGTTCATTGTTAGTTTTTCTTGTTAACTCACAGTGCATTAACTAGCCTATAAGGTTAACACTCATTGGTATTTAATAATGCATTAGAACACGTTGAACTATGATTAATACATGTAGCCTGTATTGTTCATTCTTCGTTCATGTTAGTAAATATACATTATAGCCTAACTAGCATTAATGGAACTGTAAAGTGTGACCAAATAAATAAATAAATCATATAACACAAAAGACCCTGTACAACAAAGTAGTTTTAACTACTCATCTATTCATGTATTTGATCACAAAGCACAAATACCTGTAAAAGTCATTTAAACCATGACTTTTACAGGTCTTTGTGCTTAAGTGAAACTGTCTATTTACCTGGTTTGCGACTCTGTACACTTCCTCTCGGTCGCTACAGTCGCAGGTATATGTGTATGCTCGCGCTCCGAAGGTTTCTTTAATCATACGGGCCGTCTCTTTATTGCCGTCCTCATTAATATCCCACAGCACAAGGCGCGCGTCCAGGCGCGCGAACTCCAGGGCCATGAGGCGACCGATGCCACTCCCTGCCCCGGTCAACAGCACAATTTCCCCGGACACATTCTTCCTTCGAGGTGGTATGAATAGCCTAACGAAGGCTTCCAAGCCGAGGACCAGTGACAGGAAAAGCACCCGAAGAGTCTCCAAAAGAAAGTTCATGATGATGTGGCGAATAGATCCTAGAGACGCAAGGGTTACACGGTCAACGAGTTCATGCAACTTTTTATTTATTAGCTACAGTAGCATTACGACGTTTTCAACAATGTAGATATCACAACAAATGAATAACTGAAGTAAGAGTTGTCAAATTATCGTCTTGCAATGCGAAACAATTAGGCTATATATGATAGCCGATCTTACCTCACTCGTTTCGTAAGCGCTCACTATTATAGCACATTCAGATTGGCTTCATTCATTTCGCATTTAACTGTGCATGTCTTTGACCTTCGTTCAGGCTGCCCGGTTATTGCACTTCGTGTTTACCGAAAGACAAAGTTCAGTATTTGTGTAGCGACTGTAACGGGACAGGATGCGATGGGCGCGGCATATGTTTAACCATTTGACGCCCACAAAGTTCCTTGATAAAGACGCGCACACTTGAACCATTTCAAAAATAAACTATTGCTTGCTTTACGCTACTGGCCAACTTAAAACTTGAATCTAGCATTGAATGCTGCTCATTTTTAATGCGGTGTGGATATTGTTGGGTTTTAAAGAACATTTGGCCTAACATGATACAGTACACACCCACCTGATGCTCATCCAATAGGAATCATAGCTGACTTTGTGCTTGGGGCCCTATTTTATTTTATTTTATTTTATTTTATTTTATTTTATTTTATTTTATTTTATTTTATTTATTGACCTAGTTACCTACATACTTTGTTACTGTTAAATCATTTCTCAGCAAGCATTGTCTAGATGGTAAACCCTGTTTTGTGAATTTCAAGATCAATTGCTTCAGGTCTGTTCAGATCAGAGCAATATATATAACATATGTTTCATGGTGGATAGTACACTCCACTCAAAAAAAAAAAAAATGACATTAAGAGTGCAGACAATACACAATATCATTAGGATATATATTTTTTCCCCTCCTCTGACAAATGATGTGATGTTAAACAGTTACTGTCAGTTTTTGTGGATGCTAATATTGTTATCATTCTAGTCTCCAAATAAATTGTTCAGACATTATTTGTGAATCTAAGATGACTTTTCGCAGAAGAAAGGCTATTTCTTGTTTCAACCTCTTTTGTTTCATAGCACAAAAAATGACAATCAGTGCAATAAAATAATAAAAATAGAGTAGATGACTCATATGTGGGTATAATTTACTACGCTCTAAGAAATGCTAGGATATTTAAATTCAAATTGGGTAAAATACGGACAAACCCAAACATCGAGTTAAATGTGGTCCTATAAATTTAATAATAAATAAAAAGAACCCAGCAGTTGGTTTAGTCTGTATTTTACCCAGATTTTTCAGCATTTTTTTGAGTGTATAAATTCCTTTTCAGGATGTGAGTGAAGTCGGAGAACCTAAAGCTGTTGCCAACTTTTTGATATCATAGGCTACCCAGTAAGATACCCAAATGTACTTTAGACTGATTATTTAATGCCCTATACAGAGCTCTTATTTTGCAATTGTAGGTTAGGATTATGCTAAGGATCAAAGGTGAGTGATGTTTGGCTTAAATTTGCAACGTGGAAAGCACTGATAGCATGCTTTAGTTTACTACTAGTCCATGAAATCTGTATTATAAAGACTGACCTTCAATGATATAAAGACCTTGCGGGGTAAATTTACATGCTGACCTTTTAATATATTTGTGAATTCCGCCACTGAAAGCCTTGACTGTATGAGTTTCACAATACCTCCTTTCTTGAACCATGGAACTCTGCTGATTTTAAATAAATAGCTGGTACAGAGATATGATCATAACAATTCAGAAAAGCTAATGAGTGCAGCTTAATTTTACTTGTAAACAAAAGACGACACATCACTTAAGGCTGATGAATACAAGATATTCGTTTCTAGTCAAGACACACATTCTGGTGCAGTTTCAAGCAGTTTATTTAAGCTGTACAACAAATGACAAGATTCACACTGGTACCCAAAAAATATACATCTCTGTAAAAGGCAAGTGTTTTGACGAAATATTCACTATGTCATGGTCAAGTAAACGCCTGTCTTATATTTTCTCCTCTGTTTGTCTCTTGTAGGGCTGAATGAATGCCTCATGCAAACCAGAACTGCAGTGTTGATGAAAACAAATTACAAATGTTCTTGTTTGGTATTAGTCAAAGACAGATAACCCTGTTTATTCAAATCTGCTACAGAACTTGAATATGATTGTGACTTCAGATGACATATATATTGTTAAAATGGTCTTATTCACGCAATAACATTACCACAATAAAGACATAATGAACACTTTATTAATACATTACATTAGCGCATTTTAAGCATATTTTCTGTCAGTTTTCAGGTGTTTTTTCTTAGAGATGAAGTGAAATTGGACATGGCGAACATCATCTTAATATCCCATAAATCCGCCATACCTCTTTTCTATCTCTGATGAATTTTCATCCTCGTCTTGCTCTTGAGACCGCTTTAAGAAGCCACCGTAACGTTTAGACTCCTGCCACCAATCCGGTCGGCCTACTCTCCTCATGAAGCCCCCATAACGTTTTTGCAGTTCCCTAACCCCACTCTCCAAGTCATAAAGCCCTCCCCTTCTCATAAAACCACCATAACGTTTTGCTGTTCCCTTTACACCTCCCTTTGAACGTGTCAGAGCCGCCTCCTCCCTCTCGCCGTCAGCCTCAACTTGACTGGCCAGCATTTCAACATCATGATTAGTCAGGATTGCTCTGCCCTGGTCAACATCCTCCGGCTCCAGCCCATAGAATTCAGCTGCCTTCTTCATGAATCCTCCATAACGCTTCATTAAACTTTCAGAACGTTTCATGAAGCCACCATACTTTTTGTCTACCTGGTGCTGTTGGCTGTCCAAGTGTTCGATTTGTGTGGCTGCTCGGTTACCCTCAGGAGTGTTATCAGCATTCTGCATGAAACGTTTGCACAGACTCCAAGAGCTGCCAGCGTTCGGTTGCTCCTCACACTCCAACAGGCATTCCTGCAAAAAAAACAAAAAACGTGAATGTATAGTCAATGGAACGTACACAACAGTCCCAGAAATGAATGGCTGAGAGAATATCCCTCGTCTCTACCTCAACCTTCATCTCTCAATCCATAACTGGGCAATATGCAAATGAGCAAGTGTGTTTTGGATGATAGGGGGATGAGTAGGTGTAGAGGTTGTGCTAAGCTTGTGGGCAACCATGGAAACGCTAATACAGAGTGACACACCGGATTTGAACAAAATACACCAATGCCACACTCTCTCCAACCCACAAACATAAATCTGTGTTGTGACGTTTGGTGAACTTATCACAGAGAGAGCTAAATCCAATTGTTGATTCTTTAATGTTATTAAAAAAATTATTCAATAAATAACCAAATACACAAAACACACTAATCAGGAAACACAGAAATAGAATTGAGCAAGCTAAAATGAAACACCCATGTAAGGACAAGTTCTGACTCAAAGTAAACACAAAGGCTTATATACAGGACAAATAGTACATAACATATCCCCACTTAAAAGAACTTTCCATTCAGCCTAACTCCGGGTCTGGCAGGAGCACGTCTAGCTTAACTTAGAATAGATCATTAAATCAGATTAGGCCAGTAGCATCTCACTTAAAAATGATTAAAGAGTTTAGACAATTTTCCTATTTAAAGGAGTTTCTGCAGTTATATTGTGCACTAAGACTGATGGAAAATGAAAAGTTGCTATTTTCTATGGCTAGGAACTATACTGTCATTCAACAGTAAGTATGTAATGTATGTAATAATCGAGGAACTTTGCTGCCATACCATGGCTGCAGCAGCTGCAATTATATTATGCAGAACCTGAAAATCAGCCAACTTCATTCAATATAACCTACATGTGCCAGTCAAGTTAGATATCTGAGGACTATTTTCAGACACTTTGTAATATTTTCACACCTGCTGCAGCAATGCTATGTGAGCAAAGTTATGAGAGCATAATATATTGAGAGCGTAGTTCCTAGCCATATCTGCCTAGAAAATGGCAACTTTCATTTTCTGTCAGTCTCAGTACATGATGGAACTACAGAAAAGTCAAGCTTTAGGTAGGAAAATTATTTGGTTAATTTTGAGCAAGGTGTCACAGTGGCGCAATGGGTAGCACAATCGCCTCACAGCAAGAAGGTCGCTGGTTCAAGCCCCGGCTGGGTCAGTTGGCATTTCTGTGTGGAGTTTGCATGTTCTCTCCGTGTTGGTGTGGGTTTCCTCCGGGTGCTTCGGTTTCCCCCATAGTCGAAAGACATGCGGTATATGTATTGAATAAGCTAAATTGGCCGTAGTGTATGTGTGTGAATGCAAGAGTGTATGGGTGTTTCCCAGTGTTGGGTTGCAGCTGGAAGGGCATCCGTTGCGTAAAACATATGCTGGATAAGTTGGCGGTTCATTTTGAGTGAGATGCTAATGGTCTAATCCAATTGAATGATTTATGCCAAGCTAAGCTAAAAGTGCTCTCCATCTCGACTGAATGGATTGAAAAATGGTCAAACTCAACTGTTTAGGAGAGTTATAAAATTTGCCTTTTTTAAGTGGAGTGTTTCTTTAAGGGGTAATTTCTGGTGGCCCAAATAAAGAAAAATATTTTAGGCAGAAGGTGACGGATAGCACAAGGGTGAGAGAATGCAAATAAAGGAGATGTAGGTCAAGATGAGCCTGGGCCAGTGGCAGAACAGATGGACACGCACTGCAGAGTGTTCCCACATATATCTTTCTGAGGTAACAATCTTTGTGGAACCCTGTGATGGTGGGCCACGAATATGCAGTTTGTGGGAAAGTCCCAATAATTTGGATCATGTAGGAGAGATCACAGGAGATCCCAAATGCAGCGCATGGAGCCCAACAAAGCAGAGACAAGACCATGTGGATGAGTCAGTGGCACAGAGAACCATGTTGAAGCAACCATGATGACATCACTATGGTGGACAATGAGATCACCTCAACGGAGAAAGAGACCCTTGGCAGAGCTCTGGTTATTTCCAGGCTGGACTACTGTATTGCTCTTCTAGTTGGGCTCACATCGTGCACCCTTAAACTTCTGCAAATTACCCAGAACACTGCAACTTGGCTGGTCTTCAACGAGCCCAAGAGAGCCCATGTAACACCTCTCTTTATCTCTCTGCATTGGTTACTGCCTGAGGCTCTCATCAAATTCAAATCATGGACGTTTGCTTACAGAACAGCTACTGGCACTGCACCCTCTTACCTCCACCTGCTCCTGAATGTCTACGTCAACTTCAGGAGCCTCCAGTCGGTAACTGAGCGCCACCTCATGCCATCACAGAGAGGCTCTAAGTCACTTTCCAAAACCTTTTCATTCAATGTTCCTCACTGGTGGAATGATCTTCCCATTCCCACACGGACCGCTGATTCACTGGTGTCATTCAAACAACAACTAAAAACCCATCTCTACTGCGATCACCTAAGCACTTGAAAAAAATCCCCCTGCCCCCTTACTCTAGCTCTTAGCTCTTTAACCACTAAGAGTTCCTTTGTATAATTAGCACTTCTTGTGTGCATTGCCTCTTCTTGTTGAATCGGTGAATTCCTCCTCATTTGTAAGTCACTTTGGTAAAAAGCATATGCAAAATAACTAAATGTAAACGTAAATGAAAGAAGCAAAACACCATGGCAGAGAAAGTGACCACCATGACATAACTGGCAGACAGTGCATCTGGGACATACTGTGCCTTTTAAGCCATTAAAGTGTAAACAAGGAGCTTAGAGACAGCCTTCCTAAAAAATGCTCGAGAAAATTGAGGACAGATTTTTTAACCACGACAGGAAACTGGGAGTTGAGAAATATTGTTGATGACTGACAACAATTAAGCTTTAAGTGTTCGCACCAGTCAAGTTCATCAACTGGATCTATTGTTAGTCAGGTCTTATGCAAATTTTTGTTAATGTCGATACATGGTATGCAAAGTGTATGGAATAAAAAAAGAGATCCACAGAGCAAAGCAAAGCATAAGACCATATAAGGAGAAGACCTGACCAATAAGCAAATGTAACATGGGGTTATGAATACAATATCTTATATACAAAGACACAATTCAAACCTAAACATAGGTATCAAAACAAAAGCACAAATAACAGGATAAAAAGATTCTCTAAAGTTTCTCTAAATATGCCCTCTGAATAAATAACAGCATGAACATTTATAGCTCAATGAAAAGCTGATACAACTCCAATAAAAAAATGAATTTTACATTCCAAAATATCAAATACAAAACTAAAACATTTCTATTCTACCACAACGTTAAAGAAGCTTTATGTATATTTACATATACGTTTTAGCCTACTAATTTATATTTCTTCAATAATGTCAAAACTCCAGATAACGTTTATTATTTCTTTTGAATGGTTACAAAGCAAAGCACCTTTTAAGATTATGTCTTCAATTAAAAATCTTATTTTTTATCAAATTTTGTAATCTCTAAGATTTACTTGATAACCTCGTCACATTCGTTTTAGCATAATTTAACGACTTATTATTATTAACTCTGCGTGAGAACATATTTTTTAGTCAGATAATTTTTCCAAACGACACACTGACAAAAATTATTTTTAAGATAAATTATTGCAGCCTAGTGGTGGTGATTTGAGTCTCTCTCTCTCTCTCTCTCTCTCTCTCTCTCTCTCTCTCTCTCTCTCACACACACACACACACACACACTCTCTTATATAGTCAAGTATGCATGCTGTCACGATTTTGAGCCTTTTCTTTTTTTCCTCAAATTTCTACGCTGAAATGGCCGTAAACACGTAACTAAATTTACGTGTTCCCCACATAACTGATTTTTCAACAAACAAATGATCAAAATATATGTAGCCCATATAATTCAGAAAATTCTATCCAAATCAAATAGTGTAAAACGCTGAAAAATATCCTTTTTAAAAAAAATAAATAAATAAACATATTTTGAAAATAATTCCAAGGGGCAGCAACAACAGATTATTGTTTGTTTTAATTAAACAAGAGTAACATTGAGGAAATAATCATATAAAATGGATGCAAATAAAATGTTGTAGAAAACTTTTGTCAAAGAACTCTTTTGATTATATGTGAAGACCACAGCAGACTTACTATTGAGTTGAGATGTTTGAGCTGAAGAGGCATCTGCTGCAGACAGTACGCGCAGTCTTCTCCACAGTCCGCACGCGCTGTCAGCGTCAGGCACGCGCTCAGCAACAGGGTCCATCTGCAGCTTATGGGAACTGTCAAGGTCTTAAAGGGAAGAAAAACAAAACAGTTGCACTCCTTTCTCACTGTTATCAAGGCTTCAATGTTTCTTCCTATACATTTCTTCAAGTAAGCAGGAATAAACAGTTCAAAACAATTCGAAAAATTCGTTAAATGATGTACTGACCTTCATCACTGAGGCAGTTACTGCAGTCTGTCCGGTGCGGGTAAAGTCTCGTCAGTCTAAAGGCACAAGTCTGCGTTATTCCCTAGAGTGGATTCAGAGTGTTTAAGAGA
>CAIGQV010019101.1:13625557-13636244 GCA_903798115.1 Danio jaintianensis | reverse complement strand
AGGTCAGGAGCGGGGGAGAGAGGAGTAGTCAGATGTAAGAGATCGGGTGGGGGGGGGGGTGTATTTATTAAATCTCACAAATCCAATGTAAGCGCTGTACAGTATAATTTACGAATTTATAAAAAAAAAGTTCATTGACATGTTATTATGCAATAAATATTAATTTGTGTTGTTAAATGTGTCTATAGCTATACAGTTAAAAAAATTACACTTTGAACCAAATAGAAAAAATACTCAAATTTGTTACAGATTTTTTTTATAAGTATAATTTAACTTTGCTTTAAACTATAAAATTGTATTTAATTAATATCAAAAACATTTATTGTGGTCAAGAAAAAGATGACATTCACACAAAGTAAAAATATTGTTTAATACAGAAACACTAAATATATTTTTTACTTTAGTACAAAGTAGAAAACTATCTTTTTTTTTTATTTATTTTTTTTTAGATCAAGTATAATCTTGCTTTGGACCAACCTAAAAAAATTACTGTAATTTGTTACAGCTAAATGTATAAATTACCCTCAAATTATAGTTTGACATGGTTGAAAATGAAAAATGTATTTTAATATTATTTAAAATATTTATTCTGCCCCAGGAAAAAATAAACATTCACTCATAGACCATGATTAATTCATTTAATTGTTTGGTTCAACTTAAAACAAAATCCAAGCAAAATTGTATTTGGACTAAACTACGATATTTACATATAATGTTAGTCTATGCTATTGCTGTATTTTAAATAATGAGGTAAACTGTCTGTTGGGGCTTTTAGTATGGCTATAAATATCACGCTATATGCTAACAACAAAACTCACATTAGAAATACATCAAAACTGAAAGCACATTAACAGTACATTTTTTCATGTAGTCAGTTTCACTTTTTTCAGTGTAGGTTATATTCATGCAGTGAAACCGTATAGGCTAACTAGTATAACTAGATTCTTAATATTTGTAAATAGTTCTGGATGTTTATCGTTTCATGTGGATACAGTATGTGTTTTGGGTTGTTGCTGCATCACCCTGCCTCTCCTGTCTTTCCATTTTCAATGTGCTGATACACTTTTGAATTGAATGACCCTTTAATGATTGCCAAATATTGAGGCCAGTGCTTTACAGTTAAAATGAGGTTTCAGAGTGCAGTGCCCCTTTTTCTATACAAAACATTGTGCAGTTTTGATAAAAAACTAAGTAATTGTTGTTGTTCACAGAACATTTCCCAGATGCACTGCGGAAGAAACGGGTGTTCTTGGGTAAACATGAAACATGTCTCAATATTTTAATCAGATAGCAGTGGTTTTCTTCATGTTGTTCTTTTTAACAACACCAATCATCACAGTGGACACATGAACAAAGATCTCTGCAGTTTGTAGAATATAATTGTCTATAACTGTGATATGACATTTATGTTCATTTCAGTTTATGTTCATTTCATTTTATTTCTTTCTCTCCAGCAAGACACTGACAAGCTCCAGTTGTCGTTACTTCAAAAACCTGATATTTCTTCAATGTAATGTGTTCACACTGTAAGCAAAAAAATCCATAAAAACTGAGAAAGAGTTATTGTCTACACCAGGACATATAGGTAACAGACATTTACAGCAGGTCAGTCATTCATTCTTTTTTCTTCGGCTTAGTCACTGATTTATCAGGGGTCGCCACAGCGGAACGAACTGCCAATTACTCTTGTATATATTTTACACAGAGGATGGCCTTCCAGCCGCAACATTTACAGCAGTTAAAACACAATATTCACAGCACGAGGTGGCCCCAAGCATAAACAATAGTTTGACGAGTTTGTCTGCTCATTGCTCATTCAGTCATGATAGATGACGGTAAATGAACTTGGCTTGCTGTCCTCAAAGGAGGTTCGAACCTCCTCTCCTTGAAGGAGGCTCGATGCTCGAATTGAGCTATGCAGAACACCATGAGTGTACTTCTGAAGAGGAAGACTGAGTGATTAGGTGGATGTTAAGCAGAGGTAGTGGGATGCCAGAGAAAAATGTCAGCTGACACAGTGAGTCCAACTCACTAAACATTTGGTCATGACTGCCGATATATAAACAAGGACCGAATTTCATTTTTGGGTGAACTATCCCATTGTCTATAAGTCTGTAAAGACATCAACAAGAATTGAAGGAGAATAGTGTTATGTGGTCTCAAGGTCTGGCAAGACACGTTGTTTTGGTGTGGAATAATGGCAGACACAATTCTCTGTCTCAGGAATTGTAGTTTAACTGTAAGTTGTTAAAATGTAGTACAGTATGAGTATTGGAAAAGTTAAGGTTTGACTCTACAAAGGGAAAACAGCCATTCCTGCTTGGGTGCTAAAATGTTGGTATCACTTTTATTTTAATGGTCCCTTTAACACATTTTGTTGAAATTAAGCTACATTGCAACTACTTGTCAACTTGTTTTAATTAGATTATTAGATAGTTAGTTAATGGTTAGGTTAGGGTTAGTGTAAGTTGACATGCACTTGTAGTCAGTTTCCTATAGTTTCTTATAGTGAGGAGAATGTCTGTTGGTACAGCAGTGTCAGCAGATATTAAGCAGTCTAATAATATTCTAATGATAATTAGTTAGCATGTAGTTGCAGTGTAACTTATAGTAAACAAAATGTGAAATAGGTACCATCAAAATAAAGTTATACCAAAACTTTTCTTTCACACTGTTTGTCAAAGCCTGGTTTTCCAACAGATTAACAACAGATCTCAGTACTTAGTTATGTTCAAAAGTGTTTGAATGAATCCTCAGAGATGTCATCCTGGAAGATTGAAGCATCGCAGAACAGCTTTATGGTGAATAGATCCACTGACACTGCTTTGATTCAGATTTTGCGGCACTGGCATGATGCACTTAATAGCAACCCAAAAATGGATATACATGCCGTTTTTGTTGATTTCACTCGTGCATTTGACAAAATTGATTATTGTCAACTTCTGCATTCTTCAGCTGACTTGCATGTCAGACAGTCCCTTTTGTTCATTGTGAGGAGCTATCAGAATAACAGAGCAAAAGGTGAAGTGAGAGCCCAGTGTGTCTAACTGCTTTCCAGTTGCATTTGCATAAACAGTCTGCCTTCTCCGGTAGTCTCTGTGAAATATCCTGATGATAAAATAATTCCAGAGCAACTAACAGCATTGTCAGGCTCCCTCAGAAGGCTATGGATTCTGTTGTAGAACCGGGACAGCAATTTCCCGGGTAGCAAAGAATTCTGGCCCAGATTTGGCACAAATCTGGCACAGCAGGCATTCATCGGGCACTGGCATTCAGCATGTGAGACAAACATGACTCTGGTTTGGCAGAGGTGGCACCGTCTTTAAGGCAGCACACAATACTTGGGCCAGATGTAAAATGTAGTATTTGGCTCAGATGTTAATAATTGATATGTGGGCCATGTAAGTTTGGCCTATTTTGATTCACATTTAAAATACATTTTTATTATTTTCAAATAAAGAAAAAAAATTCTACCAATCAGGTCGCTTCGAGAAAAAGCATGCCCATTACACACCTAAAGCGCAATGATTAATGGGTTTATCAATTTCGTTGCAGTCGTGACACACCAACATATCTGGCCCAGTTCAGGCCCAGTTATGGGTTATTAATTTGGCTGAGACTTGGCTCAGCTATGGTCCATGTTTAGCCCTTGTCTGGAAACCAGACTTGGTCCAGTCATGAACCGTAATTCACTGCGGCATGTGGGCCAAGCGAAAGCTGATTGTCTGGGCCAGAGATATTTTGCTATGTGGGTTCTACTGACAATGAATTAAGCAAGATTGTGTACATTACATTGTAATTAGTGCTAGGAGAGAAGAAATTCCCTTTCCTTGTTATTTCAGGACATGTACAATTCAAAAAGTTTCCACCTTTAAATAGCTTGGAGTTCAAATATCTCCTGATTTATCATCGGACACTCATATTAAGTACATGATTTTTATGTTTATGTTAAGTGATTAAAATTAATTTAGATAAAAAAACAGTAACAAGTCATGTATTACAGTTTGGAAGTAACTGATGCAGGATTTAGAAAGGTAATAAAAAAAGGTAATGATACAATTTTTTTTCATGGAAGTACCTTAGGAACTAACCAATGTCCTGTTTTAGCCTGGATCAAATAAAATCAGGTTCTCAGGACAGCCAGGTTGAGTATTTCTTCAAACGTTCTGACGGCCAGACTGCAGCTCATTATATTTGGCCTGAGTAGAACTGATTGCCCAGAGAAGGGTATAAACGAAGGTCGGAGCCAGCTCCAAATGGGCTGGTCAGCTCCAAGTGGGTGGGGCTTGAGCTCATACTGGGCTGTACACACCTCCTGGAGTTTTCATTGATTTTTTTAAATGCCTTGTACATGACATGGAGTCAAACCTATTGTGTTTTATTAACATCTACACTTACCACAACCCTAAACCCAACCTACCTCTGCCGTAACTCTCTCCCACTTGGAGGTCTCTCCAGCTGCAGCGATACCTACTAGAGCCTAGTTCTCAAGGTTTGTTCTTTACTTCTGTCAGTGGGTGGAGTTTTGGTTCCTCGCCACTGTTGCCTCTGGCTTGCTTGGTTGAGGCTGAGCTCCTGTTTGATGGAGCTGCTCTTCACTGGATTATCCTTCAATGGTGACATTTGTATTCAACTGACCTGAATTAAACTGAAATTTAACAGTGTCACTTATAATGAACTGAACCGTATCATTTTTAACTAGAACTACACCAGCATTATATCAATACTCTCCTGCTTGCCTGATATGCTGGAATGTTCCATAAACTGAAATATTGTTATGGCTTTTTATTTTTTTTTTTATCTATGTTAAGCTGCTTTGACACAATCATAATAGTAAAAATCGCTATAGAAATAAAGATGAATTAAATTGAATATTTTTGCTTCTACCAGCTAGATCTATGCCTAATCCTTAGTGGTAGATTGTCTTGATGTCAGCCATCTGCTTTGAGCTCCCAGCCTGTGTAATGTGAGAGCATAATTTGCTGCGGTGGATCCTTCTTCAAAATGAGAGAAAATTGTCCTCTTCATCCTTATCCTGCCTCAGTGCTCAAACTGCTTGTGACTGGAAATTCATGCAGAGACAAAGGTGTAAAGTGGTGTATCTGTCAAAAATGAACGCTCCTGGAAGCACAGCCACAATGCACATTCTGGAGGGTTCCTTTGCCTGAACCATCTTTTTGATGTTAGATTGTCACCATGGTTGTAGCAGAGAAGTCTCTATCATTAGCTGCATATAAATGTTGCAATTTATGAATTTATTTTATTTTTTAGCATTTAGTACAGTTGTCATTACTGGGCATTTACTTTTACTGTTTACATGTGGTGAAGTCATGTTTATTGTTATTCCATATTGTGACCATTTTCAATGCTTTGTTAATGTAAATAGTAAGGTTTAACTGTGGTTAGCCAGAGGAGTCCAAAATGTTTTGTGTACCATGTCAGCCCTTTTGTGGAGACCGATGAGACCAGTGACCCTACCTGCACCACTCCATCGAGCAAATACACAAACAAGGCACTTGAGTATAATTTTTTTAAATACTTTTATAATTGCAATAAGGTTCCATTAGTTAAGTTATAGTTAGTTAAGATAAAGTACATCCAGGATGTTGTTTTCACAGAATTAAGCTCAACAGGCTTATCGGCAGCCCAATTCGAAGTGGAAGGCTGTTGTATAAGACTGGAGGACTTTATTCTGCGAAAAACAACCATCCTGAATGTATTTTTCCCGCTTATTACATGGCTACTTGCCACAAAACTTAAAAATTAGACACAAAACATTTATTTGATTGGTATTGGTTTATTAATTATTTAATTAAATGCAAAGCTGACAGAAATGGAAACAGCTGATGGAGTATACACTAACCTATGCATGATTCAGACACAAGACGGTGCCAAACAGTCACGCAGGGTGACACACAAGCAGATACATATGAATGTGGATGTAACTATGACTACATCATGGGTATCTAACATCTTACAAAGACACATCTGTTTCGTCAATACTTGATTCTCCAACTATCTAATTGTTTGTCTGTGCATGATACATAAATAAATACATTGTTATGACTATGCTAGACTAACTGAGACTTGCCACTGCATCTACATATTGTTGCTCTGCTGGTGAACCTCCTACAATAGCACTGCCTATTTTATAGTAAATGTATCTATTTCTTCTCCATCTGTCCTTTTTTTTTGTTACAACAACAACAAAATACACAATGCTTAACTAACCAAGACTTGTCACGGAATCTACACATTGTTGCTTTTCTGTTGGTTTGAAGTGTTTCTGTTATCCTCATTTGTAACTCACTTTGAGTAAAAGCATCTGCTAAATGAATAAATGTAAATGTGATTTAACTTTGTTGCTGTTGCCCTAATTTGTATGTCACTTTGGATAAAAGCATCCGCACAATGAATAAATGCAAATTATAAATTAGATAAGGGAAGATCATTCCTGATGGCAGAGATAATGCAGCAATTACTCCAGTTAATCTAGTACAGTAGTTAATCTGCAACTACATAACATGGTGAGTTGGCCAGATCTGATTAGTTTGAAGATTGAAAAACCTTCTGCGCTGAAGCGGCCTCAAAGTGGAAGGTAAGATCTGTGTGCAAAGCTTTACTAGTTGAGGCAGTAAGCAAGGTCAGGGCACAGGGAAGGATTTAAACCAGGAGTGTCAAACTCAAGGAGCATCTCAATCAGCTCCCCTTGCTCCCGAGGTTGAGGATCAGTAGCTTGTGTACACGAATTCGGGCACAGGTAAGGACAGTGATGAGCTTGGTTCATTACACATTGGGACCCTGAGTGTGAGATGAGAACATTGGCTCATTCTGCTCATTTTTTGTTCATCTTCATCTTCAACATCAAAAATATATTATATAAACAAGAGCAGAACTAATATTTTTCATATATATATATAAAGTTTATGTTTTTGAAAGAACATTATATCTAAAGATTTTTTTTCCATATACCAGCAACATTTCAGTCAGTAATCAATTATAAATGTTTACTAAATTGTTTTTAACTTGTCTTGCTATGTTGGTTTGTGTTAAATAAAAATCAATAACCGTTTTCCTTTTTAGAAAAGCGTCTCTTGTTTGTCGTTATGTTTGATGATTTAGTTCACATGATTCATGTTTTGTGCTTCCAAACCTCCATCAAGGGAACATAGTGACTTTTCCGTGAACGATAAAAAAATATTTAATCGGTACACTGCCACTATTGTTTTCAAAAAACAATTTATTGAGAACGTTTCTACATGGTCATCATCAGGTAACAGGTAATACAAGAAAACCTTAGATATACTGTACCTTTTTAACCATTAACTTTTCAGGGAACAAACATTTCAGTGCACTGGACGAATTTTGCGATTAAGACAACCCTTAAAATGGCTCCTTGACCTGCCATGACTACTGATCAAGGGAGCTGATTGAGACGCACCCTCAGTCATGGGTGCAGCTAGAAATTTTGGGTCTTAAGAAAGAATATTTGAGGTTGGGCCCTAAAAGTGCGTGGGCCCTTAGAAAACTTCTAGGGAACTTTGTGAGTGCGTGTCTAAAAGTGGACTGGAAGTTGGAACGCAGCCACTGTAGGGCTGTGGCCCTCCAAGAAGTCAGTTTGACACCCCTGATTTAAACCATGTAAACCAGTGGTCTCAAACTCAATTCCAGGAGGACCACACCTCTGCATAGTTTAGCTCCTACCACCTCCAACTCACACCTGCTTTATAGTCTCTAGTAGTCTTGAACACCTTGATTAGTTGGATCAGCTGTGTTTGATTAGGGTTGGAGTGCTGTGGCCCTCCAGGAATCGAGTTTGAGACCTATGATGTACAGAAAAAGGGCAGACATATCTAGATAACAGGCATTTGGTTTTACTCATTTGTCTCTAATTGTTCACACTTGTGACATACATTAATCACTCTTATATAGTTAGCCCTGTTTTTCCATTGCTTTTATTGTGACTTGTTTTATGTGTTTGTGTTTTGTTTCTATCAGCAAATTTTTGCACTTACTGTAGATTCTTGTTTCTTTCTGTTTCTCTGTCCTTACACTGTCTAGTGATTCCAGTTCTGGTGGTCCTATAGTGTTCCATAGCCCAGTGATCCCGTGCACAGCGTCTGCCACAGCTGCACCCAATAGGCTTCTCATGTGGGCTGTAATCCTCTGTCAGCACTGACACAATGATAGAGGTTACTTTATGTTTTGTTTTCTGTAATTAAAAAGATGCTCTTAGCATCTCTTCTTGTTTTCTCTTCTCTGACATCACAACAACATTTTTATTATGCATGCATCGTAGTGTTTTAGAAATAGCCTTATTTGTGGAATTATAAATACAGGCATAACATACATTTTATTAAATAACTTTAAAAAAAAAATGTTTTAATGCTGATTTTTAAATATCTTGCATGCATTATTATCAACCCAGGCTCATTCAGAAAACATAGCCCTAAATACATTTCTGGAGAGCGCCAAATGCGTCCCAGGAGGTAAGTTTTTTGCAGTTTTTGTTTTCGCAAATCCACCAGAGGCCACTGTGTATGCTTTTTAAGATCTTAAATGTCTCTCGTGAGTGCCATTTGCCCCTGCTGTTTGCATAAATCAACCAGAGGCCGCTGTCGAATGACTGACTTATCGACTGACCCACCCTCCTCCTTCCCTAAACCCAACCAATAGTGTTTTCAAAAGCACCGATTGACCCCTTTGGACAAACTGTTAACAGCGGGAAAGCCATACATAAACAATCAGCTGGTAAGAACCAAAAGGAACGGCGTCATACCGCCCCGTAACATTCATTTTAAAGTCAAAATGCAGCCATACATACTTCTGGCTACATAATTCGCGATCTCCAGAAATGTATATTGGGCTACGTTTTCAGAATGAACCTATGTTGTATATTATTTATATAAAATATCAGAAAAAGTTATTTCCAAACTTGATGATAATGATAATAGAGAAACAAACTTTCATACACTTATTATAATATTTGTTTTATGTAGTATTTCTCCTCTTCACTCTTTGGAACAGTTTTATCAAAAACTGTGTCACCTACAGCTTAGGAAACAAACAAACACAGTTAAGGGCAGAAAAGAACAACCAGTATTTGACATCACTGGATATCTGAACATCCCAGGATGCATGATGAGTAAAAAGTAAATGTACATGACACTTTCTTACACAAATAAGCATTTGAAATACAGTATAACACCTGCATGAATGTTCCTGTACAGAGCTTAATTGTCACTAAAAATGTTTTCTGAAAGTTTGTCTGTAATTTGTAAAGTAATAATTACCCAACCAATGGCCTACAGTACCATATTTTGGGACATTCAAATTTCCCAAAGAATGGTCAAAGACTGTGTTGGAGTGTTTTTGTAGCATTGTTGGCGCATGGTCTTACGCTACACCATAAACTGCAAGAAAGCTGAAAAGCATCAGAAAAGTGAAAACCAAAATCATTAATAAATGAGCATGCAGCATCATTCATAAATAAATGTGTTCCATTTATAATATTTGTTTCGCTTTCTTTTTATCAAACTAACTGGACTGGAATACATTGACATTATAATTAAGTGGACCCAATTGGTGTAAAGCTAACACAGGGCAAGGGAAATGTCACTGGCTCAGATGACCAAGATAGAACCAGACATGAGAACCAGAAGTGTGTGGTCATGTTGTGGATCTGGAAGACTGAGGATGGACAGTAATGCAGAAGGATTGTGCAGGGCCCTTGTTAGAACAAGTTGAGGATGAAGAGAACCAGGGAACCTAGCTACTTGGACAGAACTGACAGAGCATGAAGGAGTTTGTGGTTGGGCAAAGGGGTGGTTTCGTGTTAACCAGGTCAGTTAAGATCTCTGGCATGAGGGTGCTTAGGGACATGGCTGAAGTTGACTAGAAGATGGCCAAAGCTATGCAAACACAGTCTAACAAAGGAATACTCCATATGAGCTCCAACATCACTGGTAATTCCACAAAGTGATCACAGTTAACTCCAATCCTGTAAATATACTTTAGTCATTACAGTAGAGATTACAGTAGGTGATGATACATATGGTATATATACACAGAATAACCAACTAAACAAGACACAGGTGAACATAATTAGGGACTAAAAAAACCATTAAGAACACAATTATAAAACCAAGAATACTGAAACTAAACACAGAATACAGAAACACTGGAAAGACAGAAAATATGAGTCCTAGGACACAAAATCTGTAGCAAGATATAAATGGATATTGGACATTCTAATATTGTGTTGTATCACCTTTAGATTTAATTTTGCATTCTTTGTGGCATAGTTTCAACGACTTTAAATGTCCCAACATTCATTCAGGAGTTGCATTATTTTTGGCTAAGATTTCCAATCAAAGATCTCTTAAAAGTCTACACCTTAATATGACAAGAAAACCTTAATATGACAATAAATGACACAGAGAGACGGAGCATGTTATACTTGGTAATGATGCACTTCATTGTAGCTAATGATGAAGCAGAAATGATGACTGTTGAAAATGCTGCTTGAGTCTGGGATAATAAAGAAGGTGGTGCTGTGTCTTAAATCACAGCCCACCTAATGGAAATCCTATTATCTATAACTCCCCACCTTAAATCATGATGTCTATAGCTATTTTGGTCACACATATAATTCTTCTCACACACACACACGCGCACACACACACAC
>CAIGQV010019101.1:13614432-13625157 GCA_903798115.1 Danio jaintianensis | reverse complement strand
CCCTAGCAACCACTTAGCAATGTTTGTAAATATTGTGCGTTTTGTAAAATATTCTCAGAATGATCACAGATTTGGTAGGGCAGTGTTTGCAGCTTAAAGAGGTCATGTCATTGTTTTAATACATTCCATAAGGTCTACTCATATTGCTCATTCTGTCTATCTAACCATTGATTTCCATAGTAAAGTATTTGTTATTCCTGCTATGGATGTTAATGTTTACAACATTCTTCAAACTATATATTTTTGCGTTCAACAGAACAAAAATACTCAAACTGGTTTGGAACAAGTCAAGGGTGACTGTCCCTTTAAGGCATGTCAATAATTGATAACTGTTTTTGTTGGCCAATGCTACTGCATATGAAGCAGTATCAACACCCTCTCATTACTGCACATGAGTTATCCATGTTATCCATATATACACAGCCAAAATAATATTACAGTTAACTTTTGGTTTGCAATGCAGCGGTTGTCAGATCCAGTACAATGACTGCAATATCTTTCAACAAAAGTTTCTTTGTGATCTCTACATTAAACTATGGCATATATTTTAAAATAAACCATCTACTTGTTTCTGAGGCTGGAGAGACACAAATAAGTTTTTTTTAAACCCAGATTGTGCAAGCCCAGCAGATGTTCTTTGAGTTTAATTTGACTCAAGCGCATTGAGAACATCAGAAACTGAATGTGGATCTGTATACAGTACTACTATCCACTGTTGACAGCATTAGTTATTGGTTCAACAGTTCAATTTGCTTGTGATGCAGACCTATGCTCACATTTGGTGTGCACAAGCGTATCTTATCTACACCTAAATGGTGTAATTTATTAGAGTAATATGTACCATAAGTACCTTCTAGACTTTTACTGGCATAAGGGACCCAGCTGAAAAATCTAGTGACGTATCTGGTCACCAACATAAGGTATTTTTGCAGACTTGGACCAGATGCTGGTTTCTAAGTTTCAACTTTACTTTATTTATATAGCATGTTTAAAGCAGCCACAAGACTGACCAAAGTGCTTCACAGCATCATAAAACTAGAAATACAAAGAGAGAAAAATATATAAAAATAGAAAGACAAATAAGGCAAAAAAATTCTCAATAGGTCAATGAAAACAAGTCGGTTTTAAAAAGTGACTTAAAATAGTCCGGCTATAGGTGCCATTCTAATCTCCACAGGCCATTCCAAAGGCAAGGCTCAATTGTTGAGAAGGCACGATCAACTATACTCTGGAGTGCAGAATTAAAAGAAGGTTTTGGTCACAATATCTTAGACTTCTCAGCGGGGTATATTGATCTAGAAATTTGGATAAAAAGACGGGTGCTTGACAGAGCAGAGATTTATATATTTAAAAAAAATAGGGTTTTAAAATGTATCCTAAATTGAACAGGCAGCAGGTGAAGTGTCTTTAGGTGCAGGGTGATTGCTCTTTTTCTTTTTTAAAGGAATCTAGAGGCAGCGTTCTGGACCAATTGAAAATGACCAATTTGAGCTTTGGAGATTCCACAGTACAAAGAGTTACAGTAATAAAGACATGAGGTATGTGAGGTATATAAAAGTATGTTTTACATGCTGGGATTAGCATGGGATGACTGGTTGTGATCCACTAGCACTACAATCATTATCATAAACCCGCATGGACCAAATCATGTTATTTTTTGCTGGCCTTTTCAGGAAAGATATACACCGTTAAAAATCCTGCCTCAATGACAAGACGATTACCCCCAAAAATTACATTCATTTTTTTATTTATTTGGATAATATATAAAAGTTACAATCAGAAGCTGGTTCTAGCTGAAGTTTCCAACAGGCATGCTAAACATACAGTTACTCTTTCCAACACTAACTCAGTACTCAAGTCTCTTTGTGACAGTGTTTTTTTGTTTGTTCTTTGTTTGTTTGTCATATGAAGTGGTGCTCTTTAAAACAGCTGCATTATTCATGTCCCTCCCATTTATTTATGCATGATGATAACAGACAGATGAACAGTGAAAGCTCTTCAGTAATATTAGTCACATGCACACGTGCACACTCACTGACATTCACACACTATGTCCATTTAGGAAGACAAATAAAAAATGAGTGTCTGTCTGTCTGTCTGTCTGTCTGTCTGTCTGTCTAAAAGTAACAGCTATGAATTATTTGACAGAATTGAGGAATACAATCATTATGCTCTTGGATACTGTATACAGTTGTATAAATCTATTAACAATTAGCAAATCCTCAGAGATGTTCATTGTGGAAATTAACATTATGGCAGGCTAATCACTTATAAGATTACAAATGTTATGGTAAGACAGTTAACCAACTAATTGGCTATTTGGGATATTTTGGGTAATTGTTAGTATAAATTGTTACTATGGTAAACATTTTTGTCTCATTCATATGACGCTTTATAAGTTATATTAAAATAAATTAAATGTCTTGCAAGACAAACACAAAATCACTTTTAAACACAGCATAAACATCACTTGTAATACCATTCTAAATCCACCCTGAACAGAAGAGATTTAGTTTCACTGTCTGTCCAATGTTCAGATTTTTCCCCATGAAAATAAACATGTATGAGGTCCAACACTAGAAAAGTGAGTCTGTCCTCGCTGCAGCCTTCAGCTCAATGACATACTGGATCAAGTCCAATATGTAGTGGACGTGCATGTGCGAGCGGTTGTTGCTAGAAACGAGAATTATTTATATTAATTATTAAATTATCCATTAAATTATGTGCTATTGGGTGGCACGGTGGCAGTGGTGTTATTGGGCGGTTGCAGCTGGAAGGGCATCCGCTGCGTAAAACATATGCTGGATAAGTTGGCGGTTCATTCCGCTGTGCCGACCCCAGATTAATAAAGGGTCTAAGCGGAAAAGAAAATTAATGAATGAATGAATTATGTGTTATTAACGTCAACACCTAGCCCAACCCTAAACCAACCGTCACAGTAGCATGGGCATTACCATAGTGGGCGTTACAATGTCCACTACGTATTGGACCTGATCTTGTACATCATCGTGCTATAGGCTGCAGCGAGGACATCTCGAAATAAGTTCACTGTTACGAGACTTTACTTAACAGTCCCTCTTGTGGACACATCATTTGATGAGTAGCAAATGTCCCAGACACAATGTATTAGGTTTTGTAAAATTCCAACATATTTCTAATGTGACTAGGATATGTGCTTATCATCTTCGTACTTTTGTGATACACTGTGATTGTATCTCAGACCACCATTGCTGCAGAGAAGAAAATGAAAGAAAATAAACTGACCTTGCAGGTATTCAATCTTTTTGGATGCTTTAACTGTCACCACCAACAGTGTGAGCAAAAACAATAGGAAGCTTACAACATTTAGCTTACAAGCATACCAGTCCCTCTGTCCTTGCTTGCAATAATGTAACTAGTGGAAATACATACCTGTGAACCACTGGCACTTGTGTACCAACACATCCCCCTCCAGTTGCTAACACAAATAACACAGCAAAAGAAACATTCTAATGTGCTTCACTAATTTCAGAGTCACAGATTATGTTCTCTTCCTGGTCTCTTAGAAATCTTTCGAAGGGGTTAATTTGCTTGAAACTCCTCAGGATCTCTTAAATCACCTGTGATCACTCTTTTGAACATTAGCATTGCCAATGTGTTGGTCTTTTGTCCTGTTGATTGGGAATCACAACAGTCCTTATCATCTTGACTTTAAACCCCAAGCTCTGCAAGTGGTCAAGTGTGACCTGTGTTTTCACAGAATCGTCTTTCAATAGCTTGCTTTCCATCAACCTGTGTTAATGTGCATTTTGAAGTATAACGTGAGAAACGAGAGACGGAAACCCCAATTTCCAAATAAAAATCACTAATTTCCTAAAACAAATTTATACTAGCTTGAGGTGATTTTGGACTTGGTAAAAAAAAAAGGTTATGCAAATAATGCGAGATGGAAGCATATTTGCCAAATAAACTCTGACGTAGCAGAGATTGCACCCACGTGACTTTATTATGCTTGCCTTGTTTACTTTTGGTTACTAAGTTACCAATACTACAGATTGTAATTTTGTCCACTATCGTGATGTACATCCACTTGAAACAGTCCTGAAATTAGAAAAAAATGTAGGGTGGTGCATGATTCTGTTCTTTAGGAACCAATTGGATTGTTAAAAGATGGGCGTTGCTAACACATTGAAGGAAGACTGATGAATGGATGAATTTAGAGCAAAAAATGAGACACCCACAGATATACCTGATCTAAAGGAATTCCATGTGTCCTGAAAGTAAAGAAAGTCATTTCGAGGGGGAGGGAAGGTTATGGTATTTGATTAAAGTTTATGAGTGCAAATTAATTTGTACAAATGAATGAAGTGCAAAGATACATCATTTCTAACAAGAACTACTATAAACATATAAAAATAAATTCTGATTTGAGGGCGACTTTAACAAATGGAAATGGAAATACACCAAATTTCTAATTTGAAAAGATTCACTTGGGTTGTTAGGATGGAAAGCCCGCTAGTGTTAAATCTGTGTCTACAACAGATTTGACCATTGTCAATCAGTCTCAGCAGCTAAAAGTATCTTTTTTTCCTTCATGTCCATCAGAAATAGATGATGCATCAGTTTACTGTCAAAGATTTGTCACTCTTGTGCCACATCCAAGGTAGACAAAATCACAGATCGTATGGGTTGTTTTTTTCAGTCACATTGCATTGACCTGCTCATGTCTGATGTACACACTGTGTAGGAGACAATAGTTCAACCATAATAATAATGCAACTCTACTCAGTCTCAATGACCAGAGTGCCACAGCTGCTCATTTTGTAAATGTAAGTGGAGTTAGAGAAATCTCAGATAGATGTACAGTAAATTGAAATGCTGTTCACTTTACAAACTGTAAAGATGAATGAGAATATATTTGAATTTGATTGTTCTCATCCAGTCTGAAACACCCCTGAGTGCTTTCCATGCTTTTGTGTAAATCAATAGAGGTTTAATGATATCGCATGCAACTGTATGAACGGTGGTTTTGCTGCTTTGTCATTGCACACAGAGAGTTGGGGATTGGCTTGATTGATTGATTTTTTTATTGACTTTATTGCACATAGACATTTAGGACCGGTACAAAAGAAACACATGATATTTCCCCTTCGCTGTTAAGAAGGATAAAGTAACATGAGTGCTAAACGACTCTTACTGAGCTGGCTGTTTCAGAACGGCAATATAACTCCACTGAAGCGTGGGGAACTGCAAGCAAATTTGTACATGCAGCTGAATGCCTTTATAATTTACTCTAAAACACCCGTAAGGGCTTACCACGCATATGTGTGGCTGGATTGTGACTGACTAGTCTTGTATGATGAGTGTGGTGGCTTGCTTTTATGAAGCAAGAGGTGTCATTGATGTCTTTTTGTTTTTCCACAACCACTATGAGCAGTATTTAAGATTTCAAATACGTATATAAAATGTAATTTGATAAAAAATTACTTAATATTTTGTATCAAAATACTTCAGTGTTTGTATTTTTGTAGCTTTAAAATGCTGCAAAATACTTTGTAAGAAGTCTACATGATGACACCATAAAAATCCAGCCTCTTACTGATTTTTCAGGAGTATGGGCAAACTTGGGATCAGAATTAATGTTTCCCATGGGTCAATTGGGATGCAAGTCAACAGTCATTGAAAAGAGTACAGTGCAGTGATAAAACTAATAATAGGAATTGGCAGAGGTATCTTTAGAAATAATAATTTTTAAAAAGCTTTAAAGATGGTGTTCTGTTAAATTGAGCGGGTAAGTTGAGAATCATCCAGTTAAAGAAGTGCTGAAAAAATCTTGGGAGCATGAGTACACAGATCATAGGAACATCAAGGAACATTGCCAAGAAAAATGGTTGAAAGTATAAACTGATACTAAACGGATACTTTCACACAGCCTCAAAAGATAGACTTAAAACTCATTTGAATTTTTTGTGTGTTGGAAAATATTAGTAGCCTAAGACTTTTACACTGACAGTACTGTAGATATAGACATCTAGGATCACGAGTTTGCATACCATTGCATGAATGACTGCCTGCCAAATTATATATTATTGTATAATTAGCAATCAAATGATTAAATTAGTTAGGAACTGGTTGCAATAAATGCAGGTGCCATCAGTTGTCTTCAGAACACAATTACGGTATGTTTCATTAGCAAACTGTTAAATATTAAACTGTTGGTTACTTTAAAAATCTAACCTTCGTCTGGGGATCACTGGGATGTTGATTTGATCTGTTAACAGGTTGCATACGTCAGATCATTGCATGACATTTTTAGTTAATTGAGCCAGTGTAAATTAAGGGATTGATCAAATAAGCAATTGATTTGCGAAGAATTTTCATGTTCCTTTTGTAAAAGTATATTTAAAATACCAAAAATACATGATTGTATTTCGATACATAGTATGGCGTGGTATTTTGATACAAATAAATGTAAGGTATTTGCTGATTTATTAACATTTAATTAACAATTCAATGATTTTTTTATTGACAGATAAAGTGTGTAATGTGTGACATTTCCATACCGCCCTGAGCTGCAGAGGAGGGTTGAGTTAACACGAGCAGTAAACATGTTCTCTTTTGACTTGGTTTATGCAGAACAGTGTTATAATGCTGCTGAAAGCGGGTGATCTGCTAGCAAACTGAAGCGTGTAGCTGTCTTTATAACCTACTCTGAACCACCTGAGGCTGGTTAGTGGATGAATAATCTTGAGTGTTGTGCGTGGCTTGTTTCTTTAAGGTGGGGGACACTTTCTCAGCATAGAACTGAGTGTGAATGGAAGCCCTGTTGCCAATGATTTTTCCTCTTTCAGAATCAGAATCAGAAAGAGCTTTATCAGAATCAGAAAGAGCTTTATTGCCAGGTATGTTCACACATACGAGGAATTTGTTTTCGTGACAGAGCTTCTACAGTGCAACAGAATTACAGAGACAGGACAAAAACAGATAATAAATATATTTTAAAAATAAAAGTAAATAGTGAATGCAAATATACAAATTGACAAGTGTATGTACAGGTATATTACTATATACTTAGCTGCATATACTATACTTTGTACTTAGCTGCAGAGGGAGGTTGAGGTTTTGTAAGTTAGGATCCTAGTGCTGTAGGATCCTCTCCAACAAAAGCTGGCTTGACCTAATATTTTTTTTAGACTTGGGCTGATTTGATTGTAGTATATCGGGGCCTTTAACATAATTATGAAATACGGCGAAACACTATCTGTTGCTCTAGTAAAAAGAAAACCAGAACAATCAAAAACAACTGCAGTCAAAATGAGTGAAAGAGAACTGTCTGCTGTCATGCTCTAAAAATCTTTTCTCTTTTCTTCCCTTTTCTGTCTCTTCTACAAATGCCTTTTGTAAAAGTGGCGGATTAATTGGCACTTTGGATTTCTGGACTCACAAAAGAAATGACTTCATCATTTGTGTATTGTAAATTCTATTGAAAGCTGGTGCTCAGGGGCCTGTATAGCCTCAGCTGTGTGTAAATGTTAACTTTGCTTTATGTCAATGTTAAAAAGCACTTCGCACTAGTTTATATACTTATATTTCTGCATTGCATTATTAATCTTGTAATAAAACTCTACATAGAAACCAGCAGCATTCTACTGAGCATAAATGGTGAGGCAGAATTTGAGTTATAGAAATAGTTTAACATTAACTATTAGTAAGCTTTACATTGAAGTCACACTTAAAGCAGAGTCTAGTGTTCCTGTGTAATCTAGCCTGAGGTTGGCACTCAAATGTTTACTTACTCGCTTGATAAGATTAAAATGCATGAATTGTTGTCTTAGAATTACTATTGTGTTTAGGATAATCCAGGAGGAAAAGAAAGCTGTCTGTCTGTATAGTTACACCGCTGAAATTATTGCTCTGAAACTCAGAACATTAGATGGAAAACACAATTCAATAGACACAGACTAAACAATTGGTGTGGCAAGGGCAAACAAGGAAGCAAAGCAAGTGCTGGGAAACACAAACAAAGCCATAAGCTAAACACAAAACAAACATAAAGACATAAAAGATAAACAAAGCAGCAAGAGCTGCCACAGCAAGACCCTGAATTTTTATTTTATTTTTGAACACATGATGTGGACAGTTCAATTCATTTACATTTAAGGAGAGAGAAAAGGATCTTTAAAAAGGAGATTTACATGCAGTGTGTGCCAAATTATATCAGAAGAAATGGTAATGCTTTATCAGTACAGTAGCACTAACATTAAGTAATGCATAAATAATCATGTTAATGACACACAAAATTAGTGACACACAAAGAACATGTTTGAACAGCATTTAATAGTTTAAATAATATATTAATTACTATTTGCTATGTCATCATGCATTAATTTATTATCGTATAGTATGTATCCTCTGCCCACTTCTCTTCTGCCTTTACACCAATGACTACACTGCAAAAAAAACCCTCTTTCAAGCTTCTGAAGTTTGCAGATGACATCAGTCCTTGGGCTTATCCAGGATGGTGACGAGTCTGTATGTAGACATGAAGTAGAGCAGCTGGCTGTCTGGTACAGTCACAGCAACCTGAAGCTGAACAAGTGCAAAACAGTGGAAATGGTTGTGGAGAAACTCCCCTGTACTTCCCCCACTCAGCATCATTGACAGCACTGTGGCAGCAGTGGAGTTATTCGAGATTTAACCTGCAACAGGAGCTACTGACATAGCTTTACTCTGTTAGCATTGAGTCAGTTCTGTGTTCTTCCTTTACTGTCTGAGAGGATTATTAGTGTCCCAGTGAGTTCTCTGTGCTGGTTCCTACTCCTGGGTCAACCAAACTCAGCACAATCACCTCTGAGGCAGCCCATTCCTGTGAGCTCAAGGTAACTGCTAGAGATGTTTCCCAGTCAGTCTCTGCTTCTGTGTTTCTCAAGTCTGTAGTGATCTTAAACCAGTCACCACAAATAAGGAGAAGACGAGTGCATTTGCGGTAGAAAATATATATTTATTTTAACTCATTTCGCTAATCAAAACTTTATTCGCTCTATCCAGACCATGGTCCGACTCAAGAAGTAGGCGATCATCAGACTCCGACCCCAGCCTCACTTGTCCAAGAAAGACACGCTGCTTATAACCGGTAGACCTAAACATACCCCGGTGTTTCCAATCCCGGCGCAATCAGCTGGACCTGTAACCACACACAGACACATGCACGCAGGTGCGCACAAGCACAAACGCCCACACCAAGTGTTGCTAGTCCTTTATTCTTGTCTGTCCAAGTCACCCAAGATGTGAAAGACCTGTCAACATCCAGCCCTGAGAGACGTACGGGTAGGAGAGCCCTCTTTTCTAAGACTCCTCACATTCCACTTCTGCCTGAGTCAACCATGTTGGCTCTAGCCCCAGACCACCTGCCAGTGTTAGCTCCAGAGTGCCTGCTAGTTTCGCCTCCAGCCCTGCTGGCTTCCTACAAGTGTCCAGCCCTGTTGGCTCAATTCCAGCTCCCAGCTCCCCAGCTTTTGTGTCAAGTTAGATTTGTTTTTTTTTTTTATTGTATTTTTTTGGGTGGCTAGTTTTTTCTTTAACTATCATAACTATTACATTTTCTTAGCTTTCAGTTAGGGGCAGCACGTGGCTCAGTGGTTAGCACTGTTGCCTCACAGCAAGAAGGTCGCTGGTTCAAGTCCCGGCTTGCCCAGAAGGCATTTCTTTGTGAAGTTTGCATGTTCTCCCTGTGTTTGCCTGGGTTTCTTCTGGGTGCTCCAGTTTCCCCCACAGCCCAAAGACATAACTATAAGTGAATTGCATAAACTAAATTTGCCATAGTGAATGAATGTGTGTGTGAATAAGAGCTTGTATGGGTGTTTCCCAGTGATAGGTTGTGGCTGGAAGGGCATCAGCCACATAAAACATATACCAGGGTAATTGGAGGTTCATTCTGCTGTGGCAACCCCTGATAAAAATAAGGGACTAAGCCGAAGTATAGTAAGTAATTGAGGTTCCAGTTATGGTTTATTTCTTTTGTTCTAAAACAGTCCCAGTCTAACACTAATCTTTTGTTAGCTTTTTGTTTTGCTTTTTGTCTTTTGCATTGCATTTTGTTTTCTGTCTACGTACAGCTAGTTGCTTCTCTGACCATTAATTTTGTTAATAGTTTAATTTAGTTCATTTCTCCCCCCCCATTTATTTCCCTTTTTTGTTTTCTAGAATTCTAGTTATCATTTTGAAGTATTTTTAGTGTATTTACCTTGTTTTTTGCCTTCAGTATTTACTCTTATTATTATCTTCTGTCCTCCACCCCAGTCCCAAGCCTGAGGTTCTTTGAGGTATGTACTAGCCTACCTGTTCTGGCACTTTGGAGAGGTATTCTCTTCATGGATGAATCCTGGCTGTCACTGTTCAGAGCAGATGGCAGACAGCATGTCAGGCTTCATACTGGTGACCCGTTTGCCTATGCCAGTGCTGTGAATCAAGGGGCTCATGGTGGCAGTGGGATTATGGTCTGGACAGATGTATGCTATGGACAATGAAGACTACTGCATTTTATTGATAGCATTTTGAATGCACAGAGATACCGTGGCGAGATCCTGAGGCCCATTGTTGTATGACAAGCCGTTTTGACATTTAATTAATAACCCATACTAGTATCTATTTTCATGCTGCTAGTACTTATTTTTTAGATACTAGTATTTTTTCCAATAAGTACTAGTACTTATTTATTAGATACTAGTGCTTATTCCTTAGCTACTA
>CAIGQV010019101.1:13512639-13536061 GCA_903798115.1 Danio jaintianensis | reverse complement strand
GATAGCATACTTCGTAACTTAGCGATATTTCTCAGATGAAAGAAGGCGGTTTTTGTGACATGGGAGATATGATTTTCAAAAGTTAAATTGCTGTCTAGTATAACACCCAGATCTTTTACAGTAGAGCTAATGCTAACTTGGTGTCCCTCTAATTGCAGGTCGAGTTGTGAGATCTGCTGTGTACAGGATTTTGGCCCAATAAGTAATAATTCTGTTTTGTCTGAAGTTAAGAGAAGGAAATTGTTGGTCATCCAGTCTTTAACATCTTTAATACATTCAGTTAGCTTAGACAGTTCAGACGTCTCATCAGGTTTTGTTGAAATATATAATTGAGACAATCTGCATAGCAGTGAAAGCTGATCCTGTGTCTTCTTATAATGTCTCCCAGGGGTAGCATGTATATTGTGAACAGCAAAGGGCCTAAAACTGATCCTTGAGGCACTCAAGCTGTCCATTTATATTCACAAACTGGTAACTGTCAGTTAAGTATGATTTAAACCATTGTAGAGCCTGTCCCTGGACGCCTGTGGAATTTAAGCGATCTATAAGGATATTGTGGTCGATGGTGTCAAATGCAGCACTGAGATCAAGTAAAACTAATAACGAGATGCACCCTTGGTCAGCAGCTAAGAGTAAATCGTTGGTTATTTTCACTAATGCGGTTTCTGTACTGTAATGAGGCCTGAAACCTGACTGAAACACTTCAAAAACATTGTTCATCTGCAGAAAGGAGCATAATTGGGCAGAAACAACTTTTTGTAGTATTTTAGACATAAATGTAAGATTTGAAATAGGCCTATAATTAGCTAAGTTGCTGGGGTCCAGTTGTGGTTTCTTAATAATAGGCTTAATAACAGCTAGCTTGAAAGGATTTGGAACATGGCCTAAAGATAGAGCAGAGTTGATGAGGTTAAGAAGAGGTTCTCCTATTACAGGTAGCAATTCTTTCAGTAATTTAGTTGGAATTGGGTCTAACATACATGTAGCTGGTTTAGAAGCATTTCTAAGTTTATCTATAGCTCTTCCTGTTCTATGAGCACTGTAGATTATTTTGGTTCAGTGGAATGTTTAATGTATCTGAAGTATAAGGCAGTGCCGAAAGTTTAACGTCTTCTATTTTCTGTCTGAAGCCTTCTATTTTATCACTGAAGAAATTCATGAAGTCATCACTACTAATTTGCGGTGGGACATTTTGTTCCAAAGATGACCGATTATTTGTTAATTTAGCAATGGTGCTAAATAAAAGTCTAGGATTGTTATGATTATTTTCTATCAGTTTGTGGAGGTTGCTGTTTTGAGAGCGCGAGTATGACTGTTATACCATGGTGTATTTTTATTCTCTCTAACCTTTTTTAATTTGATGGGTGCCACAGTATTTAGTGTGTTAGTAACGATAGCATCCATACTGCTGGTCACTACATAAAGGTCATTTGTGTTTGCGGGTGCATTTAGAAATAGAGAAAGATCAGGTAAGTTATTTGTGAATTCATCTTTAGTGGACGGGACGATAGTTCTACCAGGGCGATATATCTGTGCAGATCTGCTAATTTCAGGTAAACACAGCTTATATAGTAAGAGGTAGTGGTCTGTTATATCATCACTTTGTGGTATAATGTCTACATCAATGACCTCAATTCCATGAGACAAAATTAGATCTAATGTATGCTTTAAGCGATGGGTTGGACCAACAACGTTTTGCTTTATCCCAAGTGATTGTAGTAAATCTGTAAACACGAGCTCTAATGTATCGTTAGCGTCATCTATGTGGTTGTTAAAGTCTCCTACAATTAGTATTTTATCAGTTTTAACTAGTAAGCCAGAAATAAAATCAAAAACTATTTTAGAAAATTGACATAGGGTCCTGGGGGTCTGTATATGGTGATTAAAGCGAGAGATAATATAGGTTTTTTCATAATATCCGAAAGCATAACATTAAGCGCCAATACTTCAAAAGAGTTAAACATAAGTCTGTTTCTCTGGTTAACATTAAGAATATCACTAAAGATTGATGCAACTCCACCACCACGACCAGTCTGACGAGCCTCATGCTTATATAAGAATCCTGAAGGAGTTGCTTCATTTAAACTAATATAGTCATTTTGTTTCAGCCAGGTTTCAGTGAGACAGAGTGTCTGATATTATTTCATTTATGATAAGTGCTTTAGGTGCTAGTGACCTGATGTTTAGGAGACCAAGCTTTAAAACATTTGTATTTTCACTTTTTTGCAGTTTTTCTGGTTTGATTCTTAATAGATTTTTTTCTAGAGCACACAGTAAGTTTATTTCCTGATCTAATAATACGAGGAACAGACACAGTCTCTATGGGGTTTACACAAGTGTGTAAACTCTTAAAAGCTATAGCTGAGATGAATTATATATTTGGTAATTCAACTCTTAGAAGATTTATTTCCCAGAAAATGTCAGGTTCTTATCTGGCCTCCCATCAAAGATTAAAAGTCTCAAATGTTCTGCATGTACACTATATTTACCAAGGGCGAACCTAAAAACACTACACCCAAGACATAAATCACTAAAAGTCATGGGCAGGCAAGTTCAGTCTTGAAGAAACAACTCTGCAGAGTTTACTCCAGACCTAAACAAATACACCAGAACAATCTAATCTACTGTATGCCGAGTTCAGGTGAGGTCATAATTACCAGAATTTTATTTTTAAGGCAACGTGTGATGTTCAAATTGGTGCTGTTTGTGTCCTCTAACAGAGGATTGTCCATTTCAATAGCAACAGTTGGCAAAATTAACCCCCGTAACTGCTACATGTCTATTATTAATGTTCACATTACTTTTGTACACAGATATCTACATTGGCAAAAGACAATAATTGTTGAAATAAATTATATAAAATTACTGTTTAATTACATTTTTCTTCTGGAAGTGCCACCATTTTTCTCTGGTTCTACATGAAGTGCAGTGGTCACGTGGTACAAGTCGTAGCTCTCAAAAAAGTCCCAGTTCACAAGTTGTATTTATGAGTTCTATCAGGATATGAACGCTTTTTTACAAGCTGAAATCTTGTATTTCTGCACCATAATTACACATGAACACACCTAGGGCTGGGAGGTTAATTAAAATTAAATCACACACCTGATCCTGAGGGAATGGGTGAACTATGCCTTAACTTTTTGCTCAATGTGGTTAAACCAAGTAAAATAAAATCTCAATCAATTTCTCACTGGGCCTTCATGTTGGTTGCATTGTTTTGACTCTTTATGAATGAGTCACTAAATCATTCAGCCAATTCGTTCATAATGTGCTGATTAATTCGGAAATGAAACAAACTATCAAAAAGAAAAGTCTTTTATTTGCATTGATGGTTTCATTAAGACTCTTTATCATGCAGGGAAACATTTTATTTGACATAAATAATTTTTACAGTGATAAAAATGTACTATAGATTAAAGAAAAACCTCAAAATTAACATTGGTTTTATAAAACTATTATAAAACAGTGCTATTTGTTTAAATATTAGCAACAGTATTATTTCTTATGTTCTTTTATTATATTTTAATTAAATGTTTATGTGATATCAAAGTGAATTTTTGTACTTTTCAGAAAGTATTATAGAGGAAGCTCTCCGTCTGTCTAGTGCCTCCATGATGATACGTGTTGCCAGTGATGACTTCACTCTGACACTGGAATCAGATCAAACAGCTGCTATAAGAAAAGGAGACTACATTGCTCTTTACCCTCAGCTTTTACACTTGGATCCTGAAATCTTCCCCAACCCCACAGTATGTGTACAAACTAGTGTCCATTTCTGTTGTTGTTCACTCTCAGAAACAAAGGTATAAAAGCTGTCACTGAGGCGGTACCCTTTCAAAAGGTACATTTTTGTACTTTCTAGGTACTAATATGTAGCTACATTATACAGATGCTTTAGGTACTAATATTTGCTTTTAAAGGAACAGGTTTTTTTAAATCTGGTGGAGCACTTTTAGCTTAGCTTGGCATAAATCATTGAATCAGATTAGACCAGTAGCATCTTACAAAAAAAAAGAGTTTTGATAATTTTCCTATTTAAAGCTTGACTCTTCTGTAGCTTCATCGTGTACTAAAACCGAGAAAAATGAAATAATGCTATTTTTTAGGCCGATATGGCTAGGAACTGTACTCTCTTTCTGGCGTAATAATCAAGAAACTGCTGTAGTATGGCTGCAGCAGGTGCAATGATATTACGCATCACTGTTACCTAGTAACCTAGCTGTGGACAATATTTTCAAGTGCTGCGTAATATCATTGCACCTAAGGTACCACCTCAGTGACAGCTTTTGTACCTTTATTTCTAAGATTGTTGTTAGTTTTCTCACACCACAGATTTGTTCAAATCACATATTATTACAATACTGGTTCTACCATGTGTTCTATAAATTATCTACCTTTTAAATAAATCTATTCTTGTGTTCTAAATATATAAATCTAATATGAATTACTTTTCTCAGTTCATTGCATGGAAGTATGAAAATCAGATCTGATATGTTTTGCACTGAACAGTACATTTTAAACAGTAGTAAATCTGATACTGCATTGCTTTAAATAGTTATTTCATCCATAATTCTGTTATTAATTGCTCGCCCTCATGTCATTCCAATACCCTGAGACCTTTGTTCATCTTCAGAACTCAAATTAAGATATTTTAGATGAAATCAGAGAGCTCTCTGACTCTCAATAGACAGCTACATTCCTGAAGTGTTCAAAAAAAGGAACCAAAATCATTGTTAAAACATTTGATGTGGTTCAACTGTAATCATACAAAGCTCCAAAACATTTGTGTGGCAAAATATTAACAGAATTTTAATTTTAGGGCTAGACTAATTCTTTAACTTGTAAATACATTGTTCTTCTGTTTCCCAGGAGTTCAAATATGACCGCTTTCTGGATGAGAACGGTCAACCAAAGAGTCATTTCTTCAAATCTGGCCGACGACTAAGGAATTTCTTGATGCCGTTTGGTTCTGGTGCTAGCGAGTGCCCTGGCCGTTTCTTCGCAGTCTACGAGATTAAACTGTTCTTGGCATTGACACTCTGGCATTATGATCTGCAGCTTGGGGACCCTGATGTCCACCTGGTTCCAGACAGTGCCCGTGCAGGCCTGGGTATAATGCCACCCTCACAAGATGTCCTTCTCAGATACAGAAAAAAAGAACTAATTCCAGAGAAGGAGCATAAAGATACGAAATGAAAGGAGATGGACTGTATAATATACAGTTGAAGTCAAAATTATTCGTCCTCCTGTGAATTTTTTTTTTCTTTTTCAAATATTTCCCAAATTATGTTTAACAGAGCAAGGAATTGGTCACAGTATTTCCTATAATATCTTTTCTTCTGAAGAAAGTCTTATTTGTTTTATTTCATCTAGAATAAAAGCAGTTTTTAATCGTTTAAACCCATTTTAAGGTCAATATTATTAGCCCCCTTCAGCAATATATTTTTTCGATTGTCTACAGAACAAACCACTGTTATACAATGACTTGCCTAATTACCCTAACTTGCCTAGTTAACCTAGTTAATCCTTTAAATTGTATTTTAAGCTGAATACTAGTATCTTGAAAAATATCTAGTAAAATATTATGTCCTGTCATCATGGCAAAGATAAAATAAATCAGTTATTAGAAATTAGTTGAAAAAAAATCTTCTTTCCGTTAAACAGAAATTGGGGAAAAAATATACAGGGGAGCTAATACATCAGGAGGGCTTCAACTGTACACATGGAACATGATATTCTTAGCCTATAGAGAAAAAGTAAAATGGAAATCTTTTCTATGTTAAATGATTGTTCAGTTTGTTGTTTCTACAAGACTTTCTTTTTTATGCAAAATTATTTTAACAACTTTTGCTCAAATGGGCATAATAATTCAGTTACACAACAATATACTGCTTGACAGCAACTAAATAAAATATTTTTGGAAATTATCAGTGACTTCAGTTACATTTTCCATTAAAAATGCATTATTTTATATAAGGTGTATGGCAGACAAGAGAGTGTAAAAATGAAAATAAAACAATAGTAGTAATCTTCATGTTGCAAACTCATTGTGGACAAACCTGTCACTATTATTTCTATTTAATAGAATTTATATGGTTATTTTTAAGGAATCCAAATAAGTTATTCTGTTTTTTATTTATGCATAATGTGATTTAAAACCTATATATGGCAACATTGGTGAACATACACATAGAAAAAAAGAGTAAGCCTATGAAACATGCAAAGATACACAAAATTGTATACAAATTTTAATTCATTCATTCATTCATTTTCTTTTCGGCTTAGTCCCTTTACAAATTTTAATTTTAATACATAGTTAATAAAGATGGGTGACAAAGTGGCTCAGTGGTTAGCACTGTCGCCTCACAGCAAGAAGGTCGGTGGTTCAAGTCTTGGCTGGGCCAGTTGGCATTTCTCCCCGTGGTGGCGTGGGTTTCCTCAGGGTGCTCTAGTTTCCCCCACAGTACAAAGCGCTATGGGTGAATTGAATAAACTAAATTGGCCGCAGTGCATGTGTGTGAATGAGTGTGTCTGGATGTTTCCCAGTGCTGGGTTGCAGCTGGAAGGGATAAGTTTGTGGTTCATTCCGCTGTGGCGACCCCTGATGAATAAAGGGACTAAGCCAAAAGAACATGAATGAATGAACGTGACAAAGTGGACCAGATGATGTTTCTAAATTATTATAATTTTTGTGGTTTACTGGAGGTCAGGGTAGCTATGTATATCAGCACAAAAAACGGGAAAAAAGTAAAATAATAATATATATATATACGCATATATGAATATATATGCAATCTGTAATTTTAGGACAGTATGTGGATTATAAGAACACTGAAGCCATCTACTGGTCATTATTGGTATGATATGATTCTGACGTCTGGCAGCCTGGCCACATTGTGCAATTTTCTTTACCAATTTTCAATAATATAGCCACTATTAGATTTAAATGTGTATTATCAGGTTACTATTTATTATACATTTCTTTAACATAGTCAAAAATACATTCTTATAACACGTTTGCATTAGGATGTATTTAAATATAAACTAATGAAAGCTCATTAAACATCCTCACAACAATGTATAAGTTGTAAATATAAACATTTAATATAAATAAATATAAACTACTAATAGTATTTTATATAAATATATCAATATTATTAGCAGTAGCAGCCAGCATCATAAACAATTGGTATATACAAAAAAGAATAAGAAAAGAAAAAAATGAAAAAGAAAACAGACATCACCACATAAATAAAACTCACGAAAAACATGTAATTAAAAAACTGTTGGTCAGGAAATATTTATTTGTTTATTTAAAATGTGTTGACATTAATTTACTGGTTGTTTTTCTTTTGTATTTATATTGCTATTTAAATTCTGCAGTTTGTATTTTACCCTATAGAGGGCGCTCTCGCTCAGTTGAGATGTGATGACATGAGCTCGAGTGTGTATATTTCCCGCATCCAGGACACCCACGGACATCATTCTTTCTGATATCCAACGAGCTAAAGCAGCTGTCATACATTTGCTACTTAATAAACTGCATCGTCAAGCACAAAATACAGCTTATTGGCGCGCGTGAGCATCTGCATCGTCAAGGTGAGTGCCCATCATCCTGGCCGCATCTTCACAAAGCGTCAGAAAACGTAATGTTTATCTGTCACACTCCTAGCAAGAATGTATGGCTGCTGATGTAATAGCTAAAGTATTCAGTATTTTTATTAGGTTCTGCTTAGACTGTAATACAGATTTGAACGACCACTATAGCATATTTGACGTTTTGTATCTTTCTAATGCGAAAATAACAGTTTGACGTCGACAAGATGGTGACGTAGTATGCGTCTGTATTGCACCGAAGCACTTGATGGGATAAAAGAAATGTAGCCTGTAAATAAATAAACAAACAAGTGCATATAGTTTACACATACATATTCGTATTTTCTTCGCTACTTTTTTATAACTTATTTTACGCATTTAAATAGTAAATTAAGTTGTTTTTTTCTTGTAACACGAACCTTACCGTGTGTGTTTCAGCATATCTTCAGGACATCGATCCGGGTGTGCTCCGAACAGAACTAGCCAAAATGTCACTGTATCCATCTCTAGAAGACATGAAGGTGGATAAATTCATACAGGTTTGTCACATTTTTAAAAGAAACCGTATAATATGACTTTAATTATTATTTAATTATTATATTATATAATCAATATCCAACTTTTATTTTTATTTTCCCCTCAAGGCACACAATACTCCGACTGCGAGTCCATCAAAAGCTTTACCTCTCCCTGAACCTTCCAGTATCCAGAATGAAGCCAGTACCTACTATGATTCAAAAACTGAAGAAACAGGTAACTGTCAGATACTGTTCTGTATGCATTATTTCAACGTCTGTGATGGAAAAGAGGTATAGATCATCAATACCTCCAGCCACACTTTACTGCAGCGTTCTCACAAACATGAACAACCACACAATTATAAAGGGATAGTTCACACAAAAATTTTTATGTATACACTATTTACTTACCCTCATGTGGTTACAAACCTTTTATAGTTAATTTTTTTCCTGTTGAAAACAACAGAAGATATTTTGAAGAATGTTATAAACTGGTAACTATTGACTTCCATAGTAGAAAAAAGTGAATGATCAGACCTACCAGTTTCCAGCTTTGTTTTAAAATAACTTTTGTGTGTTTAACAGAAAAAAAGACACTTAAACGTGTTTACGACAAGTAAAGGGTGTGTAAACGAACAGAATTTTCAGTTTTGGGTGAACTATCCTTTTTAAATCATTATTTTCAGGAATGGAAAAGTTATGAAGACTACATTTGCAAGAGCCATAATTTCTTTAGTCTCTAAAGTGCTCTAATATGGTGCTATATTTTTAAAGGTCCCATGAACTTAAAATAAAGGTTTTTTAAGATGTTAGTATCAGTATTGTTAGTTTTTTTTAGGATATCTATAAGATAGTGTGCTCCAAAACAGTGATTTGCGTTTAGAAAATATAAAACTGATATCAACATGTAAGGGTTGTAGTTTGTCACTTCCGCCTAAATGGATCAACGGTTTTTTCACGTCACCTCATACTTCAATTTCTCATCAAATTGTGACCAATCAAATGCTCTCTAGTATCTGACATGCCCCGCCCCCTTCAAGACGCTTCACATTTGATGCGCTTGAACTCAACTCTCAATGGCAGAGCTGTGATAAAGCAAAACGCTATTGGCTGTTTTATAAAAAGAGGAGGAGCTACTATATGTCCCACTCTCTCTTCGTGTTCGGATGAGATTATGTCAAACATTGCATAAAAATCCACATTTTAAGCACTTCACGGGACCTTTAAGATTGTCTCGTAAAGCTTGTCTACAGTTTTTATCTGTTACTTTGTGCAGTTATTTCTAAACAATTTTTTTGCTTGCATAATGTAGCAAAAAAAAAAATCTAGACCATTTTTATGTTGCTTGTTTCTGTTGTTAGGTACCTGTAACAGGTTGTACCCTGAGCTGAATGAGTTTATGGGTCTAAACCTCAGCTCAGATGCTCTACAAACTCTTTCCTCATCAATCCCTGACCAGACCACTGGGGTGAGTGTGTTTGTCTGTGAAAGCAACACGGAAACATTTTTATTGCATCTTAGCTACAATTTATTGAGAAAAAAAGAAAAAGAAGGAATGAATCATTTCAGGTAGCTGGACTTTAGTGCAATTTTTCATATGATTGTTTCAAACTTGGCTCAGTTGACTAAGCCATTCCAGAGTCTGATTACTCTGAATTCAACTTAGTATGCTCTTTTGAGATGTGAAATACATTACAACTGCACATTAAATGCAATTATTCAATAAATATACATTTTTTTCACAAGGGTTTTCTTTATGTTGCTAGTAGATACGTTTATTTCTGCAGAAACTGTTAAAGTGCACATGAAACACTGGGAATTCAGGCAATGCATGTCCAGTACTATAACATGTTGCTGTAAAAAGAAACTCTTCAGATGTTGCTTTAAGAAGCGGTATTCCCTGTCCTTATTTTTGGGGGGAAAAAACCTTGCAGTTACTTTAAAGGGATAGTTATTCACCCAAAATATCTGTGGTTTCAAACCCCAGACACCTTTGTTCATCTTCAGAATACAAAGTAAAATATTTCTGATGAAATCCGAGAGCTCCCTGATCCTCCACAATCAGCAATGGTCCTGACTCGTTCAAAATCCAGAAAGATACCAAAAACATTATCAAAACAATCCATGTGTCTTCAGTGGTTCGATCAGAATATTATGAAGCTATGAGAATACTTTTATGCGCAGCAAAAAAAAAAAAAAATAATTTATTCAACAGTTTCTTCTCCTCAGTGTCAGGGAGAAGGGGTTCACAAGCACTGATGCCCCAGATGCCAGCACGCAACTTCTTCTGTTTAAAACAAAGCACAGGTTCATCTGAGGTGTTCATCAGCAGCGCAACCGAACATGACATGTATAAAGAATACAGTGTATAAAGAATACAGTGCTCTCATGAACATGCACTCTACACTAACACTGAAGAGAAGAAACTGTCACTAGTCATTATTTTATTTGTTGTGTGCACAAAGTATCTTTGTAGCTCGATAATATTCTGATAGAACCACTGAGGCAATATGGTCTATTTTTTGAGTTGGGCCATTGCAATCTATTTCACAGATTTCATTTAAAATATCTTAATTTGTATTACGAAGGTTAACAATAAACTCAGAGAGACATGAGAGTAAGTAATAACAAAGTTTTAATTGTTTTGGGTGAACTAACCCTTTAAATAATATATTTGATTTGACCAAATCACATGAAATAACATTTTAGATAACTTGACCAAATAATGTTTTGCAGTATAGTTATATTGCTTTTTTTTTTAGACTCTCAGCGTGTGTACCTCTGGAATGAGCTGGGCAGCAGTACCTGTAACAGGAAGTGACCTGGGAGTGAAGAGGGCGGAGATTCGGCAGGGTGTACGGGAGGTGGTGCTGTGCAAAGACATGGATGGAAAAATTGGCCTCCGCCTCAAAGCCATAGATAATGTATTTATTAACGTCATAAATTCTTCAACTCATACACATTTTTATTTAAGATAAAAAGAGCAGATAATCTTAGGGCTGGGCGATATGACAAAAATCTCATCACAATATAGTGCCTTTTTTTGAAATTTAATTAATTGATTTATATACACTGACCACATAGAAATACTTTTTCTTTTAAAATTTTACAATCTTTACTTAAAAATTGACTCATTCATGTGATCATATTTCTCACTATATATAAAACGTCAGGGCAAATGTTTGATTAAAAATGTTGAAATATAAATTATATATATTAATGAAATATGAAACACTTGTCAAAATGTAATGATTGCAGACCCAGCATATAATATTGGTACTTAAAATGCAAACATTGTACTTTCAAATTTCTCCTGATTCTGTTATTCATGTTTCTGTCTGTCCGTAATGGTGTGTAATATTGAGCTCATATAAATTAGTTCAAATAGTATTACCATAAACAATGTATTTTGCGACACCACAATATAAACAATAGAGCATAATATGAAACAATAGACTTTTGTCCATTGTCATATTGCACAGCCCTAGATAATCTATTACAATGTTGCTGTCTGCTTGTTAAGTAGGAGGTGATGTGTGTACTTAAAAAAGGTTTTTATGATAATATAGAATTTTCATTTAAATATTGGTTAAGTGTTCATTGTTTTCTTTTTTTATTGGCATCATTAAGTATAATGATATTCTATAATGATAGTAAAATGATATTCTCTGATTCTCATTGCTCAAATATGTGTTCCAGGGTGTGTTTGTGCAGTTAGTGCAGGCTAACACAGCTGCAGCTCTGGCAGGACTGCGCTTTGGTGATCAGATTCTGGAGATCAATGGGAAATCATGTGCTGGCTGGAGTAGCGATTACGCACATAAAGTGCTTAAGAACTCCAATCCAGAGAGAATCACTTTGGCTGTGCGAGACAGGTATGAAAAACACTCATACACACGCACACACAAACACATCATACACGGAGCAGTTCGGCAGGTTTCAAATACTCTGCACAATGCTGTTTTATTTATGAGGTTCAGGTCATTAGGTCTGAATAATTTATGAATAGATCAGACACAGGAGTGCGTGTTATGTAGTTTCAGCCTCACAACTATCCAGCAGTGCAAACATTGTAGTGTTGTCACTGACCGTTATTCCAAATTCAAACACAACGATTTCAAATTCATTTAGGAATTTTAATAAGGTTGTCACTACCAAAACTCAAATTGCAATGAAAAATATTTCCTTTCAAATTTCCTCCTCGTGCACTCTTACTGAATTTGTTTAAAATTAAAACAGTTATTTTAATGCGCAAGTATATCTTGAGCCCCATGATTTTTGCAATAAATGACTAGGAATAACAGGTAGTAAATGGAAAAACTACTTGTGCCACAAAGCAGTGTGAATAATAATACATTAAAATGTTTCAAATATAATAAAAAATACCAGTTTGCAACATCTAGAAGCATAACTAGTTATTTTGTACACCTAAAAATTAATGGAAGCAAATGAGAGTGGAAGTCTTTGCACATTTAAGTTACAATGGCTATGCCTGCTCTTATGTAAAAAATATGGTCAATAGGTAACATTTATGATATCTGTTGCTTCAAAGCAATATTGTATGAAGTGATAGCAAAATCTGACTCCTGTGCTATTCTTATGCTGGAGGGAGCAATGGCTGTATGCACAGCAAGTGTTTTTCAGGCACCGATAAACTTCCGATGAACGATCAATGTTACTATTATTAATTTCATAAGAATCCTTTTACAGCATCAATAATGTAATTTAATTCAAATATATTCAGTTCAATAGACTTATAAGAATTTATTTAATTGTTCAAGCATAAAACAAGATGAAAGACAGCAGCAGACGTGCCCAGAAACTCCATTGAAAATACTGTGGTAAAATAAATTTCCATGTTTTAAAGACATGGACAGAACAATGGACTTTAATTCACTGCTTCTTGTCCGGTCTGAGACACACCTTATATTGATTTTTTTTTTTTATCTTAAACGCTGCAATTTTGTAATGGTATGACCAGAAGCACTTGAGCTGGCTTACTGTTAAAAGTTTCGGTGCATATACCCCATTCATTCAATTTAGAATTGTAACATCTATTGTCCATCTAAAATACTTACTTACTCCCAGGGCCATTTATGTCGAAGTTGATATTTAGCCGCACCATACTGGTGTTTTGTAACATCTAGATTTTATGAGGTGGGTTGTTAACTCAACGCTCAACCCCCAACCTGGAGGACCAGGACATACACACATACACTACGGACAATTTAGCTTACCCAATTCACCTATAGCACATGTCTTTGGACTGTGGGGGAAACTGGAGCACCCAGAGGAAACCCACGCCAACGCGGGGAGAACATGCAAACACCACACAGAAATGCCAACTGACCCAGCCGGGACTCGAACCAGCAACCTTCTTGCTGAGAGGCGACAGCGCAACCCGCTGTGCCACCATGTCGCCCCTGTCCATCTGAAATAAATGGCATTAATTTCTATAATGATAAAAAAAACTATCAACCCAGGCTCATTGACAATACGTGCCTCAACCTGCATTTTTGCAAAGTATGAAATACATTCATTCAATTCAATTCATTGCACATTTCAGATGACTAATGCACTAGAGGGTGCTGTCAACATTTTGGCAAATCTAAAATATATTACCTAAGGTATGTAATGTTGTATGTTAAAAATATACGTCCTTCTTGTACAAGTCCACATGAAGGTGAGGTTTGTCGTACAGATCTCCCAGCAAACGCTGACCACAAACCTTCCCTAAAACCAAACAATAGTGTTTCCAAAAGCAAATGTAAAGGAAAAGTGCACTGCAACCACATAGTTCTACCTTGATTTTGCATTACTTAATCTCTTTTGTGGACCCGACTCGAACCTGAGTGCTCTGCACCACAAGCACAACACTCTACAAAGTGAGCTACTGAGCAAACTACTGAGCTACTCAGTAGTACTGAGCTACTGACTACGCCAAAATAGTTCTCTATATGGACATAGACCGGTGAGGCAAATGTATTTGAATACAAATTATGCACATTGTTAAGTTGTTTTGCAGTATTTATTTGGTGTTGTGCAATGAATGGGGCGACGCGGTGGCGCAGTGGGTAGCACGTTCGCCTCACAGCAAGAAGGTCGCTGGTTCGAGCCTCGGCTGGGTCAGTTGGCATTTCTGTGTGGAGTTTGCATGTTCTCCCCGTGTTCGCGTGGGTTTCCTCCGGGTGCTCCGGTTTCCCCCACAAGTCCAAAGACATGCGGTATAGGTGAATTGGGTAAGCTAAAATTGTCCGTAGTGTATGTGTGTGAATGAGTGTGTATGAATGTTTCCCAGTGATGGGTTGCAGCTGGAAGGGCATCCGCTGCGTGAAAAATATGCTGGATAAGTTGGCGGTTCATCCCGCTGTGGCGACCCCAGATTAATAAAGGGACTAAGCCGAAAAGAAAATGAATGAATGAATGAATGTGCAATGAATTCATTCATTCATTTTCTTTTTGACACACATACACTACAGACAATTTTGCGCAACGCAAGGAACAAAAGTTGTTGGCACCATACTGCCCCATAGTGTTCATTTTACATGTTTGCAGTTTGACAAAAATTTAAGCTGAGGAAAAGAAAGGTTGGGTAGTGCAGAGGGTGGGGGTAAGTTGAGGTAAATTTAATCTGCTCATGCATAAGTACCAACTATAATAATGACACTTTCAGCAGCATGAACAGTGCTGGGATGTTAGCTAACAGTTGGGTTGTTCCTTGGATTAGAGTTGAGAAACACTCCCTTAAGAGAAGCTTATACAAGGAGAAAACGTAAGGACCTAATACTGAGCCCTGTGGTCCCACATGAGACTTATGGTTCTAAAGCATGCTTATTCCTTCCCACAAATTTTGACACAAATTTTAAGCATATACAAGAGAGCAGTAAAATACAATGTGCTCTTGAGTGTTAGGCTTCTGTGAACACCCATATAATATGTTGTGGGCCCTTATACTAAAACTGCCACTGTGGTTAAACCAGTAAATAGTACATTTCTTATCATGTGCATATCATATCTCATCTTATTGAAATTCTAACGAGTATTCAAAACACTGTCATTGTTTGCAGGCCACTGGAGCGAACTGTTACTCTTCACAAGGACATGAACGGGCAGCTTGGCTTTATTTTTAGAAAAGGTCGAATCACCTCAATAGTAAAAGACAGCTCATCTGCACGCAACGGCCTGCTTACTGATCATCAGATCTGTGAGATCAATGGTCAGAACATCATCGGACTGAAGGTAAATGACGTTCATATTTTCCCTTTGTTGGCTTTTATTCTATCGCTCTTGATTTTGAAAAACAGCAGATAAATTTTAAGATTTGATTTAAGCTACCTTCCTTTTTTCGTCTGTTTGATCAGGACACGCAAATCATGGACATTCTTAATTCTAGCGGGGGTGTTGTCACGATAACTGTAATGCCAGTGGTTATCTTTGAGCACATGATGAAAAGGTATGGAAAGTAAACCTTCAACGAATAAACCCAATTCCTATCAAAGATCTATTTACGTAGATATCTTTTTTCCTTTCTTTCATTCTTAATTTCTATGTCTCATTGCAGGATGTCCAGCAGTATTGTAAAGTCACTAATGGATCATTCTATTCCTGAGGTGTGAGTTGGTTTGGGCCAAACTGTACAGCTGAGGATGATTTGGCCACAGCTTGGAGGGCTCACATTTGGTCTGCGGTACAAGTTCAGCTACCATTGTGAGAATTTATACACGTATGTTTTAGAGATTATTGACATGCAAAGAAAAAACAGAGCAAGGAGAATGAGAGCGATATTTACTTAGGCTCTTTCTTTTAAAGTAATAGTGTACCCAGAAATGCTCTAATCCCTTACTCATTTTCATGTTGTTCTAAACCTGTATACCTTTTTGTTGTGGAACACAAAAGGACATGTTAGATCATATGAAGAATGTCCACACTATTCGTTTCTCTATAGTGAAAATGGAATTGGATGCTTTTAACTTCAGTCACATCTGCACAATAAAACTGATTAATTATTGTCAAGCAAGACTCTAGATTTATGACTTATTTATGGTACTTTCTTGACCTAAAAATAGGTCATAACCATTTACGTTTACATTTTACTGTGTATAATATTCTGCAGTGTAAATATTCAGCTTGAAGTCAACTTGAGTTAGAAGTTATCGACTACTTTTTTTAGTATTTTAGCACCTCACCATCTCTTACTCACTGCAGACGGCTGGGGAGGAGTTCTTAAGAATAGGATGTACAAGTCATCAAACTCAGGGCATCATAAAAAATGCCATTCCAGAGCAAATTTTCAAACATTGATAAAAAAATAACCAACATTTTTTTTTTCTTTGGATTGATTTGCATGGATTATTTACCTCAGGAATAGCCATGTGTGCTAACACAGTAAATATTTCCAATTTTGAGTTTCATGGAAGGTTTAGAACAACATCAATGCAAGTAAATTGTGGTAATTTAAAAGTTTTGGAGGAACTAATTATTTTATTCTTCTTGTTCATCTTTAGATATTTTGTATTAGGCTTAAAGCTTCACGTTCTTAATGCTGCACAACACAATTCTGAAAAAAATTATTTGCATCACAGGATGCTTGTGCTGTAAATCTGTCTTAATAAAGCTGTTAAAATTATAGTATCAAAGCCATTAAAACTATGCACTGCTGAAGACAGTATTGCAAGAAAAAAATGGCACAGAATTCAGAGCTTAATTATCTGACAAATTTATTTTGAAGTGTTAAAATTTTAGTACATATTTGTGGTTATTTTATGTCCCTTTATTCTGATGCTTCCATTGTTATTGCTTTTGTTTGTGTGTCCTTTTGTGGTTTTGTACGTACAAAATAATAGTTTGCTTTCCTCCCTGAAAATGTTTTCTTGTTGTCTCTTCAGATAGGAAAGACTTACATCTGTGTCACACATTGTTTTGGTACTTTGCTATTACATTCAAATCAAAAACCTGTTTGTTTCTTTTAAGGACTATTTCACATTTATTTAATGTCTCAGTACTGTAAGAGGTTTTTTTTCAGTCATGTCTATATCATATACAGTATGTCTATAAAATGTTGCTGTGTTATCTTATAAAATATTTCAGATTTTATATTTACTGTAATAATATATACATATAAAGTAGAAGATTATAGAAAGTATAAAACAAAAAACCTGATGGATTAAATAAGTAATTTACAACTAAACAGGTAATATATGATGATATGTGACAATAGCATAACTAAACATATTGTGAATATATTGTGAATACTGCTATGACAGACCAAATTCTGTAATTGTTTCAAGAGTTCACACTTAGATATTGCTTGATAATAATAGCAGGTTTGGCATGCTGTCCCAGGAGAGAACCCTGAGCTTGGAGATAATTGAGCCCAGGGCTTCCGCCTGGTCAATGAGCATGTAAGGGGGTACGAGATCAGGTGGTTCTCAAGAGCTCCACCTGGTAAAGGAGGAAAAGAAGTGGATGGGGGATTCTTCAAAAAATAAATAAATAATGAAGATAAGGGAGTAATGCTAGACGGGCTATTTATAATGAGTTTGGAATAATCCGATTGGTTTACTAATGATTACAAATGAGAGACCAGCTGCGATCAATCATATCACATGCTCCTCTCAAAATTAGTTTGTGAAACTTCACCTATCACCTAAGTTGAATGAACTTTTCTTATATTTCATAGAGAAGACTGCTCTGTTGATCTGTTTTAGACATCAAGTACCTTTAAAATACAGTTAATATTAACTAAAACTTCTAAACATAAAAAAAGCATACTAGTTTATTTGTTTTATTTGGCTGTTGTAGGGCGGGGGTCATAATAAATCCTCTATATTTTTTATAGTTGTTTGTTTTTCAGTAGTTCAACCACTATTAGCAATTCAGTGAAGATGCTAAACAAATTAAACCAGTAGGGTTTTGGAATATGCTGGACTGTCACAATCTTGCTTTAAATAACTATTGCCATTTACATGTGTTTTTTCAAGTATAAACCAAATGTTAACTGTACAGTAAGTTACATTTTCTAAGATTCTGAACCACATAACTGAAATGATGATCCAAATCAAAATTCACTGTTATTCTAAAGCCATGGCAAGAAAATACTATGCATTTTATAAATTCACATCAGTTCAGTCGTGCCATATAGCGGCCAGATGTTACTGTTGGTTTCCACATTTGGCTCAAAAATTTTGGATGTATGTCTTAAAACTTGTCACAGTGCTCACAAACTGCATGGATCTGAAATGAGTAAAGTATGAGCATGTGATAAATGTTAGCACTGTTTTGCTTGTCACATTGTGACCAATGGGGTTATTGGGTTATTGCGTATACACATTATCGACAGTTTATGTAATTTAAAGATGGTATAAAGCAATATATTTTTTCTATAAAAGGCAAATTTGCTATATAGTTAAAAATATTATATTATATACATTCATTCATTTTCTTTTCGTCTTAGTCCCTTTATTAATCAGGGGTTGCCACAGTAAAATGAACCACCAACTTATCCAGCATATGTTTTACACAGCGGATGCCCTTCCAGCTGCAACCCATCACTGGGAAACACCCGTACACTCTCATTCACACACATACACTACGGACAATTTATCTTACCCAATTCACCTATAGCGCATGTCTTTGGACTTGTGGGGGAAACCAGAGCACCCAGAGGAAACCCACGCAAACACAGGGAGAACATGCCACTCCACAGAAATGCCAACTGACCTAGCCGAACCTCGATCCAGCGACCTTCTTGCTGTGAGGCAACAGCGCTACCCACTGCGCCACCGCGCCGCCCCCTATAGGTAAACACTTTGAACGCAATGCAAGAGTAACAAAGTTTCTCATAAAATCAGTTCCTTAAAATGAATGTGGATAATGAACTAAGATCATATTAAGACTTACTTCCACACCTCATTAATAAAACTACACATTTTGTAGGTTAGAATTATATCCCATAACTGTGTGACCAAAATTAACAGTGTTACCATGTAAATCTATGAATGCGCTTCACCATCTTGTGCCCAAAGTGCATTTAATGCATGCTTAAATTGTAATTTAGTGTGTTGCATTCATATTCTGTTGTCATGTTAATGTATGCAATATATATATTTTTCGAATTGTACAAATTTGGACTTTAAATATAATTTTGTATGCATTAAACCATGTTAAATATTTTAGAATGACCCAAGACAAGAATTGTAGCTCAAATGGATATTTCTGCACACCCGTCAGGATTACAGAGAGATCCCAAGAGGGCATGAGTGATAGCCTAGAAGGGTTTAACATTCTGGTGCCTCTCTCTACTGCATCATGGTGAGCAGAGATGGAAGCAACATTAATCATCAATGTGGAGGATGACCGCCTCCACCCCAAATAATAATAATAAAAAGGAAGGATGGGACAACACCGACCAGGCAAGTTTATGGATGTTCTTGATTGGAAAAACACCACTCAATGAACCAACTCCTCTTCAGGACATGTGCGCGTCTCATTAAGGGAGCTCTACTCTGAGTCCTACACTGAGATTGTGTCAACTATTGCTGGTAGTAGCCATGTCCTCCAGATCCTGTCTAGAAACCACAAGTGGATGTGTTAGAGGTCTGGACACAGGTGCCAGATGATGACTGTTCTTCCTCAGGAGAATTCACCAGGGAGCTGCCATGGCGAGGAGAACCAGTTCTGGAAACCAGGCCAGGTAGTTTTGGGAGAGGCAAACTGGTTAACTTGAGCATCTCTGAACTTATCCCAAATTAGCCAAATCACCTGAAGATGGAGTCTCCATTCTCCCAGGAGTGTGAACTGCTCAGAGGTCAAATCTAGTGAATGATTGTGCTGGACTGGGATGTGAATGGCCCACAGCGATTTAAGCTGTGTGTGACTGTGTGACTCCAGAGAAGCAGATAGCAAGCCAGAGACATGCGACAGGAAACGTACTCCCCCCTGGTGGTTGATGTATGGTACTATACACATGTTTCACTGTATAATCATTGCACATGGAACCACACCCCATACTGGGGGCATCTTTTATTACAACAACATGCCTGGACAGTTGTTCTAGGGGCACTCCAGCGCATAGAAATGCAAGGTCCAAACCATGGCTAAATGTACAGTGACTCAACAGATTAAGGCATGTGAGCCATAGCACCATGTCCATCTCATAACTCTGCCATGCACCCGGCACTGTAGCAGTCTTATATGGAGCAATCCAATTGTCTTGACTCTAAATATGAGCCTTTTAAAACATTTCATTAAGACTGCTGTTTTCCCCCTGAACTGGTTCAGGTAAGCACTGACTGAACATGTTCTGTGGTGAGCCACACCGCCTTGGTGAGCAAGTCATGAGACCATTTATTTATGCTGTTGAATTGCATTATGGGACCTTGATCTTTCTTTCAACAACTTTTAACCTTGCAAAGTTTGAAAAAGTGACTTTTATGAACATTTTTAATAGTTTAAAGTGATATATTGTCTAGGTTGATGTTGTATATTAAGGTACAAAAACCTTGTAATAAGCTGCCAGTACATTTTCTGTTATTTTAAAGACTTATTTCACTGTATATTATTTCTTATACGTTATATTATTTCAAACTACTAACATGTCAATAAAATTCACTCTGTTAAACTGTAAAGTTGAATTTTCAACATCAAGTCGATAGAGCAGAGATCAAGGTCCCATAATGCAATTTACAACTGTAAATACATAAAAAACACTTGTGAATCACAAAATACAGAAACTGTTAATAAACAGGTATTTTTTTTACAGTGTACCTAAAATGACAGAAGTCATTCATTTACATGAAGAAGGGGGTTCATCACCTGTATTGCAGATCATTTTTTTTTCATCAAAGTTTTCCACTTTGTCGTGTATAAGGGAGGTTTATACAGAAACTCAACCCTTGATTTTGACGTAGAAAAAAGAGTCTTTTATCTACACTCCAGGCACCCCACAATGCAATATTATTGCAGTGTCACAACATTTGCTTCAATGCATACTGAGAAACAGCCAATGTGTAAAGTTTCTGCCCACTGCATTTAAAGAAACATTCACAAAATGGCAATTTGCTCACACACAATTTGGCATACTATAAATTATCGGTTGGGGATTTTGAGCTGAAAATTTACAGACATTCAGGGGACATCAGGAATTTCTGAACTATTAGAACAAGGGCTGAACTTCATTAGATTTTTAAACTGTTCTCTAAAATTTTATTAATTTGGACATTTATTTAAAACAGTGATGTACCCTGGTTTTAGATCCCTAATCTATTTTGTGATGACCTTAAATAAATATTGCCTTGTATTAACAAATGCAGCAAATTACCCACAATCTCAATCTTTAAACAAGCCTCTACTCCCAACACATTACTGGCAACACATTACTTTTAATGGGTGAATGTCACAAAATCTAACTTTTAATTTCAGGAATATTCTTCCATTTACTGATTTTATACTTACTTTAATAAAGTGGTTATAATGCATCCAATTTCATTTGAAATCATTTATCTTCAAGTTCAGTGCTAAACCTTCAAATAAAGGAGTTCATATTCTAGACAATAAATATATTTATTGATTTATTGATTAGAGAAGTTTATTTAGATCAAAAGAAACTTATTTTCCCACATTAAATTCATTCATTTGAAATTTAGTACTAAATTAATACTAAATAGTATTAGTAGTAATATTACTCTTGCAATCATTATTTATTATTATGATTATTATTACTCATTATTTAAAATAAGAGCCAATTTCACGTTTGTATTAAAATTGTCCATATATGCTAAATATTTTTTACCTTATTATTTTTATATTTTAACAGTTTACAGCAGAACGTAGTTTTTTTTTTTTTAATTCTTATAAACGAAATAAAAAAAATATTGCTTTGTGGTGACAAATTATATTCTCATATAGGAGTTTGAGTCGTATGCCCCCCACAAAAGCAAATTTATTTTCATGATAGGCGCACGATATACAGTAGGTGGCGATGTGAGGTCACGACAACAATCGGCCTTTAAACTCAGAAAACGAGGAAGAAAAATCTTTCTGCTCAAGCCACAAGAGGGTAATTCAGAACTTGGATATAGTGCTATTAATACGTCTTTGACAAGCTCACACAAGCTCCCTCCGTTATCATGAAGCAGAAGAAAACAGTTCGCAACCAGTCCAGAAAAGGTAACGTAATTTGAATATCTTTTCATACAAAAAAGTGTTCATAATGCGGGGCCCAATAACGTTACATCAATTCGGATGGTTTTCATGATGCAGTCGTATTTAAATATGACCACAACTGGTGTTACATTTATGAAACGCGTTTACGTGATCAAACAGGTTTAGCGTGTTATGTACTCATTTTTGACGAGAATTAATGTTTTTATTATGTGTTATGGATTGTATTATGATTGTAATAGAGGCTGCGGAGATGAGTTTATTGACTTTGTATGAATGGAATTTGAAAGACCGCTTTCCAAATAGGTTTTAAGGCACTTTCGAATTGAAGCGATGTTATTAGATTGATAAAACATACTGCAGATTTGTTACATGGTTTAATTATGCTGGTAATCTTTCGATACAATGATTAGTAAGCACAGTATTCACATTACAAATGTATTGAGATGTACATGACCACAACAACAACAACAAACCATACAGTATCATTGTTGTACCATTGTCGTTTTCAATACAGTTTGTACTTTGTTAGTCACTTTAATAAAAAATTTTTTTTTAACTTTACAACTTAAAGTGGTACCAGAAAATACAACTTATATATTGAGTGTTCCCATTTGCTGCGAAAAAAAAAAAGAGAGAATTTGTTTTAGATGTTGAGAATAGAGGAAGATCATTCAGACATTGTTGAAACAGATTTTATTTTTTTTTGGAATTTATTTGACTTCAATTCACCAATAAATCCCTATCCTTAATTAGTACTTCTCAGAAATATTAATAAAACAATAAAAACAAGTAGGACCTATGATGACCTGTGAAAACATATTAAACTAGTTAAAGGGATGGTTAACACCAAAAATGAAAATGTACTCATTATTAACTCACTCACAAGTTTCTTTCTTCTGCTGAACACAAAAGAAGATATTTGGAAGAAGGCTTGAAACTTCAGCTCTTGCCAAAAAGACGTTTTAGGCAACTTCAAGTAAAGAAAAATGTGTATCAAATGTCCTTTGTGCCGACTGCCATTAGAATTTTAAATACTGGGTTCTAAGTATGTATAGGGGTGACGCGGTGGCGCAGTGGGTAGTGAAGTGAAGTGAAGTAAAGTGAAGTGTAGTGTGGCCAAGTATGGTGTCCCATACTTGGAATTT
>CAIGQV010019101.1:13500980-13512239 GCA_903798115.1 Danio jaintianensis | reverse complement strand
AATGGTTACAGGTTATTTTCAGCCTTCTTCAAAATATAATAGAAAGAAAGAATCTCATAAAGGTTTGGAACAAGTAAAGGGTGAGTAATTAATGACAGAATTTTCATTTTTGGGTGAATTTTTTAATAAGGTCTGAGAACAAAACCTATGACCATTATGTCTACAGGACTACTCCATCATGGCAGAAGAGCATAAAGATGTAGCCACAGCCATGCCTGTACAATTGTATCCAGTCCTAATGGCTCTGGTGTAGTGTTGTTACAATACTGGAATGTTTAACTTCGATACGGTATCCTCAAAAATATTGATACTTTATACCATTTTTGGTACCATGGTAAAATATTTGCCACAGCATTAATTAAAATGACAATATGCATGTATCCTACATGTAAAACCAGCATTTCAATAAATTCTATTAATAAATTCTCATGTTAGCAGACATTTTCACACGTGACCATCAATTATTCAACAAATATTAGATAGGAAAAATAATCAAAATATTTATCTGACTGAGGTGGTACTTTTGACAAAAAAACTGAATTTTATCAAATTCGTTGAATCCGTCCCCTAAATTGGATCCTGTATTAAAACAATCACAAGAAACAGTGAGTATGTTATTGTTTAAAAAAAATGTGACAACTGTTGACAACTGACTGCTGACAATTTGGCCATTTATTTCACAAAACTTTCAGAGTTTAGTAGCCATTTAGTTTTTCTGTTGATGCTAGATGCTAATGCAACCTGATTCAGGGGGGAAATCATCACAAACCCCCATGACATTTTGACAATTTAAAGTATTTACCATTTAAAACCTAATAGCAGTTATAGGTGGTGGACAGATTTTGTCTCTTGTCTAAAGAATCAGTTCCTGTCAACATTTTCAATGTAGCAGCTGAATGAATGAATGAATGAATGAAATAAAATGACAATATTAGTGTTTTTGTTGTTTTGAACCATGTAATGTTCTATTAAATTAGCATTATAATACATTTCATCACAATTCATAAATACACATTTATTATTGCAGAAGACACTTCGTGTGTAGTGACTCTATGTTATAAAACAATTTGATTTAGTCATTCTTGCTGGTTCTTTAATGGCCATGTGCTGGTTTGGACCAGCGTAAACCAGAAGCCATGTGTCAAAGCCTTTCTAAACAGCATATGTTTTTTTCCCAGCAGGGTGGGCAATAATGATATTAATTTGCACAATATTTTTTCCCTTTTTAAATGACAACACATGTTTAATAACTATTCTATATTTTTATGCTTTAAAGCATATTAAGAGTTAAACAGTGTTTGTGCCACATAAACTGTTTTATCCGTTCACATAAATCATACATTTCACGCCTAACAGCCGTGCAGCATGAGTTTATTTACATGCGTATAGGCCTTGATTCGACCAGCTCCAAAGAGAAGCGCAATAATTTAGTGAAGAACTCATTCAACATTAATGTCTCCCTGATTTCTTTTAAAGCAGATAAAACAGCTATTATATTTTCAATGACACTGACATACAGGAGAAACACTGCCATGATTAATTCATTTTGAAAGCTGTCTTCAATAATGTGTTAATTATGAGATTATGAGTACTGCATATTGTATTTTCTTAAAGCTCAATCAAAAATAGATTTGTCCTGAAATATTTCATTTTTAGTGCAGTGAATCTAGAATATTAGACCATTTGCTTTTGTGTATTAAAATGCACATAAGTAACTCATTCATTTTCTTTTCGGCTTAGTCCCTTTATTAATCTGGGGTCGCCACAGCGGGATGAACCGCCAACTTATCCAGCATATGTTTTGTGCAGCGGATGCCCTTCCAGCTGCAACCCATCACTGGGAAACATTCATACACACTCATTCACACACATACACTATGGACAATTTTAGCTTACCCAATTCACCTGTACCGCATGTCTTTGGACTTGTGGGGGAAACCGGAGCACCCGGAGGAAACCCACACGAACACGGGGAGAACATGCAAACTCCACACAGAAATGCCAACTGACCCAGCCGAGGCTCGAACCAGCGACCTTCTTGCTGTGAGGCGAACGTGCTACCCACTGCGCCACCGCGTCGCCCACATAAGTAACTGAATATTAAAATTTGTAGAGATGCTCCTGTAAATAACATTTCGTAGTAGATTGTTTTGAATTAAGCTGTGGCACATTGGGAGATTTTAAAGCTGCAATTCCTTTACATTAGCTACACATTATTAAAGGGATAGTTCACCCAAAATGAAAATTCTGCCATCATTTATTTTGCCTCCACTCCACAAAAGAAGATATACTGAGTTGAATGTTGGTAAAAAAAAAAATAGCCATTGACTTCCATAGTATTTTATTTCGGCTGCTTACCCCCCCATAACCCCCATTTTTTTGGTGCACTATCCCTTTAACAAGTGTGTCATGGTCATAAATAAATTGGAGCATGTGTCAGAAATTACTCTAAAATGAAAAATGCCCAACAAATTCAAGATTATGGCTGCAACACAATAAAACAAAATCAATTTTGACCATCGAGGGTACAGTGAAAGTTTATTCATTGATTCATTTTCTTTTCGGCTTAGTTTCTTTATTAATCAGGGGTCGCCATAGCTGAATGGACCGCCAAACTATCCAGCATATGTCTTACGCAGCAGATGCCCTTCTAGCTGCAATCCATCACTGGGAATCACCCATACACTCCCATTCACACACATACACACTACGGACAATTTAGCTTACCCAATTCACCTATAGCGCATGTCTTTAGACTTGTGGGGGAAACCGGAGCACCCAGAGGAAACCCACGCAAGCACAGGGAGAACATGCAAACTCCACACAGAAATGCCAACTGACCCAGCCGAGGCTCAAACCAGCGACCTTCTTGCTGTGAGGTGACAACGCTACCCACTGCGCCACTGCGCCGCTCAGTGAAAGTTTATAAAAATGTCAATTCACAACATTACAGATCTTCACCATCATTTTTATGTATCACTTTAATACCATTAATCCTTTACCAATAATTGTTTTTTTAGTACAGAACTATTGTTTTATTATCTTAATCTTTATTTTAGATTTGCTTTCAAAATTGTACTGTACTAACAACATTATTAAATCACAACCAAAAACCAAGGTTGTAATACATTTTTTTTGAGTTTGGATGAACTTATGATGTATGTGTGTGGTCAGTGATTTATTATTGGAAGTGGTCATATATAAAAACATACAGTAGGCCTCGAAACAGATAGCCAGTAACATGTGCAGGCAGACTTATTGGAGGGCCAATTGTGTTAGTGAGAGTGTGTTTGGCTATAACTGAGTCTCCATATGAGGTCTAAAAGAGGGTGTGTGTACAGCAGCACTAAAAATACCCTAGAGGCTGTGCATATATCGTGTTGCAGCTAAACCTGTGAGAAGCGCTACATGTAGAAAAACCCCATCGCTTTTCTTTTGCAGTGTGATTTGCAAAAGCTAGAATCCCAAAAGGATGGCAGAAGCCAATGTAGATGGAGCCAAAATGACAGGTATAGTCTGATATGGTCAGACATGGCATGTTTTGCTGCTGTGGTGTGAGTAAAATCTCAAAACATTAGACTGTCAGTGTCCTGTTTCATATCGGGTTGTTGAACCAAGTGCTGGTGTGAGCATGAAGTTTAAAGTTCAAGTCTTGGTGTGTTTGAATGTTGCATACTTTTGTAAGGAATGTGCTTAAGACTGTTATGCTGTTTGTAGTGTGTATGTAACTTGTAACAACTTTTTTTGTGATGGAGTTTAATATAGATTAATAATTGGTTTGTTTGGACTGACTAATCATTGTCATTACTAATTACACTGGCCCTGTCGTCCTTATGACGTCATATGTAGCCACTCTTCATTTATAGGCTTAATAAAAGAGTATGATCATGTTTGTATGTGCATGTAACATACAGATGACCTTGCCAGTCTAGTATAATACAATTTGTAATATGATATTTTTGTTATTTTTCTAACTCTTTGTTATCTGCCTCTGTAAGTAAGCCATTCCCTTTGGCTTTTTTCATGGAAGCTTATTTCATGGTGTATCATTCAAAGAATACAAATTTTTTAAATGGATTTCACCATAGCACCAATAGGATATTAGCGCCAAATGTTGATACAAAGTGTTAGTTCACCCAATAATGAGAATTGTATTTCGTTTAATCATCATAATCAATAATATCATTATAATAATAAAAAAACTTCTTAATAAATTTTTAGTTAAAACATGTAGTATTAATTATTCATGGTTAAGTATTACCTTTAATTTGATCTCATTTGATTTTCATTTACAATTAAAAATGAAATAAAATCTATCCATACTAAGTAGTGGTGCTCACTGTGTCATTTGGCATGGTCAAGTTCTGAATTATATTAGCGACTGTGAAAATAAATGTACATAATTCATGTTGGGAACTAGTATTATTTTTTGCAACATCCATTTTGCAAGATAACCAAAAGTTGCCAATCAGTGGCAGTGGGGCTTGACAGAGCTATAGATAGCCCCATCAGGTAGGTGATGTTGAACCCAAAGGGGTTACACCTGCAGCAGTCACTTTCTTTTTCTTTTAAAGTGAGTGAAAAACTAATGTTGCCTAAAATCTAACAGCGTAGCCTACTTGTTTGAATGAATCTGAACTCGTTTGCTGTCAACAGATCAACTGACTGACCTACACTCTTAAAAAAGATGTGTTAAAAACAACACTGAAGACACAACCTGTGTTATTTCTTAACACACCCATGTATTGAGAACAACACATTTTGTGTTAGTTTTAACTCAACCCTTGTGATCACAACTCAACACAAACACTTTAAAGCGATTAAAATACTTTAATTCCACTAGAACTGGAAAGTTGTGAGGATGTGCATTTACACAGAACTTATACTTTAAAAATAGATGAATTAAAGTCAACCCAGCCTGTGTTACACACCTGCGATGTTAGATTAAGGACAACACATGTTGTGCAACTTTTAACACTGACACATATATTATAAATATTATGTGATAATATTTTATTTCAAGTGGAACTGAAAAGTTGTGAGCATGTGCAATGAGACAAAACTATAGCCAAAGGTTAATGCACAGAATAAGCTGTCTTGTTTTTCTTTTCTTTTTTTGAGTGGCGGGCTATTTTTACTACTGGATAAATATAAACAGTCTTGCACAAAGCTTTACGTGCGAATTGAAAGTGATCAATATTTTGATCTGTAATAATTAAAACAAATAAAAGCAGGAGGACTGGCAAGTGACTTGAAACAATGGGAAACATTTGCAAATAGCTTGTAAAGTTTTCATTTCATTACAACTGAAAGAAAAAAGTCCACTATGGACCTTCTATGAAAAAAATAGCTTACCTGGAAACAGTCATATGAATTGTTGGGACCTCATTTATTGTAATAATACAAAAACATCAAAATATTGCCTGTGTTTAAAAAATAAATAATAATTTAAAATAAGTTTCTACTTTCTCTGTGATCAAAAATATTATTAATTTGCAATAATTTGGTATTTGGCATTAGAAGTTTTATTACTAACAGTGGCATATGAGAAGTTTGATACAGTAGAAAAAAGTAAAATAGGTTTTTTTAAAGCTTCTGTTTATTAAAAAAAGTTATGTATATTCATTCATTCATTCATTTTCGTTTCGGTTTAGTTCCATTATTAATCTGGGGTCGCCACAGCGGAATGAACCGGCAACTTATCCAGCATATGTTTTACGCAGCGGATGCCCTTCCAGCTGCAACCCATTAATGGGAAACAGCCATACCCTCCCATTCACACACACACACACACTACGGACAATTTAGCTTACCCAATTCACCTATAGCTTTGGACTGTGGGGGAAACCGGAGCACCCGGAGGAAACCCACGCCAACACGGGGAGAACATGCAAACTCCACACAGAAATGCCAACTGACCCAGCCGAGGCTCGAACCAGCGACCTTCATGCTGTGAGGCGATAGCACTACCCACTCCACCACTGCGCCACAAGTAATGTATATATGTTCTAGTAATAAGTCCTGTTCTGTTTATAAAAAAGTAATGCTGTTTAAATAGCTGAAGCTATCAACTTATTTTTTGGCACCATTTCTAAAGATTTAAGCCCCCCTTCGCACCCCCAACAAAAAAAAAAATTCACTGTTGCCAATCATTCTAAACTTTACTGTATATACACACTACTGCTTGTGATGACTTTTCATTACTTGTTGAACAAGCACTTTCCTATTTTAATTAACTTTGGTACTATTTTATTTTTTCACAAGTTGCCATTTTTCAAAACACTTTGAACAAAAACCTAAAATGATCACATTTTAACACTGCAAGTTGTTCAAATCCTTATTTTATGTCTTCATTCATTCCCTGTTTCAAATTACAATGGCCATATAATATGTATTGAGAAGATTTGGTTTAATCTCCAGAACACAACAGTGTGATCTTTCTATTAAAGGGACATTTCATCCAAAACCAAAAATTTATAGCTGACTTTCTTCAGTAGAACATTATAGAAGATTTTTTGTTGAACCCATGGTCCTTGGTGATTCGCATAATAGCAGTCGATTGATTTGAACTTGTTTGTACAGTTTGATGTGTTTATTTTTGATCTCATAAATGGGTGACCATTTATAATAATGTATAATGACTTGCATTATACGAATCACCAATGACCACAGATTCAGCTAAACATATTCTTTAATGTTCTACAGAAAAAAAAAAAAAAATACATGTATTTTTAATGGCCTGAGGGTGAGTACATTAACTGAATTTTTGGTGAACTATCTGTTTAAGTACTTTTTAACAATCTGCTCCTTCAATAGCAGCCCTCGCATACATTATTACAGGTCAATCAGTAATCGGGTTTGAATATTATCACTGCTGACAGGATTGTCTATCAGCATACGCAACCTACCAGTGACTATATTCATAATATGCTATTTTTTGTGTACTGTAATTGCTTAACTATAAAATTTTTAATATTTTTTTTGTGTTTATAATTCTGCATTTAGATTTTGGTTGCATGTTCATATTTAATGTAGTAGGATGCCTTCAAGACGGATGCAGACGTTCTGAGTGTACAGCACATTTACAGTGAATGATTGTTTCAACAAAACACATAGTGAATGTTTGTGTGTGTGTTTGTTTCAGAGTCTCCAGTTGAAAATACAACCGTTAAGAGTGAAAATAAGACTGAGGGCAACTCCTTCTTTAGCTGGATTTTGGTGCTGGGTCTGCTGGGGGCTTGGTTGTCTGTTGGTGTCGTGTGGTTTGACATTGTTGACTACAACAGTGTGGCTGGTAAGTACATCTAAAATCACCCTTGCAGGGATGCAGACTTTTAATCCCTGTGTGTCAATTAATTTGAGACATAAATAATGGTGAGCGTATTTTGTGCATCTTTGTTGCTTAAAACATCCAATGAAATGGTAGGACTAGTTTTTTTGAGAGGCACAGAGTAAAAGACACCCAACAAAAATTGAATTGAAACTTTTTTTTGGTCCAAACCAGGAACAATGCATATAATTTCATATAAATGTACATAGAGAGAGGCTGAATGCAAATTTGCAGTCAATATAATAAATCTCAACATCAGCTACTAGAAAGTCTGATTTAGGCGCCGTTTACAGTAATGCGTTATAGATTAAACTGCATAACTTATGCTATGGTTACATCTTCCATCCACACTACCCTGGAGTTTTTACTTTTAATGCCGTTTCTGTTTGGAAATGATAGTGCTCCATGTCAGTATGGATAAAGCTAAACGGTGACATCTGAAAATGGAGGTGTGACTGCTGACATTTCGCTCCCTGAATGGGTATTATGGGTCATTGCTAGGGCCAGACAGGATCTGCAGACATTTTTTGCTATTTCTGTGCATAATAAAAAAAAACAAATCTGCGAATTTATGTGGAATGATTTTGAGAGTATAGTAACTAGTAACTTAAAACACAAAATACGTTTCTGTAGACTACTTTCTATATATGTAGCGTACTTTGGAATGGTTATAAAATAAACAGTTTTTAATAAATGTACTGTTTTTAATAAAAGATCATGATGTTTGTTTTCTTTAAGAAAAAATAGAAAGCTATACAATATAATATAATTTGTTATATATAATTTTTAATAGGAAGCTATACAATATTATATTTGTGCATAAACATTAGATTAGTCAGTGCTGAAGCCAAATCTGGAGCTTATCTAACAAAATAACTTATGATAACGGTCCAAAAACTAGTACACCCAAATTTATATGTTATAGAAAAATATTAAATACAAATTTAAAAAAGAGGAAAAATCAAGAGAACCAAAACAACTCAATTTAGTTGAAATTTTGTAGGTTGTAGGTAATATTTTTCTTGAATTTAATTGTATTATCTTTCAATTTCTAAGTATGTTTGGTGACTAAAATATTATTTTAATAAATATATCTGTTTAATAAATCTGTTTTGTTTAAATGCACCAAAATACATTGCCTATAGTCACTGAGAAATGGATAAAAATATTACTTTTCAAAATGGGGTGTACTCAATTATGCTGAGCACTGTATAACAGTTTTTCTATCAGCACAAAAGAAATGTATTCATCTTTAATATTTTTTATGTCAATTGTTTTATACAAATTCAATAAATTAAATAAATAATAAAAAACAGTCCACCCAAACATGCACCAGATAGAATGAAAAATATGCATGGTGTACATTTTCAGCGCTATAGTGTGGATGGAGATCTTTTCAGAGTCGCTAGATCAGGGGTGTCAAAATCAATTCCTGGAGGGCCGGAGCCGTGCAGAGTTTAGTTCCAGCCCTGCTTCAACAAATCTGCAGGTATCAAACAAGCCTAAAGCACTCAATTAGTTTGATTAAGTGTGTTTAATTATGGTTGGAACTAAACTGTGCAGAGCTGCGGCCCTCCAGGAACTGGCTTTGACTCCTGTGCACTAGATGAAGCGCCAGTGTGGTTGTAGATTGTTTTCATTCTAAAACACTTGTTTAAAACTAAAACACATTACTGCAAACAGGGACTTAGACACATGACCCAAATATTTGCATCTTTCATGCATTACACTTTAAAGCCTAAGTTAACAAATGGACTGCCTCCATTCAGTTAGAAACATACTGTACTGTGAGATTGAGATTGAAAAAGTTAAACATTGTTTTTTGCTAATATAAAATTAAACTCTACTTCAAATACTTAGCATAGCTGAATTGTTGATTAAATTGTTGATTAAAAATTGTACATGGTATATAAAAATTAACTCATTCTTGCATGTATCTTCTATCTAATTATAGGATGTATGCTAATATAGCAAAGCTAGCCATAGCACACATGTACTAATATAGCAAGTTAGCTATACCACACATAGCACCATAGCAGTCTTGACATCCTGTGGTCAAAGAACATGCTCTGCAATGTGAACAGACATGATCTCTGGGCCCGTATGACTGACAAAACCACAAACAAGAAGTTGTGTTTGGAAATCCAGTTTCATTTTGTTCATTTTGGACCCACCACTTACTTGGCTGCATCAAAAGACTGTTTCTTTTATATTTGGTCAATTCAGATGTTCTTGGAGGAGTATACGATGCTGATGGTGATGGAGACTTTGATGTACAAGATGCTAAGGTTTTGTTGGGTGAGTGCAATTGACTTTTTTTATGTGGCTTTTTAGTGCAAGACTGTTTCTGTTTCTTTCAGCCTTAAGGAAGTGGGCTAAACATGCTTTTCCTGTGTCACTATAATGTGTTGGTACTCTGAACCCTGTCAAATGTTTCTGCATATGAGGTTTCCTGTCATTTGATGGTGTTAGCAGATACTTTCCTTGTATCTAAATAGTCTCAGTGAAGCTGTGCATGAATCAACTACTGCTTTCTGTGGTCAACAAACAGTGCACAAATTTACAATTGACCTGATATGCTTTCCACAGTAATGTTAACACTGTTGCACGGAATTAGAACTAGTTTTTCCACTGTCAGGTCTTTGTTTAACTCTTCCACTACTAGACTGGTACAGATATGGTTTCATTTTCCTCTGTATAGGACTGATAACTGAGCACTTTGGAATGCAATGAAAATGTTATTATTTCTACAGTCCTTAGCATGTATTAGTATTTTGAATGAGTATAAATGAGGATTCCTTTTGAAAATGAATATTTTATCCATTTCTCACATCTTTAGGAATATATATTGCATTAAAAAAAAAAAAATAAAAAAAAAATTATATATATATAAGCAATATCACACTCGTAGCAGTGTTATATGGCTGTATATCGGCACTGGTGGGAGGCGTGTGTTGGCATAAGGCTGCAGGCGGAGTGCCTTAGTGTCCCACCAGTGCCGATATACAGCCATATCGCACTGCTACGAGTGTGATATTGCATTTATACAACAGTTCGACAGCATAATCGTGTATATAAATAAGAAAATCATGAATCATGAAATGCCATCAGTCTAGAGACATATCCCGATTGCAAAAGAGAAATACTGGGAAATTACAATAATTAACCCCGAAAAAGCCAAAGTAGTGCCAACACTGCCAGATTACTGTTGTGTTTGTGATAAGGAAAATGCTAAACATATGCGGGCATTTCTTCTTTCTTTCCTTCTTTTTACTGAACTAGTCTGCAGTAACGAAAACAGGAGACTCATTAGAGACGAACAGATGGTCAATCAAAAAGTAACTCAGGGTTATACAAAGTGGCAAACACAAAATACATACATTCCTCATATGTTGAGTCCCATCACACACTCAATACACTACAATTACTATGGTATAAATACAGCACTGAAACAAAAAAAGAGAGACATTGACTTAGAATGTCACTCACCAATTTTATAATGTTTTGATCAGCTGTAGTTTGAAAATACGTAGATCTTTTCTCCTCTTAGGGCTTATGCGGTCTCTGTCGCCATCTTGTGGATGGATAACGTCAACCGTCTTTGGTCTGCTCAATGACAGGCTAATGGATGCCGAAGCGCTGTATCTCAGAAATTATAAATATTTTAAAATAGACACTATCCTTATAAATAAACGGCATAGATGCAATCTAAACAACTACATTCTCGCCTAAAAAGCCTCAAAAGTACATGTCCAACAGCAGCAATATTTGTCAAACTGTAGTTAGTTTATTGATCTGCTGTCACTCTTTGTGGGCGGAGTGATACAGAAGGGTGAGGAGGCTGTATGAGTTCTGATATTGCAGAATATCGCTATCAGCCAATCAGATTCGAGAACCAGATAGAACTGTTGTGTGTGTATATATATATA
>CAIGQV010019101.1:13463857-13491085 GCA_903798115.1 Danio jaintianensis | reverse complement strand
GAAAAAGCAGAAAAAGAGAGACTAGCTAAAGAAAAAGCAGAAAAAGAAAAGGCAGAAAAGGAAGGACTAGCTAAAGAAAAGGCGGAAAAGGAACAAATCGAGAAAGAAAAATCAGAAAAGGGAAAACCGCAGAAAGAGAAAGCAGAAAAAGAAAGACTGGCCAAAGAAAAGAAGGCACCAAAGGGTAAAGCAGAGAAAGATGTGAAGGAGAAAAAATCTAATCTGCAAAAAGATGAATCAGAAAATGAAAAAGAATCAGCTGATGAAAAGAGTGCCAAAGAGGAGAAAACATCAACTCGGGGTTTACTTAAATCTTCAAACAAAAAAATTAAGAAGTAACACTAAAGTGCGAAATTTGCCTGGAAATAAAAAGTATTCAGAAAGAACAACAGCATTGGGAAGTAAATAGCTAATAGCTACTTACTTTGTCTCAGCTGTTCAAAACAGTAACGGGTTTCTTTTTTTGAACGAGTGCTGTAGTGTTTCAAACACTGTTATAACAGCTTTGCGATTGAGTGAAGAAAGGTAACAACAAAACTTCCTGTGTTGGGAATGTGGCGGTTAATCAGTTGTCTTAGATGACTCATGTAAACATAAATGAATTCTCTGATCCAAATGGAGTTTCATCCAGAACTGAAAAGCAGGCTGCATTTTAAAAGCGTTCAGAAAAGTATATACATTTGTGTGTTTGATAGTTTTACTTAGTTTATAAACGTTATTCTGCAATGCGGAAGTAAGCTCTTTTCTGTGATTTATTTTAGGACTTCTGATTTATTCACCTACAGTCTATGGGGGAAATGACTAGGAATAATAAATGGTAGTAAACCCTCAAGCGACTTGAAAATAGCAGTTTGTAACATTAATCAGCATAACAAGCTGTGTGTAAGTGATTAAGGCTGGAAGTCTCGAGCCAATATGGCTGCGCACGCTCTGATGCTAAATAATAAGGTCAATAATTAGGTGTTAAACTTTAATTATTGTCACATTGTTACATTATAGTGATCAGGTGGTCTGGCCTAGCGTGGAATTTTTGACCATCCTAGTTCATTTTTTTCCCCTTATCTGCATTTACTTCTTTTAAGATGTAATATGTGTTTTTCAGTTTGTTACAAATAATCTAATTCATCACTTACTGACCATTTACTCACACATTATGACATTAGAAATAGTTTGATAATGAATTGAAATGAACTTTAGATGTTAACTTCTTTATTTTGTAATCTTGTAGTATTTCTTAAAAAATTGGAAATTGAAAAAAGGGAAAAAAATATAAATGAAGTAACCAGTTGCACTCATTTATCTGGAATATCTTTGAATATCTGGAGGTCAAACACTTGTAGAACAATAGATATGCTTTATTTTTACTATACATATTTAATTATTAATCTTTATGGATTTTTTTTTAGCAACGCTCAATAGACATTTCACTTTTTAAGTGCTGCAAAACTATATGTTTCTTTTTGTTCAGTGAGCCTGGTTGTGTAGTATGTGTTATAAGCATTCTTTATTGTCGGAGTGTAGTAAAGAAAGGAAACGAGACAGAAGATTCTGTCTTTTTTTCTTTTACAATGAACAGTGATGTTGAATTGAGCACCAAGCAATATTTTAAATCAAGTAATTAATGGAATTGTTTCAGTTAAAGAGGACCTATTATGCCCCTTTTTACGAAATGTAAAATAAGCCTCTGTTCCTAGAGTGGGTATGTGAAGTTTCAGCTCAAAACTCCCCACAAATAATGTGTTATAACTCTCTGAAACTGCCCCTTTTAGGCTTTGATCCTAAGTGTGCCATTTTAGTGACTGTCACTTTAAATTCAAATGAGGTTATGCTCCCAGCCCCAGCGGTTGGAGCTACAAATCTGTCTGTGTCAGCATAGTGGCAGATTCAAAAACAAGACTAACGTCCTATGCTAATGAGGGAGAGATGGTCACTAATGGCTGGGGCTTTCCCCCTCTGATGACACATACAAAGGGAGTATGTCAATCAAAGTCTTTCTACAGACATTTTACCATTAGAGGCTGTTATATTCACAGACTGTTGCCACAAAACTGTTTAAATCCCTTATAAAAGTGATTTTTGGTCCCCTTTAACACAACTTCTTTTAGGTTCTACAATATTTTCTAATTAGCATAAGTACAATCTGTTGTTTCTCACCACACTGGTGAACCTTTAGAATAAAAGCATGAATGTAGTCAAGCTACACAATATCCAGATACTATAGATGAGTAGAATAAAGCATATTTTTACAATAACATAACTAACTAAACAAAAGGCATTTATACATGACCATAGCCAACTGAATTCTGTTTAGTAACTTGAAATATGTCAATGGGAGTTTGAAATTGCAATTGAATCTGAGTCGCTATAGATTTTTGTGAGTTTGAGTGTTTTTGTTCCTGTATTTATTAGATGTGCCTTAATTCATGTTCACTTAATGTTCATTATTTTCCCATACAGTAGGAACTGTGACATTAAAGGCATAGTTCACCCAAAAAAGAAAATTTCCTCACCGTTTAATCACGCTCAAGTGGTTGTAAACTTCATTCATTCATTTTCATTTCGGCTTAGTCCCTTTATTAATTAGGGGTCACCACAGCGGAATGAACCGCCAATTTATCCAGCATATGTTTTACACAGCGGATACCCTTCCAGCTGCAACCCAACACTGGGAAACACACACCCATACACACTCTTTCACACACATACACTACGGCCAATTTAGCTTACGCAATTCACCTATAGCGCATGTCTTTGGACTGTGGGGGAAACCAGAGCACCCAGAGGAAACCCACACAAACACGGGGAGAACACGCAAACTCCACACAGAAATGCCAACTGACCCAGCCAGGGCTCAAACCAGCGACCTTCTTGTTGTGAGGCGATTGTGCTACCCACGGAGCCACTGTGACGCCCCGGTTGTAAACTTTTATGAGTTTATTTCTTTGGTTGAACGCAAAGCAAGATATTCTGAACCAGCGTCCATTGACTTCCATAGGAACAAAAAATACTGTGGAAGTCAATGGCTGCTGCTTTCTGACATTCTTCAGACCATCTTCTTTTGTGTTCAACAGAAGAAAGAAACTCTTTAGAATAAGTGAAGTGTGAGTAAATGACAGAATTGTAATTTTTGGGTGAAAAGTTCCTTTAACTGTGTCCATTATTGAATGAACAGATGAATGAGCTCTTTTAATGTTGTGTGTACTTGAATATGTTGTTTCTCTTGCCTTTAAAATTCACCAAAAATGTTGTAACAGGCAAAAAAATAGCTTGAATCTCTTTCACATTGATAGGTGCTATTAATAGTCGTTGAAGAATATCTCACTTGCATTTCTATGGCAGTCAGCATTATGCACTGAACAAACTGATCTTTAAACTGCGGTCATACGGTGCAGACGGTCTAAAAGGTCATATTTAAAGAGCACACTATTTGTCAGTCTAAATGCAGAACACATCAGTGTTGATTATTTTTCTCAGTTCCGCTTTTTCTGAGCCAGTAAATACATTAAATGAAAAAGAAATGTTCTCGTGTGCAGCTGCTATGAGGATAAGGTTTAAAACATCTGATTTTATTAATGCACAAGCTGATGGTGCCTTTCTAACCTGCTTTTTCAAAAGTCTGCCAAATTGTACTTACTTGTATTTTATATTTGTGCTTATTTTGTGACATCTACTGAGATCTTGAGCCTATTTGTAGTATCGTTTTGGTGGATAACAATTTATTGTATGAATATTAATAGTTTTATTCATTTGTTAATCATAATGTCATGTTCAAGTTGAAGTGTGTAGTTTCTTTATATTGTGTGTATTCTTTACATTGTAGCAAATAGACTGAAGTAAATGTCATTGCTTAGAAAAGTCTAAGCAGCAATGCTTTGATTAGAGTGATGTTTTTTGAAGGGTAATCAGCATGTATTATTTATTATAGTATTTAACTGGAGTAAGATGAATTACTTGAACAAGTAAACGACAAACCCCTTTTCATTTATGAATTGAAATGGTTCAACAGGTATGTTCACTGAAACTAACCTGTGTGGTTAAATATTTTAAGAAAGTATCAAGGAAATGTGGAATTCTCAAAATTATACTTGATCTGGTTAATACATGGTCTGGTTTATTCATTTGTGTGTGTGTGTGCGTGGATGAATGATAAGGCCCTGACTTTCTTTTGACAGTTTTTATGTTCTTCCACACATAGACAGAATTGTGACTTCAATAATCAATTGTACCAATATAAAGAGGTAGTGTGTTGCATATGCCTAAAGAAGGGGTTCCTAAACCTTTCAGCCTGCGACCTCCAAAGTAACAATGTTAGTGACTCGTGACTCCCACTATCCTCTGAGGTGGTTATACAGTAAATATACAAATGTTGCATGTTATGTCACACATACACCAACAGGCCTATATAAACACAAGCATATTGACAACGCAAAAAAAAATGCAAAACCATATAATTTTTTGCTCATTTCTTCATTTTGTTAATTTATTTTTTTAAATGTAACTATTAAATTCTACTTTTAGCTTCTGTAGGTTATGGATAAAATATGGTAATTCTAATTGCTTATTAAAATTTATTTTATCACCAAGCAACTCTCATTGTCCCGTGACCCCCACTTTGGGAACCACTGGCCTAAAGCGCAATGTGACACTGTGAACATCCATTGGGGAAACCGTTTTAAAAGAGATTAAACCTGTTGTGTAATTTTTGTTATGGGTATTATTTAAATAATACAAAAATATTAGGATGTTAGGATTGTGTCTGATTTTACTCAACTTTCATATAGGTCTGACCGAGAAGCCTGTTTTGGTGTCATCAAGAGAAAAGCCCTTCGAAGAAAAAGGTAAGGAAACACAGTAATTTTACACAGTATTCAGGTCCACCACTCGCCCTCTCTTTATGAGTTTGTGTGGGTTATTGTGTGCCCAAGTACACACACACACTTGTATATATGGTTGATAAAGACTCTCCATAGGCGTAATGTATTTAATACTGTAAAAGCCATTTATTATTTATTATTATTCCATTTACCATGGAAACTTTAAAATGATGAGTTCTGCAGGGGGTCAGCAGGAGTATTTAAAACTTATGTGTAAAGGATTAAGAGTACACACACATACAATTATTCATCCCTAACTGATGCAAAGAGTAGTTTCTTAAACATTTCTTAAGATACCCTTTAAGATGGATCAAATTACTGAAAAAAATCTTGAATGACTGAGATCGGTGATCATCATGTCTGGTGAAATCGGATTATGATAAAACAACAGTAAAATTTATGGCTACAGCATGTTTAATAATAATGAAAGCAAGGGAATTTCCACACACACAATGCAAGGGAACTCAAGTGATTGGGAATAAACAGCTGTGTAGCCTTAAGAAGACCACTTATCAATGAAGCTAATCGAGAAAAAAGGCTTCAATTTGCTAGGGAGCATAAAGATTGGACTCTGAAATCAATGAAGAAGGTTATGTGATCTGATGAGCCCAGATTTACCCTGTTCCAGAGTGAACAGGCACGGGCTTATTCCCAGATAAAAATGCCATGATTCATCAGTCTCTCTGTGAAATTCATCACTCCTGTGAAAGAGTGGTTCAGGGAGCATGAGACATCATTTTTACAAATGGATTGGCCATCAAAGAGTCTACATCTTAACCCTATCGAGAAACTTTGGGATGTGCTGGAGAAGACTCTACACAAGATTTTGGCGAAAAATCTATAGAACTCTGGATGGGAATAAATGCTGTTGTGATATGCAGAAGGATGCTGTGGCAAAAAACAATAACATAAAAAAAAGTGTGTACAGAATTTTGTGAATTTGGCCACAATGTGGTGTTATCTGCAACATTTAGCTTTGAGCAGTTTTTCAGATTAAAAAAAATGTTTCTCAGATTTACTCTGACACAAACACAGAGAGTGAGAAATGACACCTGAATATAGGTGAATATATGTTAATATTTTTAGGATATGTAACAATTAACAATATTTTATGATCTGCCCTTTGTATCACAGACCATATAAAGAATTAGTTCTTAACCTACAACCCTAATCTATGTCAATTATTTTATTATAAAGGGCTGGAAAAATGAATAATAATAATTAAGATGTTAATTGTGGACCTAACTTGAAATTTGCATTTATAAAATAAAGGGCAATTCATCATGGGCCACACCCACAGAAATACGCCCATATCTCTGCAACAAATAAAAAAAAAAGGTTCATTTTGTCATGGTCATGTTGTGTAATGGGTTGTTTTTGAGCTTGAAATCAGTATTGAGTATGTGAAATAGGCATATGATCAACTGATGGAATTGTGGTTTATTAGCAAAAAGGGGAAAAGATCATATTACAGCACCACCCTGTGACTGATTCTTGTAAACAAAAAACATCTACAAATCCAACAAATGTCATAATGCATAATTCAGATATGTTTTATTTATATTCTAGACTGTCATTTTTATTTATATATTTCATATTTAAAAAATAATGTTGATGCTTACTAGAAGAACTTTCCTAGTTTGTGTAAATAATTATTATCTCTCTCCATGTGTCCATATGCAGTAAGTATATCATTGTCCCATTTTTATATTTATTAGAAGAGACTAAGAAACTAAAGGGCACATTAGTCATCTGATTTCTGTAGGTGCTAGGCTTCACAGAAGTGTAAACCAGCCATTTTAATTTTGTTTATGTCATTTGATGCATTTCAGAGTTACACACAGAATTTCCACCTAGTGAAAATGAAGGTAAGAGAACTGTTAAGAGAATTTTTAGTTAATGAAATGTACACTTTTCTTATTCGTTTTAAATGCTACATTACAAAATATACAGTGGAGATCTAAATTAGACAGCAACCTATGATTTCCCAGATGTTGAGGCCACTATTTAGTTCTATTTGAAGTTATACGCGCAGAAGATGCTTAATGAGATGCTTGGAAAAAGAACACTGATCAAAATTACAGAACACTTTCAGATACATCCCAGTTATTGCTGTTAATCTACCAGCTGGTAACATTTTTCTTAATAATTTGATAAACCCTATTTCAGGCATCGTAACTTTCCAAACTTTGCAGTAAGTTGAGCCATTTTAAGTGACCAAAACATTCTAACAGCAGGTTGCCAGATGCTGGCCAAAGGGATGCACTTTTCAGCTATAGCCAGAGAAGTTGGACATTTCACATCTGTCAATATTGCACTTCTACAGTGTCACTAAATGCAACAAAATATCCCCTAAAATAGTGGTTGTTCACAAAGGGAAAATGTTGTGTGGACCTAGAACTAGTCCAAAATTCCCTTAAGTGATAAAAGCATGTTTAATTCACTTCAGTCCTATTAAAAGCATTGTTTGTCATCTAACTGAGGAAAGACTGAACCCAAAGTGTGTAAGAAGTGACAGGTGAAGGAGAAACGTGTCATTGTTTGAGGGATTTTTTTTGCAGAAGGAGATACATGGCATAGTGAAAACAAATGCTTTATTAGAAACTCATGAACATGCAGTTCCTTCTCTGTGTTCATTGCCCAGTCAGACATTCAGTGTAATGCGGAACAATGTGTGCTATCACACATCAAGATGGGTAAAGCAGTTCCTTAAAGTTGAAAACACTGAAATATTGAATAGGCAACTACAATTGATTGGAAATCTCTGAAAAATATCATGTAAATAATTTTTCACCATGAACCAGTTGAGAGATGTCATTTTACCAGCATTGTCATAACAGCACTGTAGTGCTATTGCAAGCAGCAGAAACAAGTATACTACTTTACATAGAAATGTCCTGTCAGCACATTACAGTGCAGACTTAACTTTTCCAATAAGTATGTGCAGTACATATATACAGTAAATATGTATATAAGTACATGAATGGAATATCCACAGGGCTGTATTGAACGTTGACCCTGCTATGCTATGGCATGCTTTTGCTGGAGAAAACCAGTGCACTGAACACTGCTGAAGCCGGATAAAAACTGGAAATGCAATTTTCAGCCAATAATTTTGTGCATCCATACACATATTTATTGAAATATTTAAAAGCTCCTTTGCCAACATACAGTTTCATTCCTGTGTTTTCCACCCAATCAGATATTTAATTTAAATGCAGAACAATGAGCCCTGTCACATCAGAATGGGTAAAGCAGAACTAAACCTTACTGAGAATCTCAGAAAAATCTCTGGCAATGAAGCTATTGTAAAGAAAACCACTACAGGCAATGAATTGTGAAGGTGACTGGAAGATAAATGGATCAAGATCAGGCCATAGCAGTGAGAGAGATGTCCTGTGAGAGACTAGTGATATCCTGTGGCAGCATTCAAAGCAAGGGCCTGTACAACAGTATTTAGTTGGAATCACTTTGTGCTACAGTCATTGCTGTTCTCTGATTTTGATCAGTCTTTTTCATGAAATAACGGGTTTTTGTAGAAGTGTCTTTGTCATATTGCAAAACATTTCCACTAACATGTTATAGCCACAACAAACATTCCTTCAAACTTTCAACGATGAAGATTACATTACTTCTGAAAAAAAATCAAGTGTTTATAAATTGTCTAATTTTGGTCTTCACTGTATATCCTGTAAAGACTCCACACCACACTCTCCGCATATGGGTACACCCAGTGCTGAACCCTCAATAGAGGAATCAAGGTCTGCAGGAACCGTTACACCAGAGCCAGTGCCTAAATCAGTCCCAACTCCAGAATCTACCACTGAGAAAACAGAATTAACAGAAGAGACAGCAGAACAATCCAAAGCAGAAAAAGAAGGTACCTTGAGTTTGCTTTTTCAATTTTTACATTTAAGGCCTGTTTACACCTGGTCACTTCATGTGTTTTCTCTCATCGATTAGCTATCTGATTTATGAAAATGGTTCCGTTTACATTTGGCCACATAAATTTGTCTCCACTGAATGGATATAAATCTGATCTTCTTATCCTGTGCTATGTGCAAATTTAACTAGGTCACATCAACTAAACCATCGGATGAACAATATTTTATTTACGTATTATTATTATTTTTTATTTACGTATTATTATTATTATTATTTTTATCATTATTATTATTATTAATTTGATACGCACTCCAAACCGAAACACAAGATTCATAAAGGTTTCAAAGCTTCATGATGCAATGCTTCAAAAGCATCCATCACCACCAAAGGCACTATAGCTGTGTGATGCACCTCTGATGTTATTGCTGCCACTTGATATAAATTTAACATTATAAATTTATCGCTTAACAGTTAATGAGCAGTCAATGTTAGAGTGAAATGGAAAAAATAAAGTAAAATGAAACAAACATCAAGCTGTCATCTGTGGTGTTGCCTGCTGTATATTAGCAATGTCATATATGTAAAATTTACATAGATGGTGTGGTTTCAACAGCCAGACCCATTTACACCTGCCCAGTTTCTACTGGAATGTGTCCCAGACCTCCTTCTAAAGTGGTTTGAGAGATCAGATTTATATCTGTCTTGAATGTGTTTCAGAGGACAATTGATCAGAAAGTGACCAGGTGTAAACAGCTCCTTAAATTTTATGCATTTTGGAGACACTTATGAGAGACTGACGTTACGTTGAAGGTACACATTAATCAGTTCTTGCTTGGCCTGGGCACTGGTAGCGCCATGCTCTACTATTTAAACTTTTAATACAGTTAAAGTTTGAACTTCATTTAAAAGCATTGATGTTTCCCAAACACCTTCTTTATCTCATCTATCATTGGTCAACAAAGTGCTCCATTGTAGATTCACACTATTGGTAGAGTTGATGTTACTTTCCTGGTATGATGACAAATCGAGTCCCCCTGGAATTGGGTCTGCTTAGGACCCTGTGGTAAATGCCTGATCAGCAGATATCATTTATTTAAAACTAAACAATTAACAGTTATACAAGTATGTAAATGTAACATTGTGTACTTGCATAAGTGATTGTTGATGTATGATATGCTAACACGTAGGCTAACTTAAAAGAACAGTATGAAAGATAAATGCTTGATTTTCACAAGTTATTCATCAGCATTTGAAATTCAGAATTCAAAATACATGAATGGTCATTACAACACTTTTTAAATTATGTAAATTAGAAGGTGATTTCACAGGATTTTTAATCTAATCAGCTCCTATAAATTCTACCTATTATATCTCAAGTGGGACTCGATTTGCCATGACACCGGACTACTCAGAATATCCTGATAGCACCACAAAACAGTCTTCACAGTTTTAGGGGGAAATCAACCTACATGTGTCTCTGCTTAAGTATTTGTAAGATGACTTGTATGGAACTGATATTGTGTGAAAAGCACTACACTAAAAAAAGCAAGAAAGAAAAAACTTATGCTGTGGTGAATTCTTTTACAGCCAAAGCCAAGAAACCAAAGCTACTTAATAAATTTGACAAAACAATCAAATCTGAAATCAACTCTGCAGAGAAATTACGCAAGAAGGTAAAAATGTATACTGTATAAAGATTATGCACTGCAAAAAAAAGATTTTCTTACTTAGATTTTTTTGTCTTGTTTCTAGTCCAAATATCTAAAAATTCTTAAATCAAGAAGAATTTTCTAGACAAGCAAAACATATTGTCTTGTTTTAAGAAATAATATGCCAAAATTAAGAGAGTTTTTCCTTAAGAATTTTTAGATATTTGGACTAGAAACAAGACAAAAAACCTAAGTAAGAAAAGCATTTTTTGCAGTGTGCTCTATTACTTCAAGAATAAAATATGCTTTGTAAAATTTTGCAGACAGAATTAATAGTCTTTTTGTCTTCAGGGGAAAGTTGAGGAATCTCTTCGGGCTTTTGAAGATCTTGTCCAGAAATATCCACATAGTCCGAGATGCAGATACGGCAAAGCACAGGTAACACATTATCATGAAAGTTAGCATTGCTGCTGTGTATATGTCACATTATGATCACCCATAAAAATGTGTTCAGGCAGAAGATGATTTGGCAGAGAAGAAGCGCAGTAATGAGATGCTGCTGAAGGCGGTGAACACATACAGAGAAGCAGCCGAGCTCCCAGATGTTCCACCAGACCTCATCAAAGCCACACTGAAGAGACGGGCAGACAGACAACAGTTTCTAGGTACATATTAAACAATAGTGTACCATAATCTAGCTATGGTGACGTCCCATTATTAAAGGTGATATTTAAAAAAACAAATTTAGATGTTAGTAAGAGTATTGTTAGTTTTAAAGATATCTATAAGCTAGCGTGCTCAAAAACAGTGACCAAATTTGTGTTTAGAATATATAAAACTGATATAAACATCCAATGCTTGAATTTTGTCACTTCCATCTAAATGGATCAATGTTTTTTTTCAGGTCACCTCGTACTTGAGTTTCTCATCAAGCCTTGACCTATCAAATGCTCTCTAGTATCTGACATGCCCCACCCCCTTTTTCTCATTTGCTTTTTATGTGATGCGCTTGAGCTCAGCCACTCTTACTGGCAGAGCTGGGATAAAACAAAACGCCATTGGCTGTTTTAAAAAGGGGAGTGGCTACTCTCTCACCCTCTCAATGTTTCAGTTGAGATTACGTCAAATCGAATAAAAAAAGGCACATTTCAAAGCTCTTCACGGGACCTTTAAAATAAAGAATAATAGAAATGTTGCCTTGCCATTGACCACTGTTGCTTATGTGTAAGATTTTTCAGATCCCCAAATTGAAAATTCTGTCATCATTTACTCACTCTAAAATTATTAAAAACCAATGAGACCTTAGGTAAATAAATTAACATAAATTAAATTATTTTTTTTTTTATTAGGGCTGCCTCCTAATAGTCGACTTAATGTTAGTCAATGAGAAAGTGGTTTGGTTGACTAAAATTGTATTATTCACTTAGTTTTATTTTACAGTATGTTTTTAAGTGCACTGTCTGTGATGGACAAATCATTAACGGCTGGTCTATGTGGTAACCGTACAAACCGTTTAAGTGTCTGTGTGAAGTTTAGAAAGCTGAACATTAGTGCTGTATTTACACTTCAGCATCATTTTTTTCTTAAAGTGCATCGGTAACTCCGTCATTTTGATCCTACATATACCCTAATACTCGTACATCTTTAGAATCTTGAAAGACTTTAATTTATTTGTTTACATCAAACAGCATGGAACTTTTAGTAAATAATACAGGGTGGGATTCTGCTGGAATAGGAAAAAAACCCTCTGTGTATAATTTGCTTTAAAGACATAAAAATATATCTGTAGAGAGCAAATGTAATTTTTATTTATTTAAATGAACCGGTTCAGTTGGAAAAAAAATAGTCTCAGATTATGTAATTAGGATGAAACATGCAAGTCCAACATGACAGTAAAGAAAATACCCTCATTTACTGTAACCGTTGTGTCTTTCCAACTCCGTAAGATTTACATTCATCTTTATTTTCAATGAAATCTAATATTCTGTTTCTTCATTGAAACAAATCTGATGAACAGATATATTTTTTTGCTTTTATTCACATATAAACAGAAGCTCAACCATACTTGGTTGATGTATGAGCACAAACCTCATTGTAGGGCTGCTTGATTATGGAAAAAATCATAATCACGATTATTTTGCTCAAAATTGTAATCTCGATTTTATAAAATGATTGTCAGTGGGCAAAAAATCTAAATTGAAATTGAATTTTGATTAATTGCACAGTCCTTACCTTATTGGTTCCTTTGTAGGCTCAAAAAATGAACCTCAACTGAGCATGCTTGAGTTTCTGTGACCAAATTTGAATGCTTTAAACATTTGTGTGCTGATCAGTGATTTTATGCGAGTAAAAGCCAAAATGAAATTTGTTCATCATATAAAGTGATCATGTCTCTTCAGAAGGCTTGGATTAAACTGGCAAACTCATATGGATTTATCTTCTTTTCAGATGTTTTGAAACATCAGAGATGTGTGTGAATGTAATGGAGGAACAGAAATTTGCTATGTTGGAATACATTTCTTAAGGGTTTTGAAACGATAAGTGTAAATGATGACAGGTTTTATTTTGGTGTGAACTAACTATTAACTCCTGAAACAGATGACATAATAAGAACATTCCTAAATTACCATGCAGGTCGTACAAGGGGATCTTTAGCTACTTTGGAGAAGCTAATCCAGATTTTTCCAGAAGACATCAGCTTAAAGAATGATTTGGGAGTAGCACATCTGCTTCTGGGTGACAACAAGAGTGCAAAACGAATATATGAGGAGGTAAGCAATGTTATGATGATTTTGTCGTGATTACATTTAATGTGTATTAATGATTTCCCTGTTTCCTATTTTTTTCTCTTTAGGTTTTAGCCAGTGCCCCACATGATGGATTTGCTAAAGTGCATTATGGGTTCATACTTAAATCCGAAAACAAGATCGCAGAGAGCATACCGTACCTGAGGGTAATTGGGATTTAAATGTTGGCTCCATGAATGGCTCCATCAAAAAATTGTAAATATTAGAACAGTTTAAAATAATTATTATATATTTTTTAAAAATTTATTTTATTTTATTCTATAATGGCAAAGCTTAATGTAGGGTGTCTGCGGGTCTTTAAAAAGGTTTAAAATGTCTTAAATTTTCCAAAAACTAAATTGTAGGCTTAAATTCATTGAAATATTTTATTGTAGGTCATAAATCATTTTAAAAAGGTCTTAATTTTCCTATGTCCATGTAAAGCTATCCCATTCTGGCCAACGCCTACCCAGTCACCAACAATCCATCTCAATACAACAACGTTTACAACAAAGTTTAACAAACGTTTTATTTATTAACTTTATTTACCAATACGATTGAATTATTTTCCTTACAATAACATTTGTTTAAAAGTTTTGTGTATTTAGGATTAAGTTAGGACAATGACCTGGACTGAGTGTTGTGCATACATTTCTCCATTTTTATATTTTATATAAACATATAATATATTTTAAAGAAAGGTTATGCTTAAAAAAAGTGCATGATTACAACTAGAGCTTGCTTGTTTTGAAACATTTTAAAGTATATTGTTAAGAAATAACTAAATTAGAACTTTTTGGATGGGGCAAGTAAAAATCTTCTCCACTGGCCCAACCAGGCCATTAGAAAAAAATCCTGAAGTCTGAAATAATAATCTTAAAAAGTCTTGAATGCAGAATAATATTTAGATTTTATGATATTTTTTTTGTGGAAACAATGATAAATTACTGTTTAAAAGAAATGCTTTTATATTTCGGTACTTATTAATATAACTTTAATACTTATATTCAGCATGGGCACATTACATTTGTGTGTAAATACAATTTATCATTAATAATAATTCAGCACCAAATCAGTATTTTAGAATGATCTATAGGGGCGGCTACAAATTCTGCTTCACCACCATGGAAATACATATTTCATAATATTGTTTTACTGTATTTGTAATCAAATAAATGAGGCTGCTTTAAATTTTTTTTGGAAATATCTTAATTGTTAAAAAATGATTGATACTGTATATGCTTACACTTGTACACAAAGATATGAACTTCACAAATGTTTTCTTTGTGGTCTGTGTGTGTATAAAGGAGGGTTTGGAGTCTGGAGAGCCAGGAACTGACGACGGCAGGTTTTACTTTCATCTCGGAGATGCTTTACAAAGAATTGGAGACAACAGTGTAAGATTAACGTAAAGATTATAAGTAATTACAAAGAAAAGTCGGTCAATTTTAAGTTTTTTTTTGTTTTTGTATGCCTTTAGGCCTATGACTGGTATGAGGCTGGGCATCAGCGGGGTCACTTTGCCTCTTTATGGCAGAGATCTCTGTATAATGTGCCAGGGCTCCGTGCTCAGCCCTGGTGGACACCAGAAGAGACTGGATATACAGACTTAGTCAAGGTAAAGACCTAAATGCATGTTTTACAGTTACTTAAAGGGTTAGTTCACCCTAAAATGCAAATCTGTCATAATTTACTAGCCCTCACGTTGTTCCAAACCCATAAGACTTCATCTTTAGGACACAATGATATTCCTAAGGCAATCGGAGAGATTTCTGTCTCTACACTGAAAGGCCAATCACCCAAAACTCTAATCCAACTTGTAAAAAGACATCTTTCAGTTGGTCAAATAGCAAATAGTGGCGCTCTGCAGCAATTGGTAAAAGCACTGGTAAAAGTGATCAATTTTAAATTGTAAAGTTGAATTTTTTTAAAAGATGGATGAAAATCTCAAACTAAACCATGTCAAATTATTTATTTTATGCCCATAAATGAAAGTTAGAAATGTGGGTCTTTTATAAAAAAAAATTCAAACATTATAAAAAAATAGCAAACAGTAGAGCAATCTATTGGTAAAAATGATCTTTTTTTCACTAAACCAGTGTTCCCACGGGTCATGGAATTTCTGTAATATCATGGAATTCTTAAAGGAATATTACGAAATTGAAAGTCAAGGAAATTTGAGGTTCAAAATGGAGCATTTTAGTCTGTGAAATTCAGGGAATTTGACCTTTGGCTGTAAGAGTGGGAACCCTGAAACCATATTAAATTATCCATGTTATGCCCATGAATGTAATTTAGAAGTGTGGCTATTTTATTAAGTGAATTGCACATAAAAAGCTGTTTTTTTATAAAAACCTATTTAATAATTATCCTTTTTTTAAATATTATAAATCCAAAATAATATTAATTAACAGTGTCAAATTACATTTATTTTCTATTTTGTTGCCTGGGGTCTCCAGAGACCATAAGTAAACTACCCTAAACAAGGACCGGAGAAAAATGAATATATTTGTGTTTGGGAGATGACCACATTACTTCTGGGTTTAGAATGACATGAGGCTGATTAAATAGTAGGATTTAAATGTACTTACACAGCAGTCTTGATTCTAATTGGTCAATCACATCATTCACTGCTCAAATATATTTTTTCTGACTGATGTGTTTTTTTGGTAATTGATTTACCAAACCTGCTGAAGCATTTGTTCAAGGAACCCCTAAAATGTCTTAAAGTGAAATTGCTCAATTTAATTTTAAAGTAACTCATAGTAAAGCTACATATAGTATCAAAAATACAGATACATTTGTACAGTATAATGACACAACATACATAAAGTAAACAAATAAATCTGAAAATAAATAAATCTGTAAATATATACAAATGTAATTTAAAAAGTAAATAAATCTGTAAATAAGTGATGCCGTTTTCTTGGACGTATGGTTTTACTGCGTCATATTTAATATTTAATTAGCAACCCAAAATTAGATCATCATGTAAATTGTGCACAATTATTGACCATAGTTGGCCAAATGCTCACAATTCCATTACTTGTTCACCTCTATAGTGAAATGTTATTTAATGACCGGCAACAGTCCCACCTACTGGCCACACACACAAAATGAAGACTTAAAGGGATAGTTCACCCAAAAAAGAAAAAATTACTTACTAATTTACTCTCCATCAATGTAGTTCCAAACCTTTGCGACTTACTGTATGGATTTCTGTATTCTGTTGAAGACTTTTAGAGAAAGATATTTTAGAAGATATTGAAGATATTTTAGAGAAAGCTGAAAACCTGTAGCCATTGATTTCCATAGTAGGAAAAACAACTACTATGAAAGTCAATGGATACAGGTTTCTAGCTTTTTTCAAAATATCTTCTTTTGTATTCAATAGAAGAAAGTCAAACAGATTTGAAGTAAATGATGACAGAATTTTTATTTTTGGGTAAACCATCCCATTAAAACTCAAGACTTTTCACTGCGCTAATTATTTTGACCAATAGATTCACACAATTTTGATAAAAGTAGTAATAATAATAAAACAAAATAAATCAATCTGTCAAATGAATCTTAAAGTTAATATTTCTCATCTTGGCCAATGAATTGGATTCAAAATATAAGTGTGTAAAAATGGAGAGTTTGTAATTATAGCTGCAAAAACAAATGAAAACACATGCAATGGTAATCACAATGCTGGAACACCTTGTATTTTTTAAGTGCTTTAACAGTAAAGAAAGTACACTTTGTATGCTCGTCTCTCTGCTTTGCTCTCACTGTGTTCATGATTGTCTTTGGTAGGTTCTGGAACGTAACTGGGTGACCATCAGAGATGAAGCACTGTCAGTGTTAGACAGCAACAGTGGGCAGTTCTTGCCAGAAGATGAAAATCTGAGAGAGAAAGGAAACTGGGGCCAGTTTACACTGTGGCAGCAGGGTAAAACAAATACTATATTAGGGAACTACATTTACCAACATATTCCATATATAATTACGCTTGATGTACATCCATCTATTTTCCAAATCACTTATCATATGACACCGTTTACACTAGTATGTTTTAGTGTTAAAAATATTAGATTTGTTAAGGTTACGCCTGGTGTCCACAATACTCCAGCATATTCGACCCACGGAAAATGGAGTATTTTGAAAATGCTGGGGTTCCAGTTCAATGTGGTCACAAAAAATGCAGGCTTTTGAAAACAGAAGCGCAGACTTCCACAATCACTCTCTAGTTGGTCAACTATTGCGTATCATTGCCTGATTCATCAAGGCCCTCTCATATGACCCATGTGCAAATGGTAAGCGTCAAGTACAAATGCTGGCAAAGGGCATTGATTTGCTTTTGATATTGGTGGGGACCTAATTATACCCCCCTTCTGGAAAGGCATGTGACGCAATAACCATTTTATCTCGATTGTTGTTTTTCATAATCATTGTGGAGGCCAAAATCGAAACTAAACTTTAAATTGCACAGCTATGGTTACTATTACGCTGGACTCGCTGGACTCGTAGTGAACTTGACGTCAAGTGACTTACACTTTTCTTTGAAAAGTAGTTTCTTATGTCCACGTCTCACCTGAGTCTTGCACAGTTTTAGGTAAGCAGGTAAAAGTTTATTCATATAGCACCTTTCACAGACATTAAATCACAAAGTGCTTTACAGTAAAAAAAAACAACACATTTCAAAACAGGTTAAAAAAATCAGTGCAGATAACACCAATGTAAAACCAGCTCACCATACAGTTAGTTAAAAGCTTGTCCAAAAAGATCTTTAAATGTTTTTTGGCACTGTGAACATCCAAACGTACTGTAGCAGCTGCTCACTTGACAGCACAGAAAAGAACAGCCAATCACGATGTCCATATGTGTTTGGGGGAGGTAGAACTCGAGTAGAGAACGTGATTTAACCCTTTCTGTACATCTACGTTAATGAGAGTTGACAGAGCATTATTTCGTTTGGGAGGCAATTCAATTATCGATGGGGACATTTCAGTAATCGGTGGATATTGGTGGCGACACATTACCTCCGTCCATGCTAATTCTATGTCCTTGAAATATGCACATACCCAGTGGATGTGAATGGTCACGTAACATATTTTAGTCTGTATTGTTTGGACGGAGATTGTTTTTTTTGTTTGTTTTTTTTTAAACACAGTAAAAACGCCAGTTTGGGCGAGGAGTGTTTTCATTGTAAAACACTGTTTTGACCAGTCTCCACATGTAATGTAATGTGTATTTATATAGCGCATTTATCGTGTATGGTCTTACACCCAAAGCGCTTCACAATCTTGAGGGGGGGTCTCTCCACACTTGGATGATGCGACGGCAGCCACAGGAGAACGGCGCCAGTGCGCTCACCACACATCAGCTATTGGTGGAATGGAGAGACAGTGATAGAGCTAATTGATTCCCAATTCCCAATTGATAGAGCCACATCGATCCCGTCAGTTTGAACACACTCATGGTTGACCTATCCTTCACCTGCAGCTTCTCCTTGACGGACGTCCATCATTATCAAGCCTCCAACATCCAGACTGCAGCTCTGCACAAGACATTTGGCCAGAGGAGAAATGGTCGTGCCCAGCTGAGTCTGCTTTCTTGCTATGTTTTTCTTCACTTCCGTCAATTGGTGAAGTTTGGTTCCTTGTCACCTCTGATTTGCTTAGCTGTGACTGGTGAAGCTGCGCATCGGTGGAGTTGTTCTTCAGTGGGTGGTCTTTCAGCAATGTAATTTGCATTACACTGATCTGAACTGAACTTCAACGGTGACATTTACACCAAATTAAAGTGAAGCAGTTTGAATTTACTAGAACTACACCAGCACACTACACTACTCTCCTGCCTGCCTGAATTGCTGGAATGTTCCACAATTTGAAATAAATTCCTCCATCCATGTTAAGCTGCTTTGACACAATCTACATTGTAAAACGCACTATATAAATAAAGATAAACTGAATCGTTTTAAAACAAAAATGCACTAGTGTAAACGCAACCTTACAAAAGATACAGAATATGTACAAATGTTTATTGATTGTTTTTCAGGTCGAAAGGTCGCTTCTTCATGTCGCAGTGTCCCTAAAACCTGCGCTTTGATGGAACGTTTCCCAGAGACCACCGGCTGTAAAAGAGGCCAGGTAAATGTTTGTCTCTAAACATTTAATCAGGCTCCATCATGGCTTTGTTCCATTCTGAAGGGCTCATCCCTATGCTTAAATCCCTTTGAAGGATTAACTATGGTGGCCGAGAGAGCTTAACATGCTGCAGTTAAATAAAACACATGCAATTACAAAAAAACGTGACTATTGTTTAGTGAAGATTCCCTTGTCTTTTGTATATTATTAGCCTAAATAACCATAACCTAAATAGCCAGGTCCATCACGTTTTAGGGTCCCCTTGAAAGATTTCCGATGTGTTCCGTGCTATTTGCATGTGTTGTGAGAAAATGCAGGCATTTCTTCATTTGTTTGCATTGTGAGGATTAGCAACTTGTATGCTGTCAAACGGATGTGGATCTTTTCCTAATTTGCTGGCGTTTTTAGTAATTGCATGCGTTTTCTTAAATTGCAGCATGTTAAGCTCTCTCAGGCACCGTAGTTGACCCTCAAGAGTCAGAGCTTCAAAGGGATCAAGAGTGTAGGGAACCAAAACATCTGTGCCTTGAAATCCAGTATCACAAATTAAAAAAGCACAAAGAAACATGAGAGCAAATTTTTGAGCACTTCAGTTTGAAACCACACTTCTGTATGGCAGCCATGAAGTACCCTTTAGAGGTGGATTTTTTCTGTTTGTCCATATCTCCTTTTTACAGTGCTTACTTCTAAAAATGGGCAACTGTTGCCTACTAATGTAAATACAGGAACATTTTCTCTATATCTTCTAGATAAAGTTTTCAGTCATGCAGTCTGGAACTCATGTATGGCCTCACACTGGTCCTACAAACTGTCGTCTACGAATGCATCTAGGCCTCGTCATTCCTTCCAAGGGATGCAGGATTCGCTGTACAAACCAAACCAGGTCAGTAATGTTATAGAAACACAAATTTATTAAAACAGATTTTTTTTGTAGAATTTTCACACTATTGCAGCTTGGGTTTTAAAGCTTTATTCACCCATTCTGTCAATAATTACTCTAATTTAGGGGTACCCAAACTCAGTCCTGCATAGTTTAGCTCCAACTTCCTTCAACACACCTGCTTGGAAGTTTCTAGTATATATTGGGGTTGAAACTAAAATATGCAGGACGCCGGCCCTCCAGGACAGAGTTTGGGCAGCCCTGCTCTAATCGTTCCAAACCTCCAAGAACTTTATTCATCTTCTGAACACAAATTCAGATATTTCAGATGAAATCTGTGAGCTTCCTCATCCTCCATAAACAGCAATGGTCCCGACTCGTTCAAAGTCCAGAAAGGTACCAAAAAACATTCAAAACTGTCTATGGCCCAATCCCAATTCTATCTCTTAGCCATTCCCCTTACCTTGTTTTGCACGTTCTTGTGAAGGGTTCTCTAAGGAGAATGGCTAGATAGCCCTTGAAACAGAGATTTTCCAGGACCACACTAGAAACGAAGGGGTACGAAAATTTCTCAAAATACACCAGCTACAATGGCAACATGGTTGCACACGTGAGTATGGAGATGCACGAATATAAAATGTTTTTTGGCATTATTATAATTTTTTACAACAAACATGCATATGCTTTAATACATTCATAACGGCTTTCATGTTTTACAGTCATGCTTTAAAAAACTATTTAAATAAATACATTTCGCTATCTATAGACCAATAATAATAACTACTGTATTGTAGTCCCACAACATATTTTCAAATCTGTCACTCGATGACACTCTAATACCCTGTCAGAAAAGTCTGGTAGCTCGGAATTAGCTTTTTACAGTGTCTGGTATAATGTTAATCTTGTTTTCTTGTGTTTACATACATGAATATAGCCACTGTGTAAATACACAATACAGTTACGTGCTTATTGGCATATATCGTTATGGTAACATGATATTGTTGCCTTTGGCAATTTCCCGAAGATAAATACCAAAAAATAACTGTAAGCCAGGCAACGGGAATAACAACAGCAGGCGCCATCGTCGATCTCGTATGATGTAAGAGCTCACAACGACATATGATGAAGTGTGCGGGTGTTGTAGTGGTGTCCCATTTCTTAAGTGTAAATTTGAAGCCCTTCTGTAAAAAATAGAATTGGAATTATGTCTTCAGTGGTTCAATCAGAATATTATGAAGCTACGAATACTTTTGTGAACACATAAAACAAAAATAATGATTTTATTCAATAGTTTCTTCTCCTCAGTGTCAATATATTGTGCGCATTCACGAGAACCCTGTGAATGTGTGCCCTATACTGACACTGTGTTGAGGATACTGTTGACTAGTAGTCATTATTTTTATGTACGCACAAAAGTATTTTCATAGCTGCATAATATTCTGAAGAAACCACTGAAAGCATATGGTCTGTTTTGAGGATGTTTTATTTTTTGGTATTTTCTGACCAAAGTCAGGACCATTGCTGTCTATGTAGGATGAGGGAGCTCTCAGATTTCATCTCAAATATCTTGTATTCCAAAGGCAAACAAAGGTCTCAGGGGTTTGGAACTACATGAGGGTGATTTATAGGAATACATGTGTGTAATGTCTTCTAGTAATTATGAGTTTCTTACTGATTCTGTTTCAGGGAGTGGAAAGAAGGGAAGGTGTTAATATTTGACGACTCGTTTGAGCATGAAGTCTGGCAGGAAGCAGAAAGCTACAGACTCATCTTCATTGTGGACGTCTGGCACCCAGAACTCACCCAATTACAGAGACAAACACTGTCACCAATATAGAAGGCTCGTCCAGTTGCAGAGTTGGGAAAAGTAGGTCAACAGCCAATCCCAGTGACAGACAGATTTCATAAGCCACAAGTCAGTGGTACTGAACACAAGGCAATGTGAATGTAAATGTTTTCTGAATCATAATGTTGATTTCTGATTAATGCAAGTGTGTTTTGTTTTTTTGAAAAACAATGAATGGATCTACAAGCTCAAGCTGTTTTTAAAAGAAGAGTTTACTGAATATATTAGGTCAAGAAAATATGTTTTTTAGGGTTTAACAGTACATTTAAAGACATAATCAGACTTCAAGGTACATTTTTGAGATTTATAGCTCAGTTTAGATTGAAGCGTTACTTTTAGTGAAGTTATAGTAAAAACAAATTATGAGACGTGTTATGGGACCAACATTTTTGAGATCATAAGTTGCGTTTACTGTTCTTAAGGCCAATTCACACTGTACCGGCAGACGCTGGTGAAGACGAATAAACACTACGTCATTACACAACCCGATAAACACTAATTAAACGTGTTCCATCACAATTAACAAGCGCTGACTGACTGTGGAATTGCGCTGATCCAACACAAAAGTGTCTGTTTGTTCAGTGTGAATCAGCTTTTACTGAATAAAAAGAGACTTAAGTCATAGTTATAGATACATGACTGAACCTTGCACTGTATGTTGTGTGTTAAAGTGCTTTTGTGTATGTGTGTGAAGGTGAATACACAATTGAGCATGTGTGTTGTCGGCTAAGAGTGTCTACAGCCATAAAGAAAACAGAAAATCACTGTGTGCCTTTTCCAATAATGGATGTACATGGGTGACCTGCCAAGAACATGTCTAGTTTATGAGAAGAACTGATTTTATTGCTTTTTTTTTTTTTTTTGCATAAGTAATTACAAAATACAATTTTCATTTCACTTTTTGGGGGGAGGGACACGTGACCTAGATATGTTTTGACTAGATTCACACAAAGTACATATTTTATTAACACTAAAATTATTTGATTTTTGTATACGTACATGCGTATTTGTTTACATAATTTCAACATGCCAAAATATTTGTTGTTCGTATTGTTTGAGAATCATTAAATATGAAATGTTCAATAATTATATGTCTTTATGATTGTCTGATTTGTCCCGAGTAGAGCATATTCAGTTCCAGTTTGAAAATTTAAAAATAAATTAAATAACAATTGTAAAAACATCTGTACACTTTTTAAATAAATTATTTATCTAATTAAAAAAATATGTCTGTTCAAATGCACTTTGGATACCAGTGTATTCAGGCTTGTAGCTGTAGATCAAGGCTTTTTCCTCTTCCTCGGTGCTGGCAAAGCTATGAAAACTTTTCCTAGCTGTGAAACAAAAAATAAGTACATTAGTTAACCTGCGAAAGTCTAACCTGAACACAAATGAAGACTTTTTTTTTAATGAAATCCAAGAGCTCCCTCATCCTCCATAGACAGCAATGATCCCGAGACATTCAAAGTCCAGAAAAGGAACCAAAATCATTGTCAGAACATTCAACATGACTTCAGTGGTTCAACTGTAATCATACAAAGCTCCAAGAACAATTTTAGGGTGGTAAAAAAACAGTAAAAACGACTTTGTTCACATGTGTCGTCTTCTCCGTGTCAGGTGCATAAAATGTAGTTTTTAAAAAAAAAAAAAAAAATTTACTTTGAGAACTGAAGTCACATGGAATGTTTTGACAGTGTTTTTTGGTTCCTTTTCTGAACTTTGAATGTTTCAGGACCATTGCTGTCTATGTAGGATGAGGGAGCTCTCAAATTTCATCTAAAATATCTTAATTTGTGTTCGGAAGACAAACAGAGATCTTAGGGGATTGGAATGATAAGAGGGTGAGCGATTAATAACAGAATGTTCATTTTTTAGGTGAACTAACCCTTAAATTATTAATTGAAAGGATTAAAAGAATGAGATGAATAATTAACAAGACATAAAACATTAACAAGACAAGACTAATTTACATACAATTAAAATTCTTAATTTAATAAATAAAAAAACAATAATTAAAGACATTTAAATGAGTGCATGTTACTCAGTATTGTTGTTATTATTATTGTTATTATTATTATTATTAACCATACCTTCATTCACAAAAAAGTTAGCCATGTAGAAGGTGGTCTTAATGGCTGATGGCGTGTGTGGAATATAGGGCCTGGTCCACTCAAAAGCATTTTTTTCTGGGTGCCACTGAGTAGCGTAGATAGGAAAATCATATGCTGCATGCAGAGAAATAGTACATTACAATGCTGCTCAATATAAATTGAAAAAATGAAAAGCACCCAGTAGATCTACATCACTCACCTTCCATTGTGGACACAAACTTATTTTGTCCATCTGTGTTGGTACTTAAAACTCTGTAGAACCTTTTCAGCTTCTCATTTGCGGTAAAGTTCTAAAATAACAGTTCATATTTTAAAAGATTTATCAGATCAGAACATTAAATCAGATTTTTTTTTTCAAATCTTAAATTGAACAAGGCCCGTATTCACAAAATATTTTTTACAACTAGGAGTTATGGTTAATCACAGAAGTTAAGGGTTTTCTCTTAAAACCTGTTCACAAAACTGCAGAGACTAACTTTTACTAAGCTGAGAGGGGGGGCGGGGTTGACCTCATTGCTATGGATGACGATGATGATGTCACTATGATTACTAACTACACAAACGATGATAGGCTGATGGGGAGGGGTGGACTCATTGTCAGATTTATCATGAAAACTTTGTAAAACATGATATTGTGTTGCTATATTCAAATAAATGTTTCAAAATAAAAATGTTGTCAAAAATGATTTTAAAATGCAGAATAAGGAAATAATTACATTTTTAAAAGTATGTTCCTTGCTTTGAATTTTATAGATATTAAATAAAGATGTGTTAATGTATCTTCTTAGAAAATAATTAAGCAAATATAAAATTGTAAAAACTAAATAGCAATATATATATATGTATTTTAAAATATATTTAAAACATATTTCTTACTATATGGGGATACCCCATGATAAAGGCAATCACTTTTTTTTTTTTTTTTTTTTTCAAGTTCATTGTGGTCAAATTTCTTTTTTTTTAATGTAGATTGCCAGTAACAGCCATTTTGATTTAGGAGTCCTCTTCACTACTAATGTTTCACTGATTTAGGAGCTATATTTAGTGCTATAACACTTTGTGAAATACTCTTGGAGCAAACATTTAGGACAGACACACCCATTTTTTTTTTCTTTCTCCTAAATCTGCAAGTTATGAGCTACTTTTAGCGTTAAGATGTTTTATTAATATGGCCCCAGGTCTGTTAGGTCATTTTGTGTATGTGCTGTTGTGTTGTGTATAGATTGTGTATTAAATAGATAATCTGTTTCAACATTTAAATAATATATTTTAAACGATCAATACATGTATTAGACCAGGGGTGTCCAAACTCAGTCCTGGAGGGCCGGTGTCCTGAAGAGTTTAGCTCCAACTTGCTTCAACACACCTGCCAGGAACTTTCTAGTATATCTAATAAGAGCTTGATTAGCTGGTTCAGGTGTGTTTGATTAGGGTTGGAGCCAAACTCTCCAGGACACTGGCCCTCCAGGACCGAGTTTGGACACCCCTGTATTCGACACAGCTCAATTCTTTTTTGTCATTTTATTTGTTGTATTTCTGTGCTCTTCTGTTGTAAGTAAAGCCAACTGTTACAAATTGTATCGTGGTCGAGAGAGCCCAAACATGCAAATTAAGAACACATCTTTATCAGTTGACAACACACTCATGCAAATTCTTACAACACATGCAAATACAGAAACATTCTGCAAATTATCAGCAGTGTTGATGGAGATCTGAGAGGTGACTTTTTTTCTTTATTTTAACATCCTGGTCAAACGGTTGCTTGTTGTTTGTATAGGAATAAACAAGACTGTAAACATGAAGCAACGAGATTCGCCACTTTTTGGGGTCCTCTGACACATTTCAGTTGTGGTCTGCGATATTTGCAGCTCATTTCTGTGTTTGCATGTGTTGTAAGAATTTGTGTGCGCATGTGTTGTTATACTGTCAAACTTGTGTTTTTATAACTTGCAGCATGTTTCTGTATTTGCATGTGTTGTGAGAATTTGTGTGTGTTTTCAAATTGATGACGATATTTTCTCAATTTGTTCGTTTAAGCTCTCTGAGTCACTGTACAATAAACCACATAATGTAGAAATATAGAAGTACCTATTATAAATGAACACTAGTTTATTTATGATTTTTACTCTCCAGTTTAGTGTAGTAGTGTAGTTGGTAAATGGTGTTTACACTACCTCTGTAGTGATGCTCCATTGATGCGAGTTCTCTGTGAGTAGTTCTGTTGCAAGTGATTTCATGAGCTCTTCTGGAAACTCTTTGAACAGTCTGCAGCCTTGGATATCTAAACAACATTGAATAAAAACACCAGTTCCGTTTAAGATTATTACAAAACTGGAAGCTAAACTAAAATAAACTAAATAAATGCACCACTCCACTTTTTCAAAAATGTGGCCTGACTCTGGCAGGAGAACTTTTAACTTAATCATTGAATCGGATTAGATTATTAGCATATTTTAAAAGAAAATAATTTTCATATTTAAAGCTTGACTATTCTGTAGTTACTCTGTGTACTAAGACCGTGAAAAAATGTTCAGGGTCACATGGCTTGGAACTATACAGTTATGCTAGGCATAATAACCAAGAATTGTAATTTTTGAGCAAGATGCTACTGGTCTAATCCGATTCAATGATCTATGCTAAGCTAAGCTAAAAGTACTCCCGCTAGACATAGATAAAATGAGTGTTTCCACCCCCGAAAAGTGGAGTGTTCCTTTAAATATTTGGCAAATATAATTTATCTGAGCAATTTAATAGCCATGCTGCATTGGCAATTATTACATTATTAGTACACTGTTGGGTACCAAGCTAGCAGTGCTTGCATTAACTAACATGTTGATTTTATCCACAGTTTACTGTCGTAAAACATTGCTTTACCTTCTGTGAAGTCCAGCGGCAGAGCAATACCACTAGTGTTAGTGTGGGACAACAACAACTCTCCACTTGTTAGCAGTGTCAGCAGTTCAAATCCCAAACAGGTTCCCCAAACAGGGAAATAATCACCATTTGAATTGGCCTGTTAACACACACACACACACACACACACACACACACACACACACACACACA
>CAIGQV010019101.1:13431538-13463847 GCA_903798115.1 Danio jaintianensis | reverse complement strand
ACACACACACACACACACACACACACACACACACACACACACACACATACAGATTTTGTTTAGAAATTAAGTAACACTGGCAAATTGTATTCCATATATTCAGTTTAAACATGACTTTTCATTATTAAAAGGAACAGTTCAGCCAAAAATGAAAATTCCCTCAACATTTACTCAAGTGGTTCCAAATATTTGAGTTTCTTTCTTATGTTAAACACAAAAAGATAGATATTAGAAAGGTGATATTCTGAAGAAACCTTAAAATCATTGACTTTCATAGTAGGACAAACAAATATGGAGGTCAAGGTTGGATGCTGTGGAATGTTTTTAGCTTTCTTCAAAATATCTTCTGAAAGAAGAAAGAAACTCATCATGGTTTGGAACAAGTGAAGGGAGTGTAAATGACGACAGTTCACTAACAAAAAGAAAAAAGATAATTCTATCCATATAATTTTCCTTTGCTCAGTTTTTGTCAGACCTCTTTTATAGCTCTGACCATACAGCCTGAAAAAATTATGCCAGCCTTTCCACATAAATGAATTGAAAGTGAGCCAAAACAAAAAATGAAATTATTATTCCAATAAACTTTTCCCAAAGATGTTTTCTGTCATTATAGACAGTTCTAGTACAGCATGTACAGTATGCTCAAATGTTTGAGTTTGGATTTAGCTATTTATTCGATACTATAAAAATAAGGTTTAATTTTACATAACAGTGTTTTCAAATCCCAAAAAAGAGCTGTTCTGCAATAAACCGTACTGGCCAACCTTAGCATTAATAAAGTTTAACTATGAGGTAATCAATGAATAAATGCTATTGTCAAGTCTGTTAATACTGAAAAGAGCATCTATAATTTTATAAATTTAATAAACTTTCTCTCTTTACTGTATTATATATATATATACAGTTATGGGCAAAATGATTAGCTCTCCTGTAAAATTTCAATTGTTTTTCAAATATTTCCCAAATATTTTTACAGAGCAAGGAAATGTTCACAGTATTTCCTATTATGCTGTAATTTTTCTTCTGGAGAAAGTTTTTTTTTCTAGTTTGGCTAGAATAAAAGCATTTTTACATAAAAAAAAAAAATTATGGTCAATATTATTAACTCCCTTAAGAATTATTTGTTTTCATTGGCTACAGAACAAACCACTAGGTTAATTAGGCACAGTTACTTGCCTAATTAACCTACTGTAACTTAGCCTAAGTTTTTTTTTTTTTTTAAGCTGAATAGTAGTCCATTGCAAACTAACTATTAAAATAGTATGCACTGTCATCAGGGTAAAGACAAAAGAAATCTCAGTTAAACAGCACTTGGGAAATATTTGAAAAGAATTAAACTAATAATTAGTTAGGACTAACAATTTTGCTTTCAGCCATAATCTGAACTCTGCAGTGTTTTTCTCCTTACTACCAATGTTCAAAAGTGCTGCTTATTGTACCATTGATTATATTTGCCAAATGTTGTACAAACCTCAAGAGCAAGTCTGTAGAAAATGCCAGCTGCTTTGGAATAGCCAGAAGATTCTAAACTGACTCCGCCGCCAGGAAAAAGCACTCTGCAGGTGAGAAAAACTGTCACTTGTTACTCTAATCATGTCTAGAATTATAAAAGAGTAACACATTTACTTACCCATTGATGGATTTAAAGAGCCTTATGTACTCATCCTCAGACTTATTGATCCTAAACACATTAAAAAATTACTTAGAGTGCTTCAATTCTGAGCAGTTCATAGTATCTTACTATAATACTGGCATCTTTTTGTCCATTTTAAAGTTAATACACACATTTTCTGTGCAGAAATATGAATATGGACAAAAAAACCCTGCTTATTTACCGAAAATGATAATCCCATATTGTAATGCAATCAACTACCATTTTCTACATTTTATCTGGATCAGATTACCAAGGATGAGAAACCTTAGAAACCTAAAATAAGAATTTTTGTTTCTGTGCACAATTGTTTTTATTTATGTTCTTTTTTATTGTAATGCCTTGCAAAGCAGACCCATATTATTAAAAATGGCTTATACTGCATATATAAACCATTGGAAACGTGAACTGCATCCAAATCATACAATAGTATATAGGTCCATAATTTGGTTTGGAACTTACTTTGCAACTTTTAATGAACCACATTCTACCATGTATAACATGAATTTATGTGGAAAGAATCGAGCATATCCACCTATTTTTACTATTATGTGATCAGCATTGTGAGTTCAGCATGACTTCACTTCCATTCATATATCCTCTGTAAAGTAAACAGTTAAGTCACTGTCTTAAGTATCTCACTGAAATGTAATGTAATGTAACAATATTACTATTTAGCACAGTGTCGGTGGGGGGGATTCTAAAGTACTGTATGGAACTGTATGGCCTTTATGGCAGGTGTTTTGAGGTTTCCTTGGAGCAAAAGCAAACATTTGATACATTTGTGGCCATTTTCAAACTGGTGGGTATTTATAAACAATGTAGTGAAACTAATGACCCTTACTTTACCCCTACACATTCATCACTGGCCCAATCCAAAAACAAACCCTAAACCTTCACAGTCTTCTTCTTCCAAATCCACACTTTTGTGATGTTATGCCACTCTGACTGTAGGGTAGAAGTTTGCTTTGAGCTCACCTCAGTGGAAGGTTTGCCAGAAGTACACATTCAGGGTGCATATAGTCACAAAGCAAGGCATTTTCCAACACCATTATATGATCTCATGGACTTAAACTCTAATGCAGCAACCATTGTTAATTGAGGTAAAGTTGGTTTTATAATCGCACATTCGGATTTTCTCCTTAATACTATAATTTCAGAAAAGTGTTCTTTGCAATTTCTAAATAGGGAAATCATATTAGCAGCCAATGACTATCAAAGTACATCATTGTTTACAGTCAATTAAATAGTACTAATGTTGTTTTAAATTCATACCTACATGCTATTTTAGACCGAATATTTAAAGTAGCAAGGTAAACAGTATAGGGACAGTGTCATACGTTTTTACTGTTCATGAACAAATTTCCAAATATAAAACCAAATTTAACTCAATCCACTGTTAAGTCCGCAAGAGCGCACATGAATTGTGGCATGTGGGACTGATGTGACTCGTGAGTTCAAATATAATTGCAGTTGAAAATGACAATAATGTCAACCCCCTCAACCTAAACATTCCCATTACTGCCCTGCAGAGATCTACAGTACACCTCAAAACATAGTGTGGTTTCTCAGATCTCACCATTTTACATTTACTGTTTTATTATAAATAACTAAACTTATGCAATATGTTTTTTTTTACGTAAAAGAAATCACTATAATGCTTAACTTTTCTTTGTTTACCATTTAAAAACTGTAGACAGCACGCAGTATGCTAACAAACCATTGAGAACACAACAGTATGCTGCAGGAGGACAAGGTAAAAGAACACTGCTCCCTACAGTACAGTAAGTGCGTTTGCAATGAAGGCAATTTCACAATATATATTCTGTATATGATAAACTTATACAATGTTATACAGGGAATAACAACAAACTTACATCACAGGCACCACACGAGCACCAGCAGATTCCAGAAACTTGACGTAAGACGCCGCGATATATGAGTTTCTGTGAGGCTTCGGATCAAATACATCCTGAGCAAGAACACCTAGACAGGTATATTTAGGGAAGAGGTTAATTAATAGTGTTTTAAAACTAGCGTGAATTCTGTTTAATTTAGCTTTGAAAAGTTATACTCACCGATTATTGGTCTTTCATTCGTTTTTAACGGTGTTCCGAAACGGTAACTGGAAACGGCATTGGCAATAGTAAAAAGGCACAAAAGAAAGATGTGAATCATGTTTACCGATTAGAAATGTTGTGCTTCCCCATGTGACAGTTCCAGCAGTTCCGCGTTCAGGATGTCACGTCACGTGCCTGGGTGATTCTATTATTAAAGTATCAAATAAATGTTACATCACATTAAGCAATAACATATTATACAGATAATGATAAATAAATTAAGATTAATCGAAAATAATAAATATAATAAATAAAATGAATAAATAAATGAAAATATTCTCCACAATAAAAAACTAAAACAAATGGACATTATTATTATTATTATTATTATTATTATTAATACATAATGCATGCATAATAATAATAATTGCACCTTAGTCTAAGCCCCAGAAAACAAACGATATATTTAAATAATGAAATGTTTTATAGATAAATATTTGTTGTATTTTTTTAGTATTATTTTAAAAAATGTATTATTTCATATGATTAATACAGAATAATATATTAATACAACATTCTGACTTCTGACATGTAATCTCTTTTAGGAAATAATATAATACAGGTAATTGGGAAACGTTTTTTAACAATAGTTTACAATGTAAAGGTAAGAATGGTGGAAGACACACTTAATTGAAGAAGAAGAAAAAAAACGTCCATTTTAATAATGTTTATTTTTCTTCTTGTCACGCTGTAGCGCCAGAATGACGGTGACGAAGCGTGAGAATTGATCCGCCGCTTCTTCCGTTTCAGAGGATTTCCGTGTTTACATGTTGTCTGTCTGCAGCAGCCGCTGAGCCCTCATGGCTTTCATCACGAAGAAGGATCGCAGCAAAGAACGGTATAGTACTTATACATTTAAAATGACCTTTTGCGTTGCGGCAGCTTTTTATACTGACAGCCTGGACGGATCTGGAGGGTGTTTAACCTCAGGTCAGCCCAGCCACAGCGCTCTTACTTCAGGCCATTGTGTTACTTGAGCTCGCTGGACAAACCGCCTCACAGGCCAGTAAACACATCAAACACATTGTGTTGTTTCGCGTTTTATGAATTATGCGATATTCTTACATAGTTAGGCTTTTCCTGAGGCGAATATTTTTATTTTGACCTACATGAACAATTTCCTAGCATCGTTTATGCGGTATTGTTGGGGTAAATTAGTGAGTGGTGTCTACTTCATTTGTATATTCCCGGCCAGTTGCACGTGATGATTCCCCTGATAGCTGTAATGTCAACACTCACAATCGTATCGTATTGTATGTAGATGAGTAGAAGACCTGTTTAACCATAATTTAGAATCCCCTTTGTTTTAGAGAGATAAATGAAAAAGAGTTTTGGCATACGGATGTCAACTCACATGGAATGAAGCCTGTTGTTGTCACATGACCAGCTGTCATACATTTATGTTAATACATTTTTATTTGTTTACCTCATTCTTCAGATAGTTTCCATACATAACGTTAGGTGCTTTGTTGTTTATGTTGCAGTGTTTATTATAAGTTTTTTTTGTTTAAAATGGCCTCGAGATCAAAAACATTAATGTTCTCACTCCTTTGTTTGCTTTATTAAATTATATATATAAATGTAAATCTGGTACTAAGATAAGCCTTTATAGTGATTTCTATTGATGTAAACGAGAATTACATTGTACTAATTATAAATTGAATAGAAAGAGTAAGCTTAACTGACTCACAAAATCACATGGATGTATTTTTCGTTATTATTAGTATTTTTATGTTTATCCATTTTTCTTCTATGCATATTATATGGTGAAATATATTTCTAAAATAAACCACATGCGTTACAATAAAATGTCCCATTGTGAGTGAAAGTGATTTATACGTGTAAATTCACTGAATAAATTTGAGTAAAATAAATCATATAGGTTTATTTAGAAATATTTTGATAAATGACCATATATATAGCTTTAAAGCAAAAAACAAAATGAACATTATCTTTTTCTGAGCTTATGTTCAGAGCTCAATTACTATGGCTTTTTACACTTTTCATTTATCCATGAATTAATCCAGGTCTGTTACTGTACATAATCTCTCTATTCTGAAATATCTCCCAGGTATGGTTGTGCTTCTGATTGATCTGTTTATATCTGAATAAAAGCCCAAATTAAATCTGTTCATCACCTCAAGTGATCATGCCTCATCAGAAGAGTTGGGTTATAGATTATTTATATGGATATATATATTTTGGATTTCTTTATGAAAGTGGGCAGTGTATTAATACACATTCAATTTGTACAGTTCACATAATTTGTGGATTCATTATTTGCCCATTGCTCATTGTGTGCAGATTTTCGCTGTTGTTGCTGGATCTGGAGGAGCAGTATTTTGAACAGCACATTGCATATGATCTGACCAACAGAGGTCCTGAGACAAACAGGTGAGCCTATTGTTAACTGAATAACTGAGCTCGAATAATTCATGAGAGAAATTCAAGAGGTTTGCAGAATATTATACCATATTACCATACTATTAGGGGAGAGTCATTTTTATGATTATAAATACCTCTTGTTTCGGCACTGACTTCTAAACATGAATGAACTATTGTTGTCTCTGTTACCGAAATTCTATATATTTTATTTTCATTCATTCATTCATGATTTCTTATGTAGTGTATGACAGATGAGTGCGAGGGATGGGATTCTGACACAGACATGTTATACTGTCATCACAGATCACTATATCCTACATGTAGCTTTCCCGATAAAGTTACATTAACTTGTTCATAACATTAAACATATATTGGTTTTAATGGGGCAGCTTAAGCCCATTCCAAATTATACATATGAAATATGTCGAGCTTAAAAGGATAGTTCATAATTCTGTAACCATTTACTCACACTCCAATTGTTCCAGTCCCGTTTGAGTTTCTTTCTTCTGTTGAACACAAAACAAGATATTCTGAAGAATGTTGAAAAAAAACAGCCTTTGACTTCCATAGTATTTAGTTCCTTCTATGGATGGCAATTGGCTACTTTTTACAAACATTCTTCAACCACTTAGGCATGAATAAATGGTGAAGAATTTTTCAATTTTAGGTGAACTATCCCTTTTTACACTCTTGACCACTTCGAGAGGTAGCTGATAATACATTAGATCTCTTTTAGTGTAAACATTTGTTGGTTGAGTGCATTCAAATTAGGGCTGCACAATATATTGTTTCAGCATCGATATCACAATGTGATCATTTGTAATAGTCACATCGCAGATCATGCAATGTTGAGTCTGTATTTTAATGTATCATTTGCATGTGTTTTTGAGGCCGTTAGTAACTTGAATAACGATTATTTTTATTATTCAATTACTGTACCTGAATTTCATTTGTAACTATTCTTTATTGTATTTATCTATGATTTTAATTAGTTTATTATATTTTATACAGATGCACTCACCCACAGAATCATCCCAGTCAATCTAAAATGATAAATTCTTTCTAAATAGAGATATTTAAGTCACCTGGTGAAATTGTATTCATATCGCAATATATACCGCAGATAAAATATCACGATGTTTGATTTTTCCAATATCGTGCAGCCCTAATTCAAATGAACTGTCATTGAGGTGTGTTTTTGAGAAAATCTATGCTGACATCCACATGCTTGTTTTGTGCTCACTCATAAGCCATTTAACATGGGGTTGTTCATTCAGTAGCTGTGTGTTACTTCCATAAAAGTGAAGTAGAGCTTGATGTAATAGGGTCTACTGTATATAAGATGGGTCTCAAATTGACAAATGGTAAGCCGAGACATGTCTTATTACACTGTAAGAAGCAATTGATTACTTTAAAATAATGAGTTAGCTCGTTGCTTCAAAAGTGACAAGTTGACTTTACTTAACAAAGTGGGTAAACCCATTGTAACTTGGAACTGTTAAATTGACTTAACTTTATTTTTATAATTATGCACATAATTTATTTATTTAATTTTAAGGCAAGTTTACTCACCTTTTTAAAGTACAGTCAACTAATCACTTTAAAAGGAACATGTTTGCTTACCTGTTAAAGTAAAGTCAACTAATCACATTTACAGTTTATGAATGTTATTATGTAGGCCTACATGTTATTGTGAGTATTTTAAAGTCTCCTGGCCATTTAGATCACAGTGTTTTATTCTGCCTTTAAAATTATGTATTATAAAAACCTGTAAACAACAAAGTGATGCTTATATAATTTCAAATTAACTGGTAAATTGGCTCATTTGGCAGTAATGCTAAAAATATGTTGTTATAATAAAGGTAGTTGAAGCTTTGTGTTGTAAAAAATCTAGCTCAAAATGTTTTCATTTTAAAAAGAATGAAAAAGATGGAATCTGCTTGATTTTCAATGTGTTTTGCCAAGTCATTTTTAAAACAATAAAAAAGTGTGTGTATAGCAGGATGTTTTAAATAATCTAGTATATTTTGTTGATATCCACTGGTTTTTGTTTTTATCTTGGTTCATCCATGGAAAAGTATAGGCCACAGTCCTACAGAGTTTAGTTCCAAACTTTCTTCAACACAAATACATGTAGTGTAAAGAAACCTGAAGGACTTGATTAGCTGGATCAAGTGTGTTGAATTAGGATTAAAGCTAAACTGCATGGTTGTGGCCATGTTGGAACTTAGATTGACACCCTTCAAGTAGTTGATTTAAAGCAGAGGTGTCAAATACTTTTTAGATTTTGTCACAACACACATACCTGCTGTTTACAAATTTTTTTGTGACAACTTGACATAACCAAATACATCATAACCTGACCTTGGTTCGTCAAGACAACACAACTTGCCATACATCTCTCACAAACATGATTGTCAATGTAATTATGTCATGAATTTTATAACATGGTTGTTAATATTTTTCCTGACTTCAACTACAGTGGTAAAAACTGAATTTGTCATTAAATGTCACTTATTAATAACGCTGTTATAAAACTATTTGACAAAGTATTGACACTTTTGCTGAGAATTTGTACCGACAGATTAATTTTGCTCCACTGAAAAAAGTGAGCAGAAAAATATTCATGACACAATTGGCCCCATGACAATCATGTTTATGACTGATTTATAACGAGTTACTGTACATTGTCTTGGTAATATCAAGTTGTTGTAACAAAGTCACTCACAGGTTTTGCTGTCTTGGTAATGTCATGACAAAGACAAAGTCAGGTTGTGATGCATTTGTTTATGTCAAGTTGTCATAAAAAAGACATCTCAAACAATAGCTGTGTCTCATTTCTGAGGCTGCATCCTTCGAAGAGTGCTATCGTGGCACAACGAAGGCTGTCTAAATTCAAACAAATTAAAAGACTCCTTCAAAAGCAGCCTCACATTGGATCCTTTTCAAGGTAATGTAGGAGATCCTTTGTGGCCTTGAACATTCCATGATTCATTGCTCTCTGATAACAGCAGGATGTTTTTAAAAGAAAACTCTGGATTACAGTTTTAAATGTATGAAATGTGTGTTGAGGGGCCTTCTTTCCATGGAATCATGTGTAAAAAGTATCATGTGATGTGGATTATTTTAATTTGATCAATTTTCCTCCTCTTCTAAATAAGTCAGAATGTATTACTGCACAAGTGTACTGCACAAGTCTTTATCTAGTGTTAAATGTCTGTATGTTTTTGTACACAGGCGAACCAATGGCTCATTAAAAATCTGTTCCAAATCAGTAATTTTTGAGCCTGATGATGCTGTGAAGCCTATTTTAAAGGTAGGATCTTCATATCTTCACCAAACCTAAAGCTGCTGTTGTTTGATTTGCCCCACTAACATCTGGCTTTCATACAGATTCCACTCAAAGACTGCAGTGAAATAGCGGCAGTGGAAGAAACGGCCCATAACCCATTTATAGAGTAATGCAGAATCATTTAATATCAGAATTATGTATTTATTTGATCATTTTTCAAGCATTTTATAATAATAATTTTTTTTTTTTTACTTTTATACAGAAGTAAACCTGCTTGTATTGTAATAAAAACTAAGCAGGTGAGTGTGCCTCATTTTACCCCTGTGTGTATTTTAAATATTTTCACTGTTACTAAGTTCAGGATTTAATCAAGTTTTTGTATTTTTCATCAGATTTATCAAATTAAAGAAGCAAATGTGGTAGCTCCATATAAATATGAAAGGGTGAGCTCATTTTTTTCTCTCTGCAAGTAAACATAGGGAACATATTTTCAGCAGTGATATATATTTTTCTGTTGTTTATTCTCTATTTATAATTTTGGTACATTGCACATGGTATTATTTACTGCTTGATTTGTTAGGGAGAGAAGAAGATCACATTCCAGTTGGGATCACCAATTAAAACTGAGGATGTGGTTCAGATTTTATTACAGGTTTGCCTCTTTTTTTCTTTCTTTGGGATTTGAATTTTCATTGGGATTTTTGTTATAAACTGATTTGTTATTTGCTTTTTTTCCAGTTACACAGAGCATCCCGTCTGGATAAGCAGAGTGACCAGACAGCAATGGTTAGCAAAATAACATTTCCATACATAATTATTGGCTTCCTTTATAGATGATCTGTATGTCTGTGTATCTGCTAAAGATTGCAGCTATATTGCAGTCCAGGTTGGCAAGAACCCGCTTCGATAAGAACAGGTAAGAATCAACACTCCTAATTTATTAATTTGTTGAATTCCTTGTTGTTGATGTCAGATTTTGGGGTAAACAATTTTATTTATTTTTTATTTTTTTTACTTTTTTAATGACTAATTTAATAATTAAAAAACATTCACCCTGTTATAAGTGACCATAAATTATATGTTATGTTATGTATGTTATCTCTTTTTTTTTATTTTTTTTTATCAAATATTTCTATGGAAAATCATCAAATGTCAACTGTATGCAATGTTATGTTATTTGTTTTAGACGCTCTGTGCAATAAAATTTTCTCTTTGAGCCATATTCTGACATTGTATTACCTACAAATAAATTAAAATGGTTGATAAAAAAGTTATTTTAATATCCAAAAACTACAATGATACTAATAGATATTGGATACTTCTTGAGTTACAATACCTTTTCATTTTCTCAATTTTGAACTGTTACCGTCAGCGTATAATGCAATAAAGATTACAGATGTTACTAATAAACCCATCGCTCTCAGTGTAAAAATATAATGTCATTTGTCATCAAATCTCAGGTGAAAATTGTCTCTGCAAAATAGTGGATTACTCAGTAAATATACATTTATTAAATGTACTTTTTAGTTTTTTGTGCTATTTATGTTTTTCTTTAAAAAAATGGTGGTGTGAAAAAGTGTGTGCCCCCTTACTGATTAATTTTTTTCTTTTGCATGTTTGTCACATTTTAATGTTTTAGATCTTAAAAAAAAAAAGTAATATTAGTTAAAGATAACACAAGTAAGCACATCATGCCGTTTTGAAATGAAGGTTTTTATTATTAAGGGAAAACAAAATGCAAAACTACATGACCCTGTGTGAAAAAGTGTTTGCCCCCCTGGGAAACTCCACAACCAGGCCTAAATACTGCCACACCTGTTCGCAATCAAGAAATCACTAAAATAGGACCTGACTGACAAAGTGAAGTAGACCAAAAGATCCTCAAAAGCCATATATACTCAACATTGCTCCATATTAGAATGTTACAATTATTTCTAATGGGTGCTGACATTTCATATTTACTATTACAGGATTAAAGCATACATATGCATATTACAGTTGTAAATTTTCCCAAATAAATGTGGCCTTGGTGAGCATAAAACCCGAAGTGTACTTCATCCATCTGTGTTTCCTGATGGACTGTGTGGAAAAAACCTTCTCAAGAAGAACAGCAGAACATAAAAAATTAAGAATAATCAATGTCTTTCTTAAAACAACACTTTAAAAGTCAGTGTATGTATTTCCTGCAGTACTAGGTTACAGTATTCAGAATATTAACAGACCCCAAACTACTGTTATTCAGAATTATTGTCTAGTAAAAGGAAGAAGGGCGTCACGGTGGTGCAGTGGGTAGCATGATCGCCTCACAGCAAGAAGGTCGCTGGTTCGAGCCCCGGCTGGGTCAGTTTGCATTTCTGTGTGTAGTTTGCATGTTCTCCGCGTGTTCGCGTGGGTTTCCTCCGGGTGCTCCGGTTTCCCCCACAGTCCAAAGACATGCGGCATAGGTGAATTGAATAAACTAAATTGGCCGTAGTGTATGTGTGTAAATGCAAGAGTGTATGGGTGTTTCCCAGTGATGGGTTGCAGCTGGAAGGGCATTCGCTGCGTAAAACATATACTGGATAAGTTGGCGGTTCATTCCGCTGTGGTGACCCCAGATTAATAAAGGGACAAAGCTGAAAAGAAAATGAATGAATAAAAGGAAGAATGAAATTTAATGCTTGTTGTGTGTGCAGTTTTCAGAACGTAACTGAACTCCCGCACATGGAATGTGAGGCGGAAATGGTTTCTCCTTTGGTGACGAACGCTGGTCACGTTTGCATCACAGACTGCAATCTGTATTTCCAGCCTCTGAACAGCTATCCTGTGAGTTTTTATGTCAGTCATGATTTCCTTGGGATTTCTTTGTAATGAATGTGCAGCTCTTTTACTTGGGTACTTATGTGTGCTTCTGTATTTCTGAAAGGATTCAGTGGTGCAGATTGGCTTACATAGTGTAAGACGCATCTACAAGAGGAGACATGGCTTGAGACCTTTGGTGAGTGTTTATGTGGATTTCTTTATTCTTTAATTTTGTGTCCATTTTGATATTTATACACAAATACATGGATGTGATTTTGTAAAGACATACATTCATATGTGGATTTATGTAGTTCTTGTATACTATGTGTTTGAATATTTAAAAAAATGTATACCCAGGAAGAATTTTAAGTTATTTATTATACTGTATATTGGACAGAAAAATCATAAAAGTAAAAAAAAATCTAAAGTTTTTAATGTAATATGTTTTATTTGTATTTATTTATTTATTTTGTTTGTTTGAACATATGATGTTGTTATTATTATGTAATATGTCTTTTATCGATATTAATCTTGCAATGACATAGCCATAAGTTGCTAATGTGGCAATAAATCATAAATATATACACTAGATATCGCATGCGTCAATACCGCCGCCATATTTGTACAGTGCTCCCAGGACAAATGTCAGTCAACCGCACTTAGTCAAGACCAAAGCCAATCTGAAGATGCTGGACTTTAGCGCTGTGTACGGGTGTAGTAACGAGCAAACAAAGAAAACATAGCATAAAGGCATAACATTTCATAGGTAAGATTTCGTTTTTTACGATTTTGTATGTTACGAACTTTTGTGCTCAACAAGTAACGTTATTGATAATAATACAGTCACTTACTGCATTGACCATTAGGCAAAGTAGCACCAACTTGCACTAAATTCTAGGCTTATGCTTGTTTTGTTGAATAAAATCAGCAAACAATGTAAATAAAATATGACAACAAGACGCTGTGGTGCCAGAAACGTGTATTATTGTTGGCTAAGTAAAGTAATGGCTAGTTTTTGAAGTAATTATAAGGGTGCCCGGTAACATAACAGTGCCTGCGCCTCCATGTGCATACTGTCCACCCTAAATTATTGAATATTACAAATGTTATATACCATTTAGAAAGGTGGATATGCACGTTGAGACGCAGGGTTATCGATGGTTCACACGAGTCGTTCACAATGGAAATTCATTCACAAACGAATCGCTCTCTCCGTTGGAATTAGAAGTGAAAGCAGGAGAGGGGGTGTGTTTCAGGACATGGATTAGATTAAATTTAACAGGGAGGGAGGATAATACATTTCCATACACACAAACACATGCTCTTTGTCGGCAATGCCCGCGCGATTACTTATCCATCAATGTAGAAAAGTGACGTAAAATTATAATTTAAAAAAAATATTTGCATACTGACCACCGGGAAAACTCCCGATCATAGATATATGTGTATATATATATATCTTGGGCTCCGGATGGCCAGTCCTCCACTGCACCTTGGTCTCACATTCATTTCAAAGGAGGAATACCCTGTACCAAAATGGCGGCTCTATTGACGCATTCCTTCCAATAGACAACAATAGCGTTGGCAACATCTAATGTAAATATCTATGGCAATAAATAAACAACAAACAAACTTGTATATGTGTTTGATTTAAGGGCCTTGAAGTATTTTGCACTGAGAATGATCTCTGCTCAGATATCTACCTGAAGTTCTACAAAACTAAAGACAGGGATGAGCTCTACTACTACATTGCAACCTTTCTTGGTAGGCTTAATTTGTTTGTGTACATTTTTCACTCAGGGAACGTATCACATTAAAAGATTACTCCGTTAAAATATCATTCTGGATTTTTTTTTTCACAAATGTAATGGTGTAAGAACAAGTTGTTGTATATGTAATTTTGTTTGATATTTGTAGCTTTTTACTTGATGTATTTAGCTTCTCATTTTCTTCTTTATGCCTTCAATTTTGCTGAAAGTGATTGTATTTTTTTGGTTTGTTCGTTTTGATTCAACAAAGCTGAGAATTGTTTGATAAAAAGAGTAAAAAAGGGTGATTGTCATCCCCAGTATGTATAATCAGAATCAGAAAGAGCTTTATTGCCAGGTATGGTCACACATATGAGGAATTTGTTTTCGTGACAAAGCTTCTACAGTGCAACAGAATTACAGAGACAGGACAAAAAACAGATAATAAATATATTTTATATATACAAGTGTATGTATAGGTATATTACTATATACAACGTTATATGGCAGCTGTTATGTGCAAAATGTATAACTAATCATCTATAACTACAGATTTAAACGGTTAGTTCACCCAAAAAATTTTATTCTGTTATTCATCACTCACCCTCATGTCGTTCCAATCCCCTGAGACCTTCGTTCATCTTCAGAACACATATGGAGATATTTTTAGATGAAATCTGAGCGTTCTCTCATCCTCTGTAGACAGCAATGATCATGAGAAGCTCAAAGTTGAGAAAAGAAACAAAAACATTGTTAAAACATTCCATGTGATTTCAGTGGTTCAACTGTAATCATACGAAACTCCAAAACCACTTTTATGTGCCAATAAATAAGTCAAAATAACTTGGTTCACCAATGTCTTCCACATCAGATTGGGGTATGTGCTTACTACTTACTGAATCTAATGCTAGTATGTAATGTTGCACATAGTAAATGCACAACTGAGAAGATATAGGTGAACAAAGTCATTTTTACAGTTATACAGTGGCCACAAAAGTATTCTTGGGGCTTTGTATGATCACAGTTGAACCACTGAAGTTAGATGGAATGTCTTGACAATGTTTTTGGTTCCTTTTCTGGGCTTTGAACATCTCAGAATCGTTGCTGTATATGGAGGGTCAGAGAGCTCTTAGATTGCATCTAAAATATCTTTGTTTGTGTTCTGAAGATAAACAAAGGTCTCAGTGCGTTGGAACGACATGAGTAATTAATAACAATTTAAATCTTTCCATTAACTAACCCTTTAACTTACACTTAGATGAATAAAAATCTGACGCAGATCTAGTAAGCAGAAAAATCTCCCTATAGTGGCTTGTTTTACACTGGTCCAGCACTGGTAATATTTTTTCATTAGTTTGTCCAAACAGCAAAGCTAACAGTAGATGTTTACTTTATTATTCTTATACACAATCATATAAGCTAAGCACTAGGTTAAACACCTTTATGGTTGGAAATCTGATATTTTGGTTTGTTTACTAAAACAAATAGTTTGTGACTTCAGTTTTTTCATTATTTATCGTCATCCATGCACCCACAAACAAAGAGTACAGTTAAAGTTTACTGTACTAAGGGTGTCCGCGGGGTCTTAAAAAAATCTTAAAATGTCTTAAATTTAAAAACAAATTTTAAGGCCTTAAAAAGTCTTACATTTTTTAAAATTAAATTTTGAGAAGGTCTTAATTTTTCTATGTCCATGTCAAGCTACCCAATAAGGCTGACAACATCCAATCACCAGCAATCCGTCTTAATAAAATCTTTTAACAAAAAACTCCTTTTATAACTCTATTTACCAATATGGTTTAATTATCTTTCTTAAGTTCTCCATGTATTTATAGATCATAAATGGTGGGGACACTGACCTAGACAGACTGTTGAACATTTAGCTTATTATAATTTTTGTCAAAATATGTCAATCTTTTTTTTTTAAGTTACTAAAAAGTTTTGACATTATTTAATATATGTGGCTAAGAAATAACTAATTAAGTTTTTTTTTTTTAATGGGGCAAGAAAAAATGGACCAATCAAGCCATTAGAAAAAATCCTTAGCGTTTAGCCCCTGCATATGTCTGAAATTTTATTCATAATGGTCTCAAAAAGGCTTAAATTTGACTTGGATTGGAAGGATGAGATCCAGTCATTTCTAATTTTTGATTCTAAGGCGGGATGTCTGTTGATTACTCTCTGTCAAACTGACCGTAATGCCATATTGCCAACAATCATGTTCCAAAAACCATCTTTTCAGTAGAGTCCAGAAGAAACTGCACATCCCAGTGCAAGTGCATTTAATTTACAGAAGATGTGTGTGTGTGTGTGCGTGATGTAGAAAACCATGTAGCAGAACACACGGCAGAGAGCTACATGCTACAGTGGCAGAGAGGTCACATCTCCAACTATCAGTACCTACTTCATCTCAACAACTTAGCAGACCGCAGTGTAAATGACCTTTCCCAGTATCCAGTGTTCCCTTGGGTCATCAGTGACTACAGCAGCACACAGTTGGGTAAGTCTCTCATACACACACACTAAACTGCCCGAAAAAACGCATCATACACACTTGTTTGCTGACAAATGATTCTGTTTTCAGATTTGCTGAACCCTGCTTCATTTCGAGATCTCAGTAAACCAATCGGAGCTTTGAATAAAGAGAGACTGGAGAGATTATTGGTGAGAAATCTAGACAGCCTCCTCATTTGCACATACACCTTTTTAAAGTAATACATGTGCATGATTTATCTTTGTGTGTGCTACAGGAACGCTACAGAGACATGCCTGAGCCTCAGTTTATGTATGGCAGCCATTACTCTTCACCTGGATATGTGCTTTTCTACCTCGTCAGAGTTGGTAAGGGTCTATTTGTATGTCTGTTAAAGGGATAGTTCACCCAAAAATGAAAATGTACTGTATTTACTCACTCTCAAGCAATTCCAGAGCTTTATGAGTTTCTTTATTCTGTTGAACACAAAAGAAGATATTGTGAAAGCTGAAAAACTGTAACCATTGACTTTCCAGTGTAGGAAAAACAAATACTATGTAAGTCAATGGGTACAGGATTCCAACATTTTTCAAAATATCTTATTTTGTGTTTAACAGAAGAAATACATTCATAAAGGTTTGAAACAAGTAAGGGGTGAGTAAATGATGACAGAATTGTCATTTTTTTGGGTGAACTATATATTTAAAGATTTTGTTCAAAACTCCAAAAATTACATTTCTGTCATCTTTTACTCAAGCACATGTTTTTCCAAAACCATAAGAAATGTGTTAATCTTTGGAACACAAAAATTAAGCTATTTTTAATCAAATCTGTGAGATTTGTGTCTTACCGCTGAATGTCTGTTTTCTCAAAACTCCAATGCTTTGTTACAATCATAAAGAGATAAAAAATAAATCCATATACATTAAACACTTTAATCCAAGTCTTCTGAAAAGTAATAATTGCTTTAAATGATAAATAAGGCGTAATGTACATTTATCCGGTTCTTTTTGCAGATCAACACAAAGCGGAGGGCTGTTGTATAAGACGTACTTTATCCCACTTATTTGGCCATTTGCCACAAAAAGTAAACAATTAGAGACACAACATTGATCTGAGCTGTAATTTACTAACTATTGTAGAATGATTGTAGAAAGAAAAACTAGGGCTGGAAATCAATTCCAAAAAGAATCGATTCCTCAATCCTCGAATTGAAAGTCGATTCTAAAGTTCAGAATCAATTCCATAATGGCAATTGACAACTCTTTTTCAGTTTAAAAGAACGAATTAATACTTTGACTTTATTTTGCAGAAGCCACTTACTAATAATGATCAGATTTAAACATGTACAAATTTCAATGTTTTGCTTCAATGAACTGGTTCGAATAACCATGTCTTGTGCGTACTTAGACACCATTGCGTAATTTCTAACAATTGGTTATGATATGTGTTGGAAATTACGGCTTTCAGTCTCTATCCGGGTCACGGCACCAGATTCTATGAAATTTCAGAACCCAAACCAGGAGATTCATTTCAAGCAGAATTCTTTTTTGAGAACGTGTTGGTTGTCCTGCAGTCAAACAGTCGTCATCAAGATGTTAACAAGAATTTGTTAATTTGGAACTAAATTTTCTACATTTTTTATTCCCACATATGTCATACTGTAATATCCAAATAATGGGATATGTAAATGTGTACTACTTTATTTTTCTTTTGAATATTTCTGAAAGCCTGTTGTTATAACAAAACATCTGAATGACAGATAACCTACACACTCTTATTTCAGTGTTGTAATGCTGTGATTATTTTAGTGTGCAGTTTGCCATGTATACTTGACAATTGTGTGCATGCATTTTAGACATATGTTAGTGTGGCATGCATGCAATAAAAGTTATGTTCTTGATTGAGCTTCCTTTTAGCTTATTTACTTCTTTTGTGGTAAGAATATAAAGAATTGAAAAAGAATTGCAACAACAATGAGGAATCAATTCTCGGAAATGAGTCTATTGATAACTAGGAATCTGTATCAGGATAGACCCCCTTTTGCCTTCAGAACTGCCTTAATCCTTCGTGGCATAGATTCAACAAGGTACTGGAAATATTCCTCAGCGATTTTGGTCCATATTGACATGGTAGCATCACGCAGTTGCTGCAGATTTGTCGGCTGCACATCCATGATGCGAATCTCTCATTCCACCACATCCCAAAGGTGCTCTATTGGATTGAGATCTGGTGACTGTGGAGGCCATTTGAGTACAGTGAACTCATTGTCATGTTCAAGAAACCAGTCTGAGATGATTCGCGCTTTATGACATGGCGCATTATCCTGCTGGAAATAGCAATCAGAAGATGGGTACACTGTGGTCATAAAGGGATGGACATGGTCAGCAATAATACTCAGGTAGGCTGTGGCATTGACACGATGCTCAATTGTTACTAATGGGCCCAAAGTGTGTCAAGAAAATATCCCCCACACCATTACACCACCACCAGCCTGAACCGTTGATACAAGGCAGGATGGATCCATGCTTTCATGTTGTTGACGCCAAATTCTGACCCTACCATCCGAATGTTGCAGCAGAAATCAAGACTCATCAGACCAGCCAACGTTTTTCCAATCTTCTATTGTCCAATTTTGGTGAGCCTGTGCAAATTGTAGCCTCAGTTTCCTGTTCTTAGCTGACAGGAGTGGAATGTGTTGTGCATTCAGAGTTGCTCTTCTGCATACCTCGGTTAAAACGAGTGGTTATTTGAGTTACTGTTGCCTTTCTATCAGCTTGAACGAGTCTGGCCATTCTCCTCTGACCTCTGGCATCAACAAGGCATTTGCGCCCACAGAACTGCCGTTCACTGACGCATCTTCTCTTTTTCGGACCATTCTCTGTAAACCCTAGAGAAAATCCCAGTAGATCAGCAGTTTCTGACCATACTCAAACCAGCCTGTCTGGCACCAACAACCATGCCATGTTCAAAGTCACTTAAATCACCCTTCTTCCCCATTCTGATGCTCGGTTTGAACTGCAGCAGATCGTATATATATATATATATATAATTTTATGCTTATAATTAGATTTATCTCTATGTCATTCCTGCTAATTAGAAAGTCTATATTAGATCCATTCTAGAAAAGCAAAAAAAAAAACTTTGTACACGCTTTTGTGAAGGCTAACCCCAGCCACACCAAAAATAGCATTACTTGCATAATTCAGCTAAAATAAAAATAAGATTGTGGACTGACAGTTTTCTTTTTAATAAGTAAGAAAATCAAACGCAGATATGTTTCTTTTAAATGTATTTTATTATTGACCACAATAACCATGACAGTCCTAATTTCCTTAAGTCATTTATCTTATTCCAGATTGATGTCGTTTGTAGCATCACCAGGTTTTCTGAAAGCTTTGAGAACTCATGTGATTGGAGTTTCTCATTTTTGATTCTTAGCAGTAAGGATTTTTCACCACAGTTCTAGACTTACAGATTACATTCAGCATTTCTTTCAGATCTCGAAACACTCTTCATTTCAGTTTTGTTGTATATCTCTGTCTGATTCTGTTGGTGAGGACTAGTTTTCAGAATCTATGGTTCTGAATATATTTTTAGTGTGAGCTTTGGACGCTGCAGCATTTGATGATGTATCTTTTGCCTTCCTGCAGCTCCAGAGCACATGCTTTGTCTACAGAACGGACGATTTGATCATGCAGACCGAATGTTCAACAGGTATCAACACACACCAGCACACAAACACACAACTGCTGGAAAAATATTTGTTTGCAATCTTTTGTTTTATTTTGTGTTTACAGTATTGGTGAGACATGGAAAAATTGTTTAGAGGGAGGCACTGATTTCAAAGAGGTTAGTGTTTTACTTGCAGTTCCATGTTTTTTATTTAAAAAAATTTTTATTGATTGTATTGCAAAAGGGACGTAATTATAGCAGCATTTTGAATTTTGAATAACTTATTTAAGGAAAAAAAACCTGGAGAAATATTTTATATGGAGCTATTTTCTAAATAAATAATTGGTCCAGCTATTTTATTTTTCGTAATTTAGGTCACATCACCAAATTTAACAGGAAAAGCACATGGATTTATATTAAAGGGGACTATTATGCTAAAATCACTTTCATAAGGGTTTAAACACAGTTGTGTGGCAACAGTGTGTAAATTTAGCCAGCCTCTAATGGTAAAAATGTATTATATTTTTTTCATGTCTGCAGAAACACTTTAATTGACATTCTTCTTTGTACATGTGATCAGAGGGGGAAAGCCCCACCCATTAGTGACGATCTCTCGCCGTCTGCCATTAGAGTTTGCCATACCTGCCGAAGATAATGTCAGTGACTAAGAAGCATTATAAATGTTGAGTTTTAGGATGCACAAATGCACCTTTTTCTGAGCTACTTTTTTTGACATTTTCAATTTTTTACAGATATAACATTATTTCTGTTCTGAATTTGCTGATACGCTGACTAATAGCCATTTGAAAAGAGAGCTGGAGCACAATCTCATTTGAATTCAAAACGACAGTCCCTGAAATGGTACATTTAGGATCTGAGCTTTGAAAGAGTTCTAAAACATTATCTGTGGGCTATTTTGAGCTGAAACTTCACATACACACTCTAGTGACAGCAGAGACTTATTTTAAATCTCGTAAAAAGGAGCATAATAGGTCCCCTTTAAGCTAAAAATTGTTCCAGCAATGTACTGTGTGTGTTTACAGCTGATTCCTGAGTTCTATGGAAGTGATAGCAGCTTTTTGAGGAATCTTCTTGGACTGGATCTGGGCAGGCGGCAGGGAGGAGGCAGAGTTGAAAATGTTGAACTTCCTCTATGGGCATCAGGTTGACAATCTCTACTTCTTTTTTCACTTTCACCTTCAAAAAATGTGAGCAAAAATGTGTCATTGTTGGACATTTTAAAAAGGCTTTTTGCGTTTTTTTGTTTTTTTTTGACAATTGAATTTATCATCAATTACTCCATCAGCTGACTGAATTCAAGCAAAGACTATAGAATACACAAGACATGTCACTTGCACAGTTTTGAGTGGGGAAAAGTGTAACGGTCTATATTTCGAATGAAGCTCTGCCTTCTAGTGCAGGAGCCAATCATCGATCGCTATAGACTGACGATTCTCCGGGGGAGGGGCTTGCGCCAAATGTGAGTTTCTGCAGATTTTGTTTGATTTGAACGTTTAGAAATGAAACTAAAGAGACAGTTGTTGTTTAATTTTATTGGTGATTCCTAATATTAAAATTTAATCGTAAGCTTGGCAAGCAATTTTGGAGAATTTAATGTTTCCTCATTCAAACAGAATGCCCGAGCATACTGCCCAAGTGGCGTTTCAAAGATGGCTGCCGAGTGAAATGAGTGGCTGCCTTAAAGGGACTTTGATTAAAGTCTTGCGCTACTACAAACACTATATTGCAAACACTTACATTAGATCAAAAGTCTATTCTACAACAACATTTGTTGATCTTTTTTTTTTTGTTGTCGTCATTGTTCGCATTGCATTTCAATTACCATTGTCTTTTTTTTCTGCCTTAGACCACACGATTATGTTGTGGAAAGTAGTTATTTTGCCTTATTTATCTGTCTGTATTAAATGCAATTAAATATGCTCATTGTATTAATTTTCTTAAAAGCTGCGAAAAAAAGCTTAGCGGTATTTTTGTTATTTTTGCATTAACATCAAGTAATCTAAATGATGGCTATTTCTAAAAACAAATTGGTCGTTTTGATTTAAATAAATATATATTTCTACATATTTATGCAATATTGAGCTGCAATAAAGAGCTGAAAAACATAGATATTGGGTAAAAGAAATTACTTTAATTAACAACCTAAATTTTGGAATGGGATTATGTGTACTTTGCACAATTTTACTTATGATATCATAATGTGGGAATATAATCCACCCAGACTGTCAGGTCAAACCAGGTAATTTGAAAAAAATTTGACACGATTTCTGATTACTTGGCACAAATCACATGCTGTGAGAGTCTCTCTCTCTTTCCCCACCCCCTCTCAAATTGTGGAAATGGCTTCACATTACCACATTGTGTTTGTACTGCAAGGTGCAATGATACAAGACTTTCTCTTGTGTTTTGTTACAGTTGATGGAATCAACTAGCTATCTAGGTCAATGGCTCCAAAGGGCCAGTGTTGCATCATCTCAAATGTTTATCAAAAAGGCGAAGATAGCTATATAAAGCTAGAGTATTTTACGATTTTGTTCAAGTTTGACTGTTTAAATATTGAACGAGTACATCATGAATCCGTCCTCCAGACCATATTTTTGTGTTGTCCAGAATCACTACAGTTAGCCTGTGTAAGTCTTTATGGTACTTTATGGTATTTTTTTGCTAATACTATTAGTACTATTTTTAAAATCAAGTTGGTCGTTCTGCTTTGGTGAAGCTCAATACATGAGTGTCTTGTCATATCCATAAATCGAGAAAATCTAGGTCAGCTTTATTGTCAATTCTGCCACATGCACAGACATACAATTTAAATTGTTACACTCAGGCCCTTATCTAGTGCTTACAGATAACAGTAAACACTGTTGTAGGAATGTAAATTAAATTAATAAACCCATTATAAATATAATATAAAAAATACAACAATACTATATGTGACCCTGGACCACAATACCAGTCTAATGTTGCACAGGTACATTTTTACCAATTGCTAAAAATATGTTGTATGGGTCATAATTATAGATTTTTTTTGTTTTATACCAAAATCATTAGAATATTAAGTAAAGATCATCTTCCATGAAGACGATTTTGTGAATTTCCTAATTTAAATATATCAAAACTTAACTTTTGATTAGTAATGTGCATTGCTAAGCATTTCATTTAGACATATTTGAAGGCAATTCCTTCAGTATTCTGAATTTTTTGCTTTTACCTTCAGATTTTCAAATAGTTGTACCTCAGATAAAATATAAATCCATAAATATGATCCAATCCTAACAAACCATACACCAGTGGAAAGCTTATTTATTCAGCTTTCAGATGATATTGACTTTTATAAATGGTTTGTGGTCCAGGGTCACGCATACAAATACGTACAAACAAGTAAATTAAACAAACAGTGCAGTGTTAGGAGTGTTGTGTTGTGATTTTCTATGTGTTTGCGTTAATGTGCAGATCCACATGACTTCCTGCAGAAAATGTGTTTGGCACTGGAGAGTCAGTATGTGTCTGAACACCTGCATGAGTGGATTGATCTGATCTTTGGCTACAAACAGAGGGGAAGTGAAGCCGTGGCCAGCCATAATGGTGAATTACACAGATTGTCATCAGTCAGAGAATCACAATTATAAAGCTGGCTTACTGTGCTATTCATATTCTTTTATCTGAATAAAATAATATATGTGTACTACTGTATATTGCAGTTTTCCATCCATTAACCTATGAGGGAGGAGTTGACTGCGATAGGTAAACTGTAGTTCAAATCTCTTTAATAAACAGCTCATCTTTAAATATCTGAATGTCATTTTGATCCAATGTTTATGTGTTTTATATTTGTCGGTGTAGATTTGTCAGTGTGTATATGTGTGTTTCTGCAGCATCGAGGACCCTGATCAAAAAATAGCCATGTTGACTCAGATACTGGAGTTTGGACAAACACCACGGCAGCTCTTCGTCACTCCTCATCCTCAGAGAATCACTCCACGCTTCCACAACCTGTCAACAACCCCGAGCCTCAGCAGCAGTGAGCTCTCACCAGGTAAAATGATGCACAAGTGCTGTGTTCATTATGTGTAGTTGTTTCGGTTCACTTTTTGGTAACACTTTTGTTTAGGTCAAAATTCACAGTATTAACAAACCACTAACTAACACTACTAGCTTAATAAACAACTAATTAGCTGTTTATTAATAGTTAGTAAGGTAGAAGTTGGGTTTAGGTATTGGGTAGGATAACTACTAACGAAAAGTTAATATCTTAGTAATAACAGTTAATATCCTCATAAAAAGCAGGTAATAAGCCAGTAGTTAATAGCATGAATTGTGACCTAAACTAAAGTGTTACCCACTTTTCTTAAGGACATTAAGTCACAAAAAGTTATTTTAGTAAACAAAAACGAAGACTAATACAATTGTTCATAAATCTTTTTCGTTAACAAAAAAAAGCCTGCAACAAATGAAAAACTAAACAAAACTAACAGCAGTTACTGAAAAACTAACTGAAATGAAATAATAATTAGCAAAAAAAAAGATCATTTTAAGGTTTGATAAGCACTAGTGATTTCTTTGTAATCAAAGAAGAAATAATATACGGGTGGAAATGGATCTTATCCAAGTGCAGCTCCTGAATCAACTGCTTGTTGTGAATTGTTGTGTGGATCCAGATAGCTCAGAACCAGCCTCATGGATCTTTAGTTTATCTGTCATCTGGTTGCCATTTTTCTTCTCCAATTCAATTTTCTTCATTTGATATACCTGTAGGGCTGTGCAGAATGACAATAAATATCATTTGGACAAAATAAAAAGCCATTGTATTGGCGATATTATGCTCTATCGTTTTTATTGCGGTGTCGCAAAATACATTGTTTATGTTAATACTTTTTCTTAATTTATATGAACGCAATATTACACGCCATTACGGGAATGCAGACAGAAACATGAATAACAGCATTGTGAGAAATTTTCTATCTAGAAAGAACAATGTGTAAAATTAGCATTTTATTTAGTAATATTTTATTTTGGGTCTGTAATCATTAATTTTTAAAAAGTGTTTTGTATTTCATTAATATTTCATTAATATTTTTGCATACTTAATCAAATATTTACCCTGAAGTTCTAAATAAATTAAGAAATATATGATCAAATATGAATGAGATATTGTGATATATATTGTTATCAGGGTATGAGATGACTTTTATCGTTATATTTTGTCGTATCTCCCAGCCCTATGCTCTGATGAAAGAGAGAGAGAGAGAGAGAGAGAGAGAGAGAGAGAGAGAGAGAAAGTAAAAGAGAAAAGGAGAGGTTTGGAGAATCTCTTATTTACAATGCATTTGCACTGTGTTAGTTATGATGAAAGCAGCTGGGAGATAATTGTATTTGTTCAGTCAACAAACAGGACTGTGATCAGTTTCAATCCGTAGCACAAATTTTTATGCAGAAGGATTTCAAAATACAGCGAATAATTATTTATTATTTAAATAATTCAGAGTGCTTTTTAAAAATGTTCACATTTTTCATATTCAAAATATGAAAAAATCATATTTGCATACATAACAGTGCTAAAGGCTTGGAGACTCAATTGGTTAGCTTAATAGTTCAAGCATGAACATTTTCACATGCTAATCTGGCCTACTACATGCTGAAATATTGATTGAAAATTATGTGACTATTTATAGCGCTATTGGATGTTAACACTTTACAATGAGGCTCCAGTAGTTAAAAGTCATTAATTTAACTAAATGTAAATGAAAACTACAAAAGCTTTTATTAATCTTAAGTAATGCTGATTTGATTTGATTTGATTATTTCAAACAATTAAAAAAAAAATCATACACAAAACAATTCTTTAAACAGAATACATTTCATCATGGTCGAAATGGAGCGGGATGAAGCGCAAGCTTATTAGTTTCCCCACCCCATTACCACACACATATTATTCGTCTATTACTTCAACTTATTTCTTCTTTTACTTATCTCTTCTTTTTACATGAGACATACATGAGCTTTTCATGAGACATATATTATTCTTTTGGCATCTTTGACATATTGTATGGTTGATTCACCATTTGTACATATTATAACATAGACCAAAAAATTATCTAGTATTGCAAACAGCCATTAACTGAAATCATTTTGTTCTTTTTTCAATCACCTCTATTCATCAACATATTTCTTTAATAATATATTTTTTACATTTTTATACATTTTCCGTATTTTTACTCTTTAACTCTTTCTATAACTTTATTATCAATTTAATTTCTTAGTGCATACTTTAGTGATACTTTATTTTAAAGTGTTACCTAATATACTTTATAATGCTTTTGCAATTTAATTAGGCTGAAGCATTTGTTTACTCTGAACATGTATATACAATAAAGCAATAAACTAAGCATTTATTTGTTATTATACCTGTTAAATCTTTTCCTGCAACTTCAAGATCAATATTGTGAAAATACCATATATCATGATAAAAGCTTCAACAATTAATTGCAACAAGAAATTTTCGCAGTTTTTGTCACTGCAACTGTAATGGTAAAAATGTAGTAAAAGCATTCAAAAGAGTTCCACGTTTAATCCTTATTTCATAAGCAAAAATGCTGATTATAATATTGAGAGTTTTCATTGAAATCTAGCAGTTGAAAAATAAAGATAAAAAGCTAACAAAAAACTTAATCCATGACCCCGATTAAATCAGCAATAAACCAGATGCTTGTACACCTTCTTTAGAAGGGTAGCACAAAATGAAGAACCTTTTTGGAACTTAGCCAAACAGAAGAAGTGCTTTAGTTTAAAAAAATAAAAGACAGTTTAATAAAAGAAAAGAAAATAGTTTATCCCTCATCATAGACTCAAATATACAGATGGATCGAAAGCAGACGAAGGAGTACATTTAAACAAGACATTTTTAGCATTTGGATCCCAGGAAAAAGTTCAGTCTTCACAACTGAAGCTTGTGCAATAAACTTGGCTTTAGAATAAATGCAAAACACTTTTTAATCTGCACTAAAGCTCTAAATCACTTGAATCATTTGAGTCTGACCACTCCATAATTACTATGATAAGAAGGAAAATGACACTTTCTTCATGGTAATGAACTGGTGGATGTGGCAGTAAAAAAATTAAAAAAATTATCTGACAGTGACACAAATGATCTTTAATTTCTCCCTCAGATCTGAAACCTGTAAATAATTTGTATATATACGAAAAAGGCAAGCGGAATGGGAAAACTGTACAATAATAAACTGCAAAAGATTAACCCAAGCATAAATGAAAGACTTTTCCAATTTTATTTTTAAAGACTACTAGATGAGAATTTTATACTGAGAGCACTTTGATGGATGTTTTTTAAAAATGTATCCTGGGAATAAATTTAAGTTATTTATCATAGATTGAACTGAAAAATCATTTTTGATGATTTTTTTCCCCTATTAAATTATGAAGTTGACATTATTATGTAATTTGTATTTATTTATATTGATCTTGCCATGAAATATACATAAGTTTGCTGATGTGGCAATAAACAAACAAACAAATCTCCAGAAGGGTGTCATTTAAAGTCATTTACAGTAATTGACCTCAGTGTTTTGTGCAGTTTCTCCTAGTATGGAGTCATTTGAGGACCTGACTGAGGAAAGTAGGAAAATGGCCTGGAGCAACATGAACAAACTTGTCTTGCAGTCTTGCCATAAAATACACAAAGAGTGAGTATCTGTTTGTGCACTTGAGAATTGACATAAAGAGTATTGCTGGATTTTGTTAACTCATTTTTTACTCTTATTTCTTTTTTTATGTAATTGTTTATTTATTTTTTTAAATTTTTTGGTTTTGCAGAGCAGTAACAGGCGTTGCTGTGACCCTCAGTGGAGATTCCATCTTCACAACATCTCAAGGTTAGGAATTAATCAGTTTTTTTAGTCTCATTAGTAAAATGATCACTGGCTGGAGGGTATAAGATGTAAACTTTTTTTTGTCTTCATGTAGACTCTACATTAAAGATGTTCTCGAAAGAAAATGGCCTACAGAGAAGTGTGTCTTTCTCCAACATGGTAACTATTTTTATATCACAGTTACCCCCAAAGGTTTGTATATTGAAACTACACTTACTAAATTAATTTTTTTAATTGCATTTAACTATACAGTAGCTCCTGGTCCTCTGGAACGGTGGTTTTCAAACTTGGCTCTAGGGACCTGCCACTTTAAATATGTTACATATCCCTAATTTAACACAATTCATGAATAGAGTCCCATGTTATGTCCACTTTAATCCAGATTAATTTGAATCTTTTCTCTACAAACTGAGCTCTTCTTAGTCAATACATTTGAAAATGCTGTTTTCACATTGATGCATGGGCTGTGAAAACTATGATTGTGTGTGTTGTTATTCACCTTTATAGTGTTGCTAAAGTTAAATACTCATAGTTAGAGATAATCAGTACCAATGTAGTGACCATTAACTGGTACTGGCTAATAGAAAGAATTTTCCACCACATTGGACATTGGCTCACATCAATCTGTATAATCAGCAATCAATATTGCCTGAGAAATGTAGTATCCATGGATCTGTAATCATATCATTACGTTTCTGTAAAGATGTCTGGAAAAAATGACTTTCAGTTGCTGTCCTGGAGCAAAGACCCCTCATGGAATGATGATTTTGAGTGTGACTTTGATAAACCTTTGATAATGTTTCCATCTGGTAAAATTCTGCATAAATAAAGCACTGTTTCCTTACATAGTGTGCAAGAAAACACTTCTTTTGAAAATTGTGTGCGCCTCAGAGTGGGCAGATGAAATACAGTAACTCAATGTTTGGAGATGGATAATGTTTGGCAATACAATTGTGTGAGACAGTTTTGGGAGGCAAAAATTTGTGTTTGAATTTTTTCTTTCTATTGGTAATGATGATTTACGAGCACTGTGATGGGTTTTATACCTACACACCAAGGTGGTGGACAAGCAATATTTAGAAAAGGCTTAAAAACACTTTGAAAAGAAAACAAAATGCATTTTAAAATGTGTAGTGTATTATGTGTTAGTCTGTAATGTTTATCATTTGTTCCTTACAGACACTCTTGAAAAAGAGATTATAAATCTTATTATTATATATCTTATAAATATTTTTGTGTGTGTGTATGTGTATATATATATATATATAGTGGGCTTGAAATAAGCATGAATTTTCATACGCAGTGGTGCTTTTATTTGCCATTGCGCAAGAATTGAAAAAGTCAATCAAAAAATCATATTGAAGGGATAGTTCACCCAAAAATGAAAATTTACTCAACAGTTACTCATTCTTAGGTTGTTCGAAACATTTACAGTATGAGTTTCTTTTTTCTGTTGAACCCAAAAGAAGATATTTTGAAAGATGTTTGAAATTGGTAGCCATTGAATTCCATAGTAAGAAAAACAAATACTATGGAAGTCAATGGCAACCGGTTTCTAAAATAATCCAGTATATCTGCTGTGTGTTCATCATAGGAAATAAACTCGATCAAGTGGAGGGAGTAAATTATTATATTAGTTTAAATTGTTGGGTAAACTATCCCTTTAACTGATGTAAGGCTTGTTAATTCGTGACGTATGGAATACTGTTTCTAGGTCCAAGCCGCTACTCATTTGAATTGAGAAAATATTTGTTTATGACCACTTTTTAGTCCTATCACACATTAAAGTGAATTTTATATAAAATCATAGTGTACTCATCATCCTCTGGGCTTGCTGCATCACAAATTCCAAAATTTTAACAATTGATAAAAAATCACTTTCTGGCCATCTGATATTAGGCATGGATATATATATATATATTGCGATCATGATTTTCGAAAGTATTACATCACGTTGTAAACGTTTATTATTACCATTTGATGAGTCTCCCCATACAGTTTGATAGAGCGCTTGGACCCGGAATCCGCTTCACGTGATGTCACACTTTACAAGCAGATAACGTTTAAATTTAAGTGTGGCTGATATGTCCAAGTATTGTTGGGGGCCATTCTTTATGCCAACAATAGACATAGCTTATATAGAATAGCTTATTTAACATTAACATTAAACCCATACTCTTTAAATTTGACTTTAGGCTCTGTCCTCCTGCCTGATGCTACCTGACGATAAGATCGTTGTGTGCTCTTCATGGGACAATAATGTGTAAGAATTTATATAATTACCACAATCATATTCTTATTATTTTTGTTCATCAATTTAACTCACTTTTAAAATGTTTCTTTTTTTTATTACTCTGTCCCACTGATCCTTTTTTCGTTTCCTGTAGTTATTTTTACTCAATCGCTTATGGAAGAAGACAGGACACTTTGATGGGTCATGATGATGCGGTTAGTGATATTTGCTGGAGGGATGACAAACTTTACACGGCATCTTGGGACTCTACTGTGAAGGTATTGAATTCAGTCTAGCCAAATCTAGATAATGTTTTAACTCCAAAGGCAAACGCAGTTTCATAGGACATTCTGTTTATTTGCTATTAAATGTTTCAAATACAACTTCTATTGAACTAGAACAAAAAGTCTTGGAGTTTTTGCTTAAATCTGTCAAGTTTTTTTAAATGAAGTTACAATACTATCAGAAATCCACACTCATGCAGTGTTTTAACTAATTTAATTGAAAACTACGATTTTACTGATTAATTAGAACTGATTTACATGCTTTAAAATAAAAAAAATAAAAAATGTGATACATTTGTTTTCACTGCATTCATTATTTCTCTTTTTTACAGATTTGGAAATGTGTAGCTGCGGACATTTCCAGTAATAAAAGGACTCAATTTGACCCACTTGCTGAATTTGAGCATGAGGCCGGGGTTAGTAATAAGGAATCCTTAAAAACAAAACAATACAAATACAATATATGCAACTATATTGAACTCACGATTCATTTTTGCCACTTTTCAGACTAGGGTACAAAAGTAGCACTAGAAACTCTCAAGTATCTCAAATATACAAATATTAAGCCTCTTAATCCTGCTTTATCAATATTTAACAATTTGGGGTTGGTTTACCTCAAAATAGAATTCATCACTCATTTAGTTACCTTTAGTTTAGTTATGCTTTTCTGAACCGGTAACAAATAAGTTCATCCTCTTGAACACAAGATATTTTTTATGAAATCTAAAAGATTTTGGTCTCTTCATTGACTCTTTGACAGCTTAGAACTTTTAATAAGATTAAAAAATAAATCCATATGAATTTGTGTTTTATTACAAGTCTTCATGATGGCTTGATGGCTTAGACATGATGGCCTAAGATATATACTGTATATGACACACACACATTCACATATATTATTATATTATATTATTTTATTTTAGATTGTATTTTATTTTATTATTACTTTTTTAAATAAAATGTCATGGCTTTTCAAATGTTTATATCTTATGTTCATATGTTTACACAGGTTAATACTTTAGATCTCAGTCCAGCTGGCACACTTTTGGCAACGGGAACTAAAGAAGGAACCCTTACTGTGTGGGATCTTGCCAGCCCTCTGCCTCTGAATCAGCTGACCTGCCATTCTGGAAAGATTCATCAGGTGGCCTTCAGTCCTGGTGAGTGTGTGTGTGATGTGATGTGTGTTTATGTAGAGCAGCTGATGGAGATGCCTGTGCGATTGATGTGTTTCTGCGTTCAGACAGCAGGCATATCTTGAGTGTTGGCGAGGACTCGTGTTTGATGGTCACAGATGTGCAGACAGGAATGCTCATCGCTACTGTACCTGCAGAGCAAGAGCAGAGGTATGAACTGCACAGAGTTCAACTCGCCGACATGCAGGACAGATTGTTTGTATGATGTCAACGTTCTCTTTTCTTTATTTTAGGTGTTTCTGCTGGGACGGTAACACTGTGTTGTCTGGGGGGATTTCAGGAGATCTCAGTGTGTGGAACCTACTAAACAGTAAAGTCGTCCACAAGATACCTGCTGCACACTCAGGTAAACACACATTAATATTATTGTTATACATTTCATATAATTATAGTTCTTAGAAATCTAATCTTAGCAAAAATCTGCATCAGCAGGTCACACTTACCTAAAAAATGGTAAATCAGAATCAGCTAATACTCAAAGTCTCTTCTAGATCATGTTCCGAATGAATTTCTGCAAGTGAAGTGAAGTGTAGTGTGGCCAAGTATGGTGTCCCATACTTGGAATTT
>CAIGQV010019101.1:13386512-13421538 GCA_903798115.1 Danio jaintianensis | reverse complement strand
TTATTATTATTATTATTATTATTATTATTATTATTTTATTTATTATTTTTTTCTCACAATGATGCCTCTTGTATCGTCTTACCTTTTGTTAGACGCCTGTGTAATTTATTTTTTTTATCTTGCTGGTTGAGTAAAAGTAACTAAGTCAGAATATGAATAAATTCGGGCTTGACTATATATGTAAATATATTTATTTTGTATATTTTTTGTACAGTATGTGTGTGTATTTATACATATATACATAAATATACACAGCACAAATGTATTCATTATGTAAATATAAACTTTTAAGTTGGATGCGATTAATTGCGTTTTATCGTTTGACAGCACTATTCCTGTACATTCTTATAAAGCAAAAGCTTTGACTCAATCTACGTTAAAGCGCTATATAAATAAAGGTGACTTGACTTTATATAGATAATATTTTATAAAGTACAACATAGACTATGCACATAAAGTTTTTAAAAAAGTTAGAATTGGTGATTATTTTACTTTTTCTGTAACACCAATACATTGAAACAAACTTAAAACTATGAAAGCCTGGATTCATGCAATTAGTAGATGTGACAACATTATTTAACCAGATGATCTCGATGAGTTTAGTAGAGGTTAGTTTCACAAAGGCTATAGCAAAAGCAATACATATAAAAGCCAGTTACGTACACTCAAAAAGAATAATTCTGCTGCTTGTTCAAACTACCTATTTAAAATTAGCAAAATCAACACAGTTCTTGAGTTTTTTGGGGGGACAACTTAATTGTTTTGACAAATTTAAGTAGACTGAACATAAAGCAATTAAGTTAACTTAATTTGTGTTGGGACAACATGAAGGAATTGTGTGGAACCCAACATTTTTACAGTGTACTCAAAAAATGGCATTTGCTGTTTGTTCAGACTTCTTATTTGAAATGAGCTGAAACACAATTCTTGAGGTTTTTTGGGGACAACTTAATTATTTTGCTCAATCCACTTTCATTAATTTTCTTTTCGGCTTATTCCCTTTATTAATCAGGGGTCGCCACAGCGGAATGAACCGCCAACTTATCCAGCATATGTTTTACGCAGCGGATCCCCTTCCAGCCGCAACCCATCACTGGGAAATACCCATACACTCTCATTCACACACATACACTACGGACAATTTAGCTTACCCAATTCACCTATAGCGCATGTCTTTGGACTGTGGGGAAAACCAGAGCACCCAGAGGAAACCCACGCAAACACGGAGAGAACATGCAAACTCCACATAGAAAAGCTAACTGACCCAGCCGAGGCTAGAACCAGCGACCTTCTTGCTGTGAGGCGACAGCGCTACCCACTGTGCCACCATGCTGCCTACCTCAACCCACTTATATTTGTAAAAACTAATAACCTAACATAATTCTTTAAAGTTGCCCTAATACAAATGGATTGTTTTTAACCCAGCGTTTTTGACTGTATGAAACCCTGGTAGTAAATACATCTTTGCGTCAGCTGCCACTGTAGGAATGCACAGCCCGTACAGAATTGTGTCAATCATTTGGCAGATGGCACAAGCACCGCTTATTTGATTATTACATAATCTGTCTCAAAAAATAGCCCTGCACCATCAATCCTCAGTTCTTTCTATGAAGGACTTGTACAGTAGCAGTGACACACAAACTGACACAGTGACTTATTCCCTACTCAGGGAACCAGGGTTGAATAAGTAATTGAGACGTCCTCATTCACAGGATCACTTGACACTGTGTCAGTACAGCTGATGCTAATGGGAACATTAAGTGATCATTCCGTGAACATAAGCACAGGCTGATAGAAGATTGACAGAATAGACATAGAGTCGAGTTCATGTCTAGAATTTAAAATCCGATAAAAGTACATGGAGAGGCCACCAGCCAAATCTTAAATAATGTCCCAAAGGAACATTCCTAGTAGAATACCATTGAATGTCAAAAGCCTAGTTTTCTCCACAGCCATATTTCCTAAGACTGGTTTCCAGGTCAGTACCTGGATGAGAAACTACCTAGAAAAAAGAGGTTGCTGTTGCAGTGTGGTTGTACTGTTGTCTTATAACTGGTCTATGTGGGCTCTAATGCCCCAATAGTGATGGATGCTGCATCCCAAACTAGATTTAAATTGGACATAAATTGGTGGAGCTGCCTTTCAGTGGATCAGCATTGAACAAATGTCCTTCAACATTGTTCCTAATCCTACAACCAATGTTCTACCACTAGAACTACCAGATGACACAGTCTGAGCAGCCTCCAATCTCTGAGCCTTAATCTATACCGTGAGAAGATCTATAAACCTGCAGTAAAGATTCTAGTCTAGTCAGAAACATGTTTTGCGCCCAAAGTAAAATGTGCCAGACATGAGACAGGGAAGAAATTGTGGGATCTTCACCAGGAAATTTATGTGCCATGTGTGCCCTAGAGACTCCATAAGCCGGATGACCTTCGAAAACTGCAACCCAAACCACTGACAGTGTCATAATCATATTATATACACCATCCAATGAAACACCCAGAATCAAAAACTGGGGTTGCTTCTATTGTAAAGGGGTCCAACAGCATTTGTGAATAAATATTTAATAAAGCGCTATTTTATCAGCCAATCATTGAGCGATTTCAAAGTATAAATATGTTTGAGTCACAGATGATCCAGAGAAGTTCCTAAGCAGTTTGTGGAAGTTACTACGGTATGGCCAGGCTGAAAGGCCAAGCCCATATCTAAACTGAACAAACCAGCAGATCAAAACTGAGGCATAATATGCTCCTGCGTAAACTTTTTAAAACGGCACTTTTGTGCAAAAAAAAAAAAAAAAAAGCTTTACCTCTGAGGAGGAGGCATCTCCTCTTTAATTTCTTTTTTCTAACTTGGGAATATGTTGAAATGAAACCGGCAATGGCAAAATTGGATAGCATTTCCAATAACCCAACAACGATGCATTTAGCAGAAGTCAAACCTTTAGGTGACATTTGATTGGTCAGTGAGAAGGGTTTATGACCTCCAAGTGGCATTATCCCAGCGGTGTTTCTACCACTGCAAAACAAAAGACACATTGAACTCTGAAAACAATATAACAATTTCAGTTTTTTTTATTTTTTTTTATTATTTGCTATATCGGAGGTTTGGGCTACAGTGCTCAGCATAAATGAATACACCCCATTTTGAAAATGAATATTTTTATCCATTTCTCAGTGAATATAGGTAATATATTTTGTGCATTTGAACAAAACAGGTTTATTAAACAGATATATTTATTAAAATATAATTTTAGTCACCAAACATCTTTAGAAATAGAAAGACAATGTATTTAAATTCAAGCAAAATATTGAAAAAAAAAATTACAAACAACAAAATCTCAACATCATTTTATATATTTTTTGTTTTATTTTGTTTCTCTTGATTTTTGCTCTTTTTAAAACAATTTTTTATATATATATATATTTTTCCCTAACATATAAATTTGATCTACTGGTTTTTTGGCTGTTATTGTCAACTATTTTGTTAGATTAGCTCCAGATTTGGCTTCGTTACTGACTAATCTAATGTATATGCTCAAATATAATATTGTAAAGCTTCCTATAGAAAATTTGAATTTAAATGAGAGATTTGTGAGGGGTGTACTTATATATGCTGAGCACTGTATCTCAATTTGATTGGTTCTCAATTTGATTATTTGTGGTACTTCATGGGATTGGGTCAGTATGACTGATTGGTGACTCGTTGACTCTTATTTTCTCCACAGCACGATCAGTAGGTCTAATGTATTTTTTTTCTGCAGAAATTCCATTTTTAATACAACTATTTTTTTTTTATAAAGAAGTTTATTTAATGTGAACAAATGGGTTAAACAAAAGCATATTGTTTAATCACCTCAGAGCTCAGAGCATGTCTGTCTAACAGTTTATTCAGTTGTTATTAAAAATGTATTTCCCTATGGAGAAACTGAATGAAGGGAACCTGTGGAAGTCTATAGTTTTTATTATTAAAGTCTTTTTTGTAATGTTTTACTTCAAATCTTTTGAACATAAGTCTTTGACTAAATAGTTAGGCTACACAAAATGTAATTGTTAGGCATATCAAATCTTTGTAGTAGCTGTAAACAACTTAGCAGAGATCTTAAAAATAAACTACCGTACATTCAGAGATTTTTATTTTAGAGCAACCTGTGAAATTGGTTAGAAATGTTGTGTTCGTATCTGTGAGTTTACAGAATCTATTTATTAAAACTTTTGTTTACTAAATCAGTGCATTGATAGACCTACATTGCACTTCACCTTTACATTTTTGCTGTTAAACTTCATTGTTTTGTTGGAAAGCCTTCAATAAACTTGTTTACTCTTACATCCCTTGTGACATCTTGCACATCAACAAGACAATTATACTTAAAAAAAACAAAAGATCCAAAGTCAGTTTGTGTATAAAGAAAATGCTGTTCAAAAATAAACCTACCACATGAAATATTCTCTGAAAACTGAATCTTTCGCAAATGCCAATGTGTAATAAATATATTGACAACTCTCATTTTATTCAATAGGCTATCTGACCTATCTATATGTTCAATGTCATTCAGATATTACTAAGGTTGTTGCATGTCATGCAGCAGCTGCTGTCCGTCCAAAGCCACACACTTTATGTATGCGTGTGTGTGTGTGTGTGCGTGCGCGCGCGTGCGTGCGTGCGTGCGTGTGTGTGTTCGCGCGCGCTGTCACTCTGATAAAACTGTTGCGCGGAGGGTGTGGAAGCGCGCTCTCAATAACAAACCAAAAACACCGGCGACGGAAGATTACGTGTCCAATTAGCGCCAGTGTCACTGTAACAGTTACTGTAGGTCATTCAGATGCCCGCCACAGCTGAACAGATGGAGGGGATTTTTGTGTAGCTGAAAAGTCCTCGTGCTGTCCCGAAGAAATTACTGCAGCTGCGTGTCCTGCTCTTGAAGGTGCACAAACATCCCACAGAGAGGAACATGGCTTCTCCAACAGCATCGTACGGGGTAACGTTAGAGAGCCAGTCTCCAACAGCACACAACCAGTATCCAAAGGTAAGGGACATGCGTGTTGTATTGACAAACACTAATGTTGCTCAAACACGCCGAATGCATGATGTCAGAGTGGAATGCGTTTCCATGATTGTTAAACAATGTTGTATATTTATTTGGCGATGCAGTATGTATTTTTAGAACCAACAAATTGTATTTTTTACGCAATGATACCCTCCTGTCCTGGGACGTTTGTGGTAAACTGAATACTGTACATGACAAGAACATGGACCAGACGGCACTATGGTAGGCGTGTACTGGAGGCTCCCATCATAAACACTTCAGCAAACATGACACTTGTTTAATAGCTTAACGCAGCACGTCGAGTTTTCATGCTGGATAAATGTGGCAGCAAATAGCAGGATGTAATTTTATTTACTTATTGTTTGTTAAATACACATATCTTTACAGATATACATTAGACAGCACTTGGGAAATATTCATGGGATAAATGGTTAAACATATAACATATATATATATATATTAACCATTCATCCCATGAATATTTCCCAATATATATATATATATATATATATATATATATATATATATATTTTTTTTTTTACATTTTTGTAAAAAATGGCTTTTAAAAAATGGTTATTAAAAATTATAAGTCCTCCTGTGAAATTGTTATTGTTTTTCAAATATTTTGCAAGTACTCAGAAGATATTTTCAACACGTTTTTTTTAGCATTTTTAAAGCAGTTTTAATTAACTTCTAATAACGAATTTCTTTTGTCTTTGCCTATATTATATTTTAGTTTTAATTTTTAAATTTGTACTTTTTTTTGCAAGATACTATTATGCAATTTTAAACGCAATATAGAGGCAAGTTAACGAGGGAAGCAAGGTTAATTAGGCAAGTCTTTGGAAAAAAAAAGAAAAAAAGAAAGAAAATGCTAATATATATATATATATATATATATATATATATATATATGGGCGACGCGGTGGCGCAGTGGGTAGCACGTTCGCCTCACAGCAAGAAGGTCGCTGGTTCCAGCCTCGGCTGGGTCAGTTGGCATTTCTGTGTGGAGTTTGCATGTTCTCCCCGTGTTCGCGTGGGTTTCCTCCGGGTGCTCCGGTTTCCCCCACAAGTCCAAAGACATGCGGTATAGGTGAATTGGGTAAACTAAAAATTGTCCGTAGTGTATGAGTGTGAATGGGTGTGTATGGATGTTTCCCAGAGATGGGTTGTGGCTGGAAGGGCATCCGCTGCGTAAAACATATGCTGGATAAGTTGGCGGTTCATCCCGCTGTGGCGACCCCAGATTAATAAAGGGACTAAGCCGAAAAGAAAATGAATGAATGAATGAATATATATATATATATATATATATATATGCACTCACCGGCCACTTTATTAGGTACACCTGTCCAACTGTTCATGAACTAAAATTTCTAATCAGCCAATCACATGGCAACAACTCAACTGCATTTGGTCTGCTGCAGTTCAAACCGAGCATCAGAATGGGGAAGAAAGGTGTTTTAAGTTACTTTGAACGTGGCATGGTTGTTGGTGCCAGAAGGGTTGGTCTGAGTATTTCAGAAACTGCTGATCTACTGGGATTTTCATGCATAACCATCTCTAGGGTTTACAAAGAATGGTCCGAAAAAAAGAAAATATCCAGTGAGCGGCAGTTCTGTGGTCGCAAATTTGATTGAAGCCTTGTTGATGCCAGAGGTCAGAGGAGAATGGCCAGACTGGTTCGAGCTGATAGAAAGGCAACAGTAACTCAAATAACCACTCGTTGCAACCGAGGTATGCAGAAAAGCATCTCTTAACGCACAACACGTCGAACCTTGAGGCGGATGGGCTACAGCAGCAGAAGACCACACCAGGTGGCCACTCCTGTCAGCTAAGAACAGGAAACTGAGGCTACAATCCACACAGGCTCACCAAAATTGGACAATAGAAGATTGGAAAAACGTTGCCTGGTCTGATGAGTCTCGATTTCTGCTGCGACATTCTGATGGTAGGGTCAGAATTTAGCATCAACAACATGAAAGCATGGATCCATCCTGCCTTATATCAACGGTTCAGGCTGCTGGTGGTGGTGTAATGGTGTGAGAGATATTTTCTTGGCACACTTTGGGCACACATTTTCTTTGGGCACACGGCTATTGTTGCTGACCATGTCCATCCCTTTATGACCACAGTGTTCCCATCTTCTGATGGCTACTTCCAGCAAGATAATGCACCATGTCATAAAGCGCACATGAAAATGAGTTCACTGTACTCAAATGGCCTCCACAGTCACCAGATCTCAATCCAATAGAGCACCTTTGGGATGTGGTGGAAGGGGAGATTCTCATCATTGATGTGCAGCCGACAAATCTGCAGCAACTGCGTGATGCTATCATGTCAATATGAATATTTCCAGTATCTTGTTGAATCTATGCCACGAAGGATTAAGGCAGTTCTGAAGGCAAAAGGGACCCCAACCTGGTACTAGTAAGGTGTACCTAATAAAGTGGCCGGTGAGTATATATATATATATATATATATATATATTCATTCATTCATTTTCTTTTCGGCTTAGTCCCTTTATTAATCTGGGGTCGCCACAGCGGAATGAACCGCCAACTTATCCAGCATATGTTTTACGCAGCGGATGCCCTTCCTGCTGCAACCCACTGGGAAACATCCATACACGCTCATACACTACGGACAATTTAGATTATTCAATTCACCTATAGCGCATGTCTTTGGACTTGTGGGGGAAACCGGAGCACCCGGTGGAAACCCACGCGAACATGGGGAGAACATGCAAACTCCACACAGAAACGCCAACTGACCCAACCGTGCAGCCCTATATATATATATAGGGCGACGCGGTGGCGCAGTGGGTAGCACGTTCGCCTCACAGCAAGATGGTCGCTGGTTCGAGCCTCGGCTGGGTCAGTTGGCATTTCTGTGTGGAGTTTGCATGTTCTCCCCGTGTTCGCAAAAAAAAAGCTTCCCCTTTAAGCTAAATATATTTTTTCGATAGTCTACAGAACAAACCATCGTTATACAATAACTTGCCTAATTACCCTATCCTGCCTAGTTAACCTAATTAACCTAGTTAAGCCTTTAAATGTCACTTTAAAATATCTAGTAAAATATTATTTACTGAAATCAGAAATCAGTTATTAGAAATGAGTTATTAAAACTATTATATTTAGAAATGTGTTGAAAAAATCTTCTCTCCGTTAAACAGAAATTGGGGGAAAAAATAAACAGGGGGGCTAATAATTCAGGGGGTTTAATAATTCTGACTTCAACTATATATATATATTTACTTACTCGCAGGGCCATTTATATCGAAGTTGATATTTAGCCACCGTGTTTCATAACATCTAGTTATTTTGAGGTGGGTTGTTACCTCAACCCCCAACCTGGAGGACTACAGACAATTTAGCTTACTCAATTCACCTACAGCACATGTATATAATTATTATTAGCCTTTCTGTGAAATTATACTATATATATATATAGCTAAAATAGAAAGGCTATGAGAAAATAGCCTATGTGAAAATAGAAAGCCTATGTGTCTTACTTTACAGTCTTTACAGTTTTTATTGGCTTCTTGAATTGCAGTTGGTGAAAACTATTTATCAGTGATAAATCTCTAGCTCATGCTGGATATTATTACATTTTTCTTTAGTAGAAAATGAGTAGGAGTCTACACTGAAGTGTGTAAATGATTGTGGTTTGAAGGGTTAAATCTGTGCTGGTCTGTGAGTCATGTGGTTCCAGCAGGTGACAGCACAGCCAGTAAGTCTCCTAAGGAAGAGCCTGTGTTCAGGTCCATGCTGGCAGATTGCTTGGCAGTGCTGTCTGTCATAAGCACTGGCACACACACAATCTATTGGCACACTGCATATTCACAAATATTAAAAGTGTATCTCATCTATGAATATGCACACTGCATATACCAATCCAGCAGTCCAATCGATGTTTAAAGATAGCAACAAGGCTTGTCAATGCAGTTTTGACTGACTAAGGTCAATTCACTTTAGTTGTATGAAAAAAGGGTATGTTTGACTGCAGTTTCTAGGTAAAATTAATGCCACAGGGCAATATGACACCAACAACTTTTGTTCCTTTTCACATTGATTTTATGTTACATATTAGCAACAAATATTTTCATACAGTTCTTTGCACAATGCCAAATAAGTACCATTTAATGGTGTTTAGGATTTGTAATAGGTTTGCATAACCTATCTATATATGGACAACTTTTCTGACATCAGTTTCCTCAGTAGCTCACTGTGTTGTACTGGTAATGCAGAGCTCTCTTTTTTGAGTCCAGAGAAGCATGGTTTCACAAAATAGATAAAAATAATGTGAATTCAAGGTAAAACTAAGTGGTCGCAGTGCACTTTTCTCTTACATTTGCTTTTGAAAACTCTATTGGTTGGGTTTAGCGAAGGATTTAGGTTAGTGGTTCGCTGATCTGTACAACAAGCCCCATCTTTTTGTGAAGGTACAACGTAGGGATAAGCAGTATCTTATCGTTTGCAATATACAGGTATAAATTCTCCCCCCGCGAAATATTTTTTATTTGTAATCGGTCTGCACAATAATTATTATTACAGTAGTTGTATGTGTGATAGTTTTGTATGTTTGAGCCTGTTTACATGCCTTCTCTCTAAATTCACATCATAATATCAGTCGAGTGTTTGAAATAACACATTTTTTTTGTGACCAGACATGGTATATTATTTGTATATTACAGAATGAGGAAGAAGTCATGCTATTTTATAGTATGAAAAGGCTAGGTCTATTAACATTGCATTTTAAATATATGTTTTATGCTTATACAATAGTTAGGATAGATTAAAGAACACAAATAATGCATATATTGCCACAGGCATTTGTTTATTGTCTTTATGCTTGATCCATTGATCCATTCATCTATACTTTTTATCCTCTTTTCTGCCCTGCTGTGAAAGCTAAAACCTTTTTTCTTCAGTAAAGTATATGTGGAGATTATGCTCGAGGGTGCCCTCTAGCTTCCAGTGTGAATGAAACAGAAATAACATTTCAATACACGCTCGCAACACTGTTTCAGAGGTCTCGAACTCTGCCCACTGTCCTGCAAAGTTTATTTCTAATCTGCTTCAGCACGTCTGCTTCTGAATTTTATAGGTTCCTGAAAAGCTTGAACAGCTGCTTCGTTGTGTTTGATAATGGCTGAGCTCTCCTGGAAAGTGAGCATCCAGGAGCAGGGTTGAAGACCTTTTTTTTGTAAAAATATGAAAATGTAAATAAAAAAGCATTAAAATTAATATGTTGTCTAAAGATACAGGACCTTTTTTATGTCTCTCGGTTAGGGTTGTCAAAAATATCAATATATTGATAAATATTGATACTGACATTTTTAAAACAATACAATCTTGCTTTTGGTTAGGATCGATACTGGCTTAACTCTCTCACGCTCTCTCTTCTCACCAGCAGGGAGTTGAATAACCATCTGGCTATTTACTTATTTTATCATTTAGAAACATGCAGATGTTATTACAATCTAAAAGATTAACATATAAGAAAAAAATCAGCAGCACACTCTCTGTCACTCAGTGCTTGAAAATTAGCTTACGTGAAAATGCAAAACATTGTGTTGTTTAGTTAATTTTTACAAACTTTTAACTTCATTTGTATACCCTAAATGCCGTGGAATTTGTTCCTCTCAGAATCACAAATGGTACTGAATATCAATATATTTCAAGGTATCGTATCGAAGTTGGAAATTACGGTATAGTGACAAAACTACTCTCGGCGGATACAAATTAATTATAACTATAAATACCATAAAATATTGCAATATACTTTTAAGTTTATATCCCTAGTACAAGGAGGTTGTGACTCTGAAGCAACAAAACGTACCATAAAACATATTTTATTCGCAAAAATGTAGACAGCGCCCTCTAGTGGATATGTCACCTGAAACCTGCAATGAAACATACCTATTTTATATTTTACTCAAATGTAGGCCATTGCACATATTTCCAATGAGCCTTGGCTGGTCTGAAGTTCACCTGCCTTTTATCTGATTAACTGCTTTAACTTCTAGATTGACAAAATCTTCACAATGTTGTAGGAAGCTAGATCAGGATTAAAGCCTTGTTAATCAGGAATAATTAAAATTTTTCACATTATTGTTGACAGCCCACATATGAAGGTCACAGACCGGGAACATTTGTATGGTTAGAAGCGGCCATTCATGAGCAGTGCTGTACAGTGCGTGTTCATGCGTGTATGTGAATGGCTCCTTGTTGGTTCTGTACTGAACAAAGACACAGCCTTGTGTTCTTCAGTGTAAAACCATCTCACAGGGCAAGACTTCATCCAGGCTCTCCTGTTTCTGCTGCTTTGTGAGAATTCTTTCCCACTGACTAACTTCAGAACAGCTTCAGCTTGTCGCCACTGCCAGTCAGTCAACGGAACAAATGATTTTTGTCATTTGGCCCAGAATGTACTAAAGCCATTCACTTTTTCTCAACTTGAAACAGATGAAAATGGACATTTTGAGATTGAAGTGTTTTCAATCTTTTGATTACAATATGTAATGTTTTCATCCATCTGTTTTTATGTGCAATTTGCAATATTGCATAAAAAATTGCCTTATGGAAATGCCAAGATGTGTATAAATTTTGAAAATGCACAAATAGAATAAACTCTTTTATTCTGTAAGAAAAAATGTATAATGTAATGTAATGTATAATGTAAAAACTACAATGGAAACACATGCGCATCAATAAAGGTCATGTGATTTTGTTTTAACAGATCATGTGATACAAAAATGTGCACAATGGGACACATTGTAATACATCTGAAATGTTGTTTTGATTCTCAAATCTCCTAGCCAAAGTCCATCATCAATGTGGTTTGGTATTATTACCTCCCAGAAGTGGCTCCCAAAGAGCTTTCTCTCACTTCCAAACCATACCATGCATTCACTGCGTTTAACTTTTAAGTCATTATTAAGTCATGACTCTAAAAATACGAGATTTTTGGTAATACAGCCTATAAATGTATAGTTAGGCTATTCTAGAACACCCACAAATGTCCGCGCCCCATTGAAATTTTCGCTTTCAAAAGTAGGGGAAAAGGCTTTTTCACGGCACTTAATATGCTGTTTTGAAAGACATATCTGAAGTAAAGTTATGTTTTTGCTATCAAAAAGTTATGTTTCTGGTAGCAACAGATGCGCACATATTCAAAGGCAAGGGAAAAGTAGCAGACACTGAAAGGCAGGTGGTAATTTTGACCGCTATGATAGTAGAAATACTCATAGCTCTTTTGTGTTTTGTCATTTTAAGAAAATAACAATGTTAGAAAGAAATATACACATAGTTAGGAAAAGTTACGATATAATAAGTATATCTGGTTTATGTCAACAAAGTTATTTAATTCCAAAATTTTTAAAGGGTCAAAATGACAGCTTCGGTAGTTCTGGTGTTAAAAAATGTATGTACGTTTATAAAGCTATAATGTATTATATCATCTTTGCATCAAATTACAAAAGAACCCCAAAACAATTACTGCTTATGTGAGGTGATTCTAATGCAGTGTCTCTCTTCTGGTTGTCATTATCAGTCTCACTCGATTGTTTTTCTGAAAGTCTTGATAACAATATTGTTGATATTTTTTAAATTATTTGAGCAAATATGAATGCAAAAAAAAGTATTTGTTGTCCTCTCCCATTCACTGCACTCTAAGTTTACTCAACTGTGATGACTTCCGCTACTGTGAAACCCGGAAATGTGTAAAGGGTCCATTATTTCAGGGAAAAGAAATCATCACTACAGCTTCTGAAAGTGAACAGCCATGTTTTACTGCATTGCAAAAAACAAAACAGACAATGTAAAGAAACAAAAATAAATGACATTTATATCACCACCACTTTGCTCCATTAGTAAACCTTATCAGTATGAAAACATCCTTAACAAAAACTAACATCTTCAACAAAAAAAAAATCATTACAGCTTTTGCTTTCTTAACATGACTTGATTACTTGATCATACAGCATTTCAGCATCCATACTAAAATCGTTACAGATTTTTGAACAAGAAAACCCCTCTGCTTGCTTTCAGAGATGTGTGTTGACATGTAACTGATTAAAAGGCTGATGTACTGAAAAGTCTTTCAAAGATTATGCTAATGGAAGGCACACAAAGGTACTTTTGTATTAAATCATATATGTATTGCAAACAATTGACATTTGTGTTATTTCTATCATTTCGAAATATTGCACGGCCCCAATAATTAGTACAAATATCTCTTTAATAGTTTTTTGTTTGCAACAGATGGTCCTGTTGGCATGATTTATCAGTTCAAGGCCAGTGGCTAATTTTGAAGCCTTTTATCTGCTGCCCTACAGGAATTTCACCAGTCAACCTTCAACTTGGCAAAGAAAGCAGTTGCAGTTTTGCTTTCATTCTCTTTCCTTTTCCCATTGGCTTCTTGCAACATTTTCACAAATGAACACCCTGAGAAATCTGGTTTTACTGGCCTATACACTGCCTTTACATGCTATAAATGATCTTTTATTATTATGAAGTCATCACATTGGTTGACAAGCATTTAAACATTCATTGTGCTAGGTAGTCAACTTGTTGAGTATTCTGGATTATCTGTCAAATGAATGCTCATTTTGGCTGCACGGTGGCTCAGTGGTCGATTCACAGCAATAAGGTCGCTGGTTCGAGTTCCGGCTGGGCCAGGAGGCATTTCGGTGTGGAGTTTGCATGTTCTACCCGTGTTCACGTGGGTTTCCTCCGGGTGCTCCAGTTTCCCCCACAGTCCAAAGACATGCACTTTAAGTGAATTGTGTAAACAAAATTGGCCGTAGTGTATAAGTGCTTGTATGAATGCAAGACTGTATGGGTGTTTTGGTTGCAGCTGTAAAGGCATCTGCTGTGTAAAACATATGCCGGAATAGTTGGCGGTTCATTCCACTGGGCAACCCCTGATAAATAAGGGACCAAGCCGAAGGAAAATGGATATTCATTAAAATGAATATTCATTTTAATTAGAAAAATACAAATTAAAAGTCAAATATCTTCTGTCCACCATGTTCAAAATGTATGGTCATTGCACAGCCAGAGTTATCTGAACCTAACCTTAACCCTAGCCCTAACCCTAACTGTGTATTATAAAATTTTTGAGAGCAAAGGGACCTCCTGGTAGTTTGAGGGCCCTTCGCAACTGATATACTGTGCATTTAGGATGGACTGGTAGGATGGACCAATAACTTTGAGGATTACAAAAAATTGCACAGTGCCAATTAGTGAAAAAATACAGTCTTTGCACTGGATATGCATCGCATTCTAACACTGCATTCCAAGAGCTAGAATCTGTCTACACTGGATGTGGCAAAGTGAGTTAATCCAAAATAGAAATCTTAAACCAACTTTCAGTGGCACATGAGAAAAAAATAAGTCATGCAACTTGTCTTAATGAATTAACTCAAAATGTCAAAGTATCTGAGGCTATGTTTCTGCAATGCTTGGACATAAATAGTTTTGCTTGCCATTGTGATGCCACACTGACCACTCTAAATCAGTCACAACATTAGCACAACAAAAGTAATAAGTAATAAATAATTTTGAAGTCCTTGATAACAGATTTTCTTGCCATGCTTTTTTTTAGCTCCTGATTTAGCATTTTGTCTTTGGCTTTGATAATTAATGCTATCAGCTGTATTTATATTTGATGTTGGGTGGGTATGTGTGGCACGCAGTCATTAAAATCACAAGATGAGACCGATTTTCAATACAGGCTCATTGGAAATATGTGCTTCAGCTTGTGTTATGTTTGACTAATCTTTAAATTAGTTTGATGATTTGAAATATTAAAGTGTGACAACACTGTACATTTGACTGCAGTTTCTTGCTACGGGACAGTTTGACAACACCTTTTCCTTTTCACTCTACTGATATTTACAAAGACATGTTGTTTAATGTTTATGAATAAAGGATTGCTTTTTTTCTGCAGTTCTTTGCACCAAAATAAATACAAAATAAATACCATGAAACAACTTAATTACGATTTTTAATTGAATTTGCTTTCCTCACCTGTCTGTCTCCATATGATCACATTTTCTGGCTTGGTCAGTTTGCTTGGTAGCTCACTTTTTAATGTGTTGTATTTGTGATGGTTCCAGATAAAAGCAATATGAAATCAAGATAAAACTATGGAGTACATTTTTCTCTTGTATTTGCTTTTGAAAATGCTATTGTTTGGGTTTGGGGAAGGGTTTAGGTCAGCGGTTCGATAGGTGATCTGTACAACAAGCCCTGCCTTCTCAAGGACACGTACAAGGAGGTCATGCATCTGAAATGTACAACAAAAAGTACCATAATGCCGTTTCTTTTGAGTGGAATGGTTCAGCACAGCATGGTACAGTTTGGTATGGGTCACCTTTATCAGGCTTGTGTCTCCACTGCCAAATGCTACTCTTTTGTGTACTTGTGGTGTACAACAAAAAGTTGCTGTCAACATTGTTCTCGTTTAAAGAAAAGTAAAAGTAAAAGAAAAGCCATACAGGTTGTTCACATATCGCACGAGAAGCACTTCTCACAAAACAGATGCTTTATATACATAAATACTCGTGTACAAATGTTAATTACCAACCTTAACAAAGTGCATTTGTTATCATCGAACAATGCAGAACTTCAAGACATTAAAGTGTATTTGACACCTTATATGAACTCATTAACAGAAGGGCATTGTGAAAATTAAAGTCAAAAGTAAAAAAAAAAACATGAACAGTGTAAACAAAAAAATACACAATTTATTTAGATATTTAAGGCAGGTGAATTAATGTAAATTAATTAGAAAAATGAAATGATTCACAGTTTAGAATTGGTTTTGCAGCAGGAGTGTCAAATTCAGGTTCTGGATGGCCATAACCCTGCAGAGTTTAGTTCCAATCCTGCTCTTATACACTTACTTGTAGTTGTCAAATAAGCCTGAAGCCTTGATGATCAGGGGGCTGTTCCATAAACCAAGCTTAGAGAAAAAGCCAGGCTTATTTTGGTAAGTCAGGTTTATTAATGGCAGATTCGGTTTCATAAATCAAATTTTCGATAGTTCAAACTCAGTTACTCTGGCAACTTATGCTGGGAAACTAACCTGGTCCGGGGGAGGTTAACTCTCAGGCTGTCTCAAGTTCATGTTTAATCAAAGTAATGTTAACATTCGCCTGTCTTAATTTGATGCCATTTTAATTCACTTAACCTCTTAATAATGATTAAAACTTTATAGTCACTTAATAGTAAATATATATACACCAAACATCTTTTAGAATAGAACGATTTATACATTTAAATTCAAACAAGTTATTGCAAACGAGCAAATACAAACTACAACATTTCAACAAAATTGCAGTTTCTGTTTATTTTTTTCTTGTTTATTAAAATTCTATTTAACATTTTCTCCCAACATATAAATTTGGGTGTACTAATTTTTGGACTGATCTTCAGTTTATTTTTTGTTAGATTAGTTCCAAATTTTGCTTTGGTACTGAATAATCTAATGTATATGCACAAATATATTATTGTAAAGCATCCTGTAGAAAATATTAATTTAAAAGAGAGATCTGTGAGGGGTGTACTTGGGGTGTCAGGAGATGGATCTGGGCCAAGCAGTGGCCTCATTTCAATATAAAGATATTTTCCCACGTGGTTCGGGAAACACAAGTGTCAAAGGGAAAGCAGCAATTTGCAGTGTTTTCGGGAGCAAATTAAAAAATCCCTCCGCTTGTGCATGCACGGCTCTTTGTTGCCATTATTTTAAACTTAATGTGCTGACGTTAAGCACATTTTGTATGTTACAGTTAGTCTGCAATGCATTAAAACATTTTCTTACAAGCAATTGGCAGTAAGAGCGTATTTTCACTCTCTCTCGCACGCGCGCAAGCACAATTTCAGTGTATTGTGACAAATATTTAATTTAACGTTAATAGGCCTAAATAATGGCCTATATTTTAAAATATATTGCTACATATGTAGCCTATTGAGATGATCTGCAATTTCCTGTCAGCCTTCATATATACGACGTATATACGACGGCATGTATATAAATAAGAAAATCAAACACGGAGAGTCTAAAAACACTTTTGTAAGAGAAACGACTTTCTTCCGCCATTCATTTACATCTGCAGCTGACGTCAGAACAGCAGAAACCGTTGCTCATTCACTAACGTCACTTTAGAGCTAATATTTGAATGATTCTCCAGCGTAATGTCTAAAGTGATGACAAAACAGGTGATTTTGCTCACATTTTCAGATTATAAGGCTGAACGGCATGAAATGCTATCAGTCTACAGAGATATTTCCCAGTATTTCTCTGTTGCAATCGGGAGATCACAATAATTATCCCCAAAAAAGCAGCGCAATCACTACCAGACTGCTGTTGTGCGATAAGGAAAAACGCTAAACACATGCAGACATTTCTTTTTTCTTTCTGTTTACTACAGTCTGCAGTAACGAAAACAGGAGGCTCATTAGAAAACAGATGGCCAACCAAAAAGTAACTCAGGGTTATACAAAGAGTGACCAACACAAAATACACCCATTCCTGATATGCGAGTCCCATCTCACACTCAATACACTACAACTATATGGTATACATACAGCACTACAACATACAAAAGAGAGAGTTCGACATAGAATATCACTTACCTGTTTAATAATGATTTGATCAGCTGTAGTTTAAAATTACGCTGTTTTATCTTCTAAGGGCTTATTATGCGGTCTCTGTCGCCATCTTGTGGATGGACAATGTCTTTGCTCTGCTCAATGACAGGCTAATGGCCACCGACACGCTGTCTCTCAGAAATTATAAATATTTTAAAATAGGCACTATCCTTATAAATAAACTGCATCGCTGCAATCTAAACGACTACATTCTCGAATAAAAAAGCCTCAAAAGTACATTATGTTGCCCAACAGCAGCAATATTTGTCAAACTGTAGAGCAGTGGTCCTCAACCACCGGTACCGGTCTGTGGATCAATTGGTACCAGGCTGCACAAGAAATCATTAATTATTTCTGTTTTATTTATTATCTGAGTCTGACCAATCTTTTATTTTGAAAAGTTTTTAATTTTGAAAAACGACCGTATTCTTTCGATTACATCTCGGTCCCTTGAGCGGCCAAATTAAACCCACAAGCAGCAAAATGAGTAAGAAACAGATGTCTTTGGAAAGTTTCTTTGCTAAGGGGAAAAGGCCCAGTAAAGGACCCACGAACTGCCAAGGAATGGATCCGCAGCCCATTTGTCAACAAATCAGGTGAATCCACCATGTCTGTGCAAGAAGATGAACTGATGGAGATCGCAAATGACGGCGCATTTTTAGGGGCCATTCGCATATTGCGTCTTTTCTAGAGTTCACGCAAGTTCGTCCTTTCCAATGGAGGTGCGCAGCTTGTCATCCTCTAAGAAAACGGTTGATGGTCGACTAGCAACCTACAATCTACGAAACTGAGAGAGCACATATTCTTATGCAACACACAATTTGTTTGTTTGTTTCTTTTTTCTTTCTTTTTTCATCACAAGCAGAACTTAAGCACTTTAAAATTAGAGGCAACCACTGCACTTTAATCACTATCCAAACAAATATGCTGTATGCAACTGAATGAGTCATTTAATGACCTACATTACATTGTGTAATTTCAAAATATTTTGATTCATAAAAACAGAATGCTCTTAGTGACTGAATGGAAAGTTACTGTATATTCACTCTCTCCCAGAAAATGGCACTTACATGTACGTATAGAACAGAAGGGATATAACATTTCCTTGGGTAGAGCTGTAAACAAAGCAGTGCTGTGCTTTTAAATGGTATTGAATATCCATTGTACAGAAGAAAATGCCATCTTAACACTTCCCCTCATAGATACGTTAAAACCCCTTTAGTATTTATGATGTTCTTCCAATATTTCAATCATCTTGCAAGTCTGATTTTATGATTTCAGTTTTTAAGAAGGCTGACTGATTGACACATTGAGGTGTTTACAACCTGCATGGAGCCAATTTGAGATCCACCAATCAGAGAGCATTTTTTTCATGCTGCCTGCAATATTTTGACTGCTGATACATCTGCTTCCTGTCTTCAACATCTCTGGCCTGTTTGTAGACTTATTATTGTAATATAAAATGATTGCCATTTTGGAGCAAATCCAGAACAAAGGTTGCCAAAATTACTGTAAACTCTTACTATTGAAAACTATTAAAAAGTGTTTTTATATCACCAACTGGTGTTGGATTGTTGGATGGCAGGTTTTGGGACCATACTCTTGAGATTGGGGTCTTTACAATTTTTGACGTCTTTAATGTTATATACAGTTGAAGTCCCCCCTGTATATTTTTTCCCCAATTTTGTTAGGTAAAAATATACAGAAAGAAGATTTATTAAAACATAATAGTTTTAATAATTAATTTCTAATAACTGATTTCTTTTATCTTTCCCATGATGACAGTAAATAATATTTTACTAGATATTTTTTTTTAGACTACTAGTATTCAGCACAACGTGCAATTTAAATGCTTAACTAGGTTGATTAGGTTAACTAGGCAAGTTAGGGTAATTAGGCAAGTCATTATATAACAATGGTTCTGTAGACAGTTAAAAAAGAGGGGGCTAATAATATTGACCTTAAAATGGTTTAAAAAAAATAAAAACTGCTTTTATTCTAGCCAAAATATAACAAATAAGACTTTCTCTAGAAGAAAAAATATGACTGGAAATACTGTGAATTCCTTGCTCTGTTAAACATCATTTGGGAAATATTCGAAAAAGAAATCAAATTCACAGGAGGGCTTATTATTTTGACTTTAACTTTATGTTTAGGACTGATTAGCAATCATTAAACTGGACCAGGTGGTTTTTGTTGTAAATGCATGAACGGCAACATGCCAATTCTGATTTAATGCCAATTCATCTCTAGCCTTAAAATAAGATGGGCATCAATGACCACAAATCACAAAGACCCTAAACATGAGAGGATGCTTAATAATTACATAAGTATACATATGAATGGCTTAAAAAAATGAAGTGTCAATGAATGGATAATATGTGTTTTGAACTACTTTAAACTACTTTAAATTGTGACCACATTTTCAAAAGCAGGCTTTATACAATGTTTAGTTCCACTTTTCTCTCCACTAGTACCCTAGTGACTCTCCTGCCATTCAGTCTTTCACTGTCTTTAAGGAAATCTGATCTTACCCAAGAGATAAGATGAGATTTCTGCTAAGTAGTTGTAATAGGATGATGTGAGAAATAGGAGATGCAGTGCACCAGATTTTTTATTATTTTATGATTTATTTACATAATTTTTTAAATCATGGTAAACAGACAATATCATTTGAATGTTTTTTTGGGTGACAGTTTTGCCATCTGTCCAGGGACTACAAATTGTAAAATAGCCCTTTGGTTAATTCTGGAAAATTGTACATTTATGTATTATTGTCAATTAAACATCAATATAAATAAAAACGTTTGTTACAGTGCTATAATTCTAATAAGAACGCTTTTCTGAGTAGAATTTATTAGACAGTGTCTTGTGACACTGAAGACTGAAGTGTTGGCTGCTGAAAATTCAGCTCTGCCATCACAAGGATACATTTTAAAGTACGATAAAATAAAAATAGCTTTCTATAAACTGTATTTCACAATATTACAGTTAGAGTTACTGTACAGTTGACATGTAAATTAAAATTATAGCTGCATTCAGTCTTTGTAAATAATCCAAAAATACAAATAATCACATGGGATGGGATATCAGTTACTTGAATATGTATCTGATACTGGATATAGATTGTTAATGAGTGTTAATTCAGTTGGATCATTTTGTTTTGTCTTTGTCCTGTACTGTAGGTCAGTGCTATCATACATCTTTAGGGATGTAAGACAATCCCTTGCAGGTCCCAGTCACTGTTGGTAGAAAGCCAAATGCTTTTTTTTTCTGAACCTTTGCCAGAAATGCTGAATTGCAGTACTAAATCAGCTCTGCATTGATTTATAGGGAACCATCAGATTTGTCTTAAAATGCCATGTGTGTCACCTGAGAATGGTGAAGCTGAGACAGAGAGTAAGACAATATGGTGAGCTGGAGCAGCTATTCCAAAGGAGCTGTTTTTAAGGCAAATTATAATATCTCATAAAACCAAGAACCTTGTCATCAAACTAGACCAGCTTTATTCAGTTAAGAGGTCACTAAGGGGACTGATATTTTAAAGCAATAGTTCACCTAAAATGAAAATAAACCCACTTTTTAATCACCCTCAAGCCATCCTCTGTGTATATGACTTTCTTTTTTCAGATGAAAACAGTCAGAGTAGAACATTTTATAATGACATTCCCTTGCTGTATAATGGTATTGTGTAGCGGTCCAAAAGCGCATAAATCCATAGTAAAACGAACTGATTAAACGAACTGACCAGGGTGTTAATGATTGTCTTATGCAATTTAATTCAATTTGATTTATTTGTATAGCGCTTTTCACAATAATTTTCATTCCAAAACAGCTTAAATTTATTAATTAAATTTAATTTATCAATTAAATTTAGTTCATTCTTATTTCTATAGCACTTTTATAATGTAGATTGTGCCAAAGCAGCCTAACATAGATGAAGGAAAGAGAGTTAAAGCCATAATATTTCAAATTGTGGAACATTCCAGCAATTCAGGCAGGAAGGAGACTAGTGGTAGAATGCTGATGTAGTCCTTCCAATCAGTTAAGTACAAATGTCACTGTTGAGGTTCAGTTCAGTTTAGTTTAGATCAGTGTAATGCAAATGTCATTGCTAAAGGCACTAATCCACTCAAGAGCAACTCCACAAGTCCCTACTATGCAAGCCAGAGGCGACAGTGACAAGTAACCAAACTTCACCAATTGACAGCTTGACCAGTTCTCCTCTGGACAAAATTCTTATGTAGAGCAGCAGTCTGGATATCAGAGGCTTGAGAATGATGGGCATCTATTGTGGAGGAGGATCCATCCATCTTATTACATTACGGTCAAAATAAGTAAGAGTTAAGGTGCAAAACAGGCTCATTGGCAACATTTTGTGGCCCAGGGCTATACATTTTGGGAAACCACAAATATGTGCTTTGCATTATATTGTAGGTGATTTTTAGGTGAACTGTCCCTTTAACCCCTTGGTGGCATATGGGTTAGTTGGATTTACTTTGGAGTCTTCAAAAATGGGCCACTACCAAACTAGGTTTGTACTAGAATATTCTATTATTCAAATATTTATTCGGTGGGGTAGCATTTGATGTTCAATTCTGAGATTTAGTTCAAGTTTACTTATATAGTGCTTTTTACAATAATTATTGTTCCAAAGCAGCTTCACAAAAGGTGCACATCATTACATTACAGTCAAAATCAGAAAAGTTAAGGAGTTGTGTATAAGGTGGACTGTATATAAACATTATACTGTTAAACTGCAGCTATACAGCATATAGTATTTCTGGCCCACGCTATTCTTCAGTTTGTTAAAGGTTTAATTCAAATTTTGTTGCATGTCCACATTGCACTAAAATGGCACTCTGCATTTCACTGGGTTTACAGCAACACACCTGCCAGGCGTGAAGTTGATTGAATGAACAGTTCTCAACATAATAAATATCAAACAGACAAACAACACACAGAGAGTCCCACCCTCCATAGCTTTGAATATTCAATGTTGATTACTACCGAAGCCTTAAAGCTCAAAAAATGATATTCGGATCAGCTCTATACCCAACACCATTAAACAGTTGGAATAGCCAGTATAAAATGTAAAACTACTCTGTGTTTGCCTGAAAGAAGAAAGTCATATACACTGAGGTTTGAGGGTAAGTAAATTAAGGGGTAATTTTAATTTTGGGCTGAACTATTCCTTTAAGGGGAATCTTTATTCCTTCAATAAAGGGCTCCTATTATGCCACTTTTTATAAGCTGTAACATTATTCTTGATTGCTCCCAGAATGTGTCTGTGAAGGTCATTTATTATAAAATCATTTATTATGTTGAAAATGTTATTTTTGGGACATGCTTTAAAATAAAATAACTACTTTTGTGTGTATTATTTTAAAGGAAAATTAGCTGCATATTCACCCCCAATGTTCGAAAGAGAGTGTAGCATATACTGTATATCTCTGCTTTACATACCCACAGCAATAAACATCCAGTTGAAGCAACATTACTGAGAGAAAAATAAAGGAGAGACTCCAGAAGAGGAAACACATTTGAGAATAAACCAGGACATCTTGGAACACACATACAGGCATTCAGTTAAAACCTCAGCTAAGCTCTGTAATGACATGACATTTATGTGAGGGAAACTATTGCGTCGTGTTCAAGTATTAATTCCTATAAACCCTTTTAGTAATACTTGCCTTGTATTGCCCCTTGTACACAAAGTACTCTGTAGTGAGATTATTTGCACCGACACAAACACATGTGGGTATATTTTGAGGTTTAAATGCATGACACTTGCATTGCTTATGAGACATTGTTGCAGATAGAGTTGCTTCAGTATGGAAAATGTTGGTTATACAGCATACAACCACACACAACTCACTGAGGGCAGAAACTACAGTAATGCAGGACTGTCTGGCTATGGGCGGGGCTTAAACAATGTGACATTTCATTGCTTAGAGACTAGGGCTGCACAATATATCGTTTCAGCATTGATATCGCAATGTGCGCATCCGCAATAGTCACATCGCAGAATGTGCAGTGTTTAGTTATATGTTGGGATTATAATTGACAATTGATAATTGAAGTCACTGCAGAGTTTAATGAAAAATGAAAATGAATGAATGAATATTTAATGAATGATTGGGCGACACGGTGGCTCAGTGGTCAGCACTGTCGCCTCACAGCAAGAAGGTCGCTGGTTAGAGCCTCGGCTGGATCAGTTGCCATTTCTGTGTGGAGTTTGCATGTTCTCTCCATGTTCGCGTGGGTTTCCTCCGGGTGTTTCCCCCACAGTCATGCGGTATAGGTGAATTGAATAAACTAAATTAACCGTAGTGTATGTGTGTGAATGAGTGTGTATGGATGTTTCCCAGTACTGGGTTGCAGCTGGAAGGGCATCCGCTTTGTAAAACATATGTTGGATAAGTTGACGGTTCATTCCGCTGTAGCAACCTCTGATGAATAAAGGGACTAAGCCAAAGGAAAATAAATGAATGAATGATTCACTCCTCTACAGAATAATCCTAAATTAGTCTAAATTAATAAAAACTTTCCAAGTAGATGTGTTCAAGCTATCAGATGAAACTGTATTCATATCGCAAAATACAGTATATCACAAAAAAACTAAATAGGCCTATCGCAATGTCATATTTTTCCAATATGGTGGAGCCCTATTAGAGACTCAAAACAGCATGCCTAATGTGACTGGTTTAGCTTAAACAGGTTTAAAAGTAAGGAGTGGGTGGAATTTTATCAATGTGTTGGTTGGTTGTGTTCAGTGTTCACACACTGCCAAGACACATTTATGTTACACCATGTAAAAACTGATTTTGCATAATAATAACAATATATTTTAATAGGAATTTATTAATTTATTTAACAAAATGACAACTCATTAAGGAGTCACAAAATGCTTTTTCTTATTTCCTTTTGAAAGCAAATGGAGAACTGTGGAAAGGATAAATAATAGTGAATGACATGATAAACTGTTTTCGGAACTGACAGATTTACGATTCATAATCCTGGGTAGTTCTGTGCCAGGCCACTATAAAACTGCCACTGAGATGAATGGGAATGCTAATGCATAGCTTTCTCCAGGTATTACAGAGCTTCTTGGCTTCCTCTTACTCCCGGAATATTACCATTAAATCTGTGAAGCTCACCCAGAATGCTGCACTCTGACCAGATGATATTCAACCTTCTAAAGTATTCTCACCCTCTGCTTTGCTCACGCTTCTGAAGTGTTTTGATTTGAAAAGTGTCTTTTTTTTCAATTACACAAAGGATCATTATTCTCTATAATGATGCACTGAATCAAAATTAAACAGTCAGTCTCTCTATCTCTTTCTATATCATATAAACTATACTTGTTCATTTTGGGTACAAGGTCATAAATGTGAAATGTTGGAATTTATTAGGATTTATTTGGAATAAATAGCAGTGCTGCCCTCTTGAGGATTATGAATACAATCACATACACTGATGCACACAGACAGACTCCAACTGACCCTGGAATACTGATTTAATTAGTTAGTTTGTTGCTAGAGGAACTCAGAAAACTCTGCTTGTGTTTCAATTAATGTTCATGAATGATGAAGGGAATGATAGTTGGAAGTGTTGTAGTAACTAGATTTTCCCCTAATATATTGATGTTTTGATATTGATATTTATAGCGGGCGACACGGTGGCTCAATGGTTAGCACAGTTGCCTCACAGCAAGAAGGTTGCTGGTTCGAGCCCCGGCTGTGTCAGTTGACGTTTCTGTGTGGAGTTTGCACGTTCTCCCCGTGTTCACGTGGCTTTCCTCCGGGTGCTCCGGTTTCCCCCACAATCCAAAGACATGTGCAATAGGTGAATTGAATAAACAAAAATGGCCGTAGTGAATGAGTGTATATGGATGTTTCCCAGTACTGGGTTGCAGCTGGAAGGGCATCCACTGTGTAAAAGATATGCTGAATAAGTTGGCGGTTCATTCCCCTGTGGCGACCCCTGATGAATAAAGCGACTAAGCCGAAGGAAGTGAATTATATTTATAGATAAAGTAGTAAAGCATATATCTTATGTAGAGAAATATATGAAATCTTTTTTGTACCATACAACTTCTTTGTCAAGTACAAGCAGTACCAAAGCCTATGATTGAAGTGATGTACCATACATGTGTATACGCAAGCACACACTCACAAAAACAGTGCGATTCAACGCTTTGATTTTAATTAACTGTACACTTCATATACAAAAAAAAACTTCTCCTAAAAAAACACTCTGCTCTACTCCCACTGCTATGTTTCCCTAATATTGCTCATATTATGATATTGACCGTGCATTTCAGCAGTAGTTGCTATGGATATTCACTTAGATGTGTCTCTATGGCAACACAGTTTCCCCGGGCCTGAAAGTTTCCCAGCAGGGATCAAGGTGCCCAGACATGTGCTCACACACATACGCGCACACAGTCTGTCTCACATCCTCTCTCGTTTATACAGGCGTTAATTCTGAAATCTACAAAATGCTGAATGTCAACAATTTTCTTTTCTCATTTAAAAAAAAATTCAATTTTTTTAAATGAGTCATACACAGTTGCTTTTCTTGTTGGACAATTCATTTTCCACTTCATTCAACAGCACATGTTGGGATGGCAATGGCTATAAACTGTTCAGCAGTGAATTGATTAGTTTGACACACCTGTTTGTAAGCAATGCTTTTTGAAATAATGATGTAGGCTTTCAATATGATGCAAGTCTAATCTATATTTGCAGAATTCCAAAGATTTTCCTTCAAAATCAGATTTGAAAATACACTAATCATTGTTCACTTTAACTTACTTATGGGACAGTTACAAACATGGATTCAGCATGATCAGATATTCTGTGGGAATGCTATAAATTGGTTTGCTGAGTAAGTCAATGCTAAGACATAATACAGTTAATTTCAGTTTGCTCTGAATTGGTTAGTGCAGTTCAATGGTTGGATCTGCAATAACTAGACCATGTTGGTCTTAAACACTGCTGGCTATTCATTCATTCATTCATTTTCCTTCGGCTTAGTCCCTTTATTCATCAGGGGTCGCCACAGCAGAATGAACCACCAACTTTTACACAGCGGATGCCCTTCCAGCTGCAACCCAGTACTGGGAAACACCTATACACACTCATTCACACACATACACTACAGACAATTTAGTTTATTCAATTCACCTGTAGCGCATGTCTTTGGACTGTGGGGGAAACCGGAGCACCCAGAGGAAACCCACACCAACACGGGGAGAACATGCAAAGTCCACACAGAAATGCCAACTGACCCAGCCGGTACTCGAGCCAGCGACCTTCTTGCTGTGAGACAACAGTGCTAACCACTGAGCCACCGTGTCACCCTCAGTTCACATCATCTAACACATATTTGTTTTTGAACTACTGTAAGATAGCTAGTTAGTTGCTGGGTCAACTTCAGATATGTCATGACTGGTAGTGTGGTAAGCCATCTTAACTCATTTGGTTTAGCTGATTTGTTTGTGGGGGAGGGGACACATAGGGTGAGTTTTGCTGAGTTAGTAACCCCTCTTCTAGCTAGGGGATGTGAAGTTACCCCTGAACCGAGGTTGTGATACATCAAACTGATGTCAGGTTTGACTGTGTGCTGTTCATGCTTATTATTTTGAATATGAAACATATTGATGAATCATTTCAGATGGCAATGTCAACATGAAAATGTCTGCATATTGAAATTTGAATACATTGTAAAAACATCTAACTAGATCAACTGACTTTACTTAAAAAGTTAATAAAGCAGTTGCCGTAAAATTATTACGTAAATGAACTATATGCATAAGTCAACTCAACAGTTCCAGATTACAACGAGTTTATACTTTTAAGGCAAAATGTTTATTCAATTCTTTTTCAAGTAAATTCAAGAAAATTTCAAGTAATTTTAACTGTCTAAGAAATGTGGGTATATGTAAGAAGGAAGTGTCAAATTACATTGATCCAGGAATAACATTAGTCAATAATCCAATCAGATTTGAGGGACAAGTCTAGCTTGCAGTATGTCAAGTTTAGGCATACAGCAATAAGGGTTAGATGCTTCTATGTCATTGTTTTTCACCTATCATTTCCTTCTGACTTTAAGAATAACTTACAGTTGGGTTAGGATTAAGGTTATGGATTAGATTTATATTAATTTATGCTACAATGTTTTGGACAGAAATGTTGTTCTGATTTGTGTTAAATCAGAATATACAGAAGAGGGCAATAAAAGACAGAGATTCAGATGATGTCAGGATGTTTATTAGTTTTTCAGCACCCACTAGATGATTTGCTGTAGTGAGGTCAACTAGTGAGCTTATTTATTATTGATAAAAAAGGCAGATATTTAAAATGATGATTGTCTGATTATATGTGCTGGCAAAGGTGTGAAAATCAAGAAGAGCAGATGTTCAAGAACAACAATCACTCCTCTGGTTAGTTTATGTGAGTTAAATAAACCTCACCTCCAATACACCCTGAAGGATGTAAACTAAACAGGCACTACTTCAACCAGCAAAGGGTTAATACCTTCCATTTAGAGGTATTTTGATTTCATGTGGTGACTGGAAATTTTATTCCTAAGACAGGAAAATGTCAGAAGGTTTGCAATTGTTAGGGCTGTGGGGAAATATTGATACACCATACACTGAAAAAAATGATGTCTGCAAAATTCATTCATTCATTCATTTTCTATTCGGCTTAGTCCCTTTATTAATCCGGGGTCGCCACAGCAGAATGAACCGCCAACTTATCCAGCATATGTTTTACGCAGCGGATGCCCTTCCAGCTGCAACCCATCACTGGGAAACATCCACACACACTCATTCACACACATACACTACGGACAATTTAGCCTACCCAATTTACCTATACCACATGTTTTTGGACTTGTGGGGGAAACCGGAGCACCCGGAGGAAACCCACGCGAACACGGGGAGAACATGCAAACTCCACACAGAAACGCCAACTGACCCAGCCGAGGCTCCAACCAGCGACCTTCTTCCTGTGAGGCGAACGTGCTACCCACTGCGCCACCGTGACGCCCTGTCTGCAAAATTGTTGAAAACAATTTATATGTGTTGAATTTAAACAAACAAATTAAATTTAGTAACGTTCAACTTAATTTCATTCATTCATTCATTTTCTTTTCGGCTTAGTCCCTTTATTAATCTGGGGTCGCCACAGCGGAATGAACCGCCAACTTCATTCATTCATTTTCTTTTCGGCTTAGTCCCTTTATTAATCTGGGGTCGCCACAGCGGGATGAACCGCCAACTTATCCAGCATATGTTTTATGCAGCGGATGCCCTTCCAGCTGCAACCCATCACTGGGAAACATTCATACACACTCATTCACACACATACACTACAGACAATTTTAGCTTACCCAATTCACCTATACCGCATGTCTTTGGACTTGTGGGGGAAACCGGAGCACCCGGAGGAAACCCACGCGAACACGGGGAGAACATGCAAACTCCACACAGAAATGCCAACTGACCCAGCCGAGGCTCGAACCAGCGACCTTCTTACTGTGAGGCGAACGTGCTACCCACTGCGCCACCGCGTCGCCTGAACCGCCAACTTATCCAGCATATATGTTTTACGCAGCTGATGCCTTTCCAGCCACAACCCATCACTGGGAAACATCCATACACACTCATTCACACACATACACTATGGACAATTTAGCTTACCCAATTTACCTATACCGCATGTCTTTGGACTTGTGGGGGAAACCGGAGCACCCGGAGGAAACCCACACCAACACGGGGAGAACATGCAAACTCCACACAGAAATGCCAACTGACCCAGCCGAGGCTCGAACCAGCGACCTTCTTGCTGTGAGGCGATTGTGCTACCCACTGCGCCACCGTGAGGCCCTCAACTTAATTTGTTTGTTTGTTTAAATTCAGCCGAAATAAATTGTTTACAACCACTTAACTTAAAAAAAAAATAGTAAAGGAATCATCTTTGAATCATTTTTTTCAGTGTAGTACTATATATGGCAAAACAACAAAATCATATTGATGCATGGATGCCCAGTCGTGGCCTGGTGGTTAGAGTGTTGGACTCGTGATCCGAAGGTTGCTGGTTCGATACTCGGTACCAGCGGGAATTGGGGGTGGGGGGAGTGAATGACCAGCACTCTCCACCACCCTCAATACCACGACTGAGGTGAGTCCCTTGAGCAAGGCACCGTTCCCCCCAACTGCTCCCCGGGCGCTGCAGCATGGCTGCCCACTGCTCCGGGTGTGTGTTCACGGTATGTGTGTGTTCACTAACTGTGTGTGTGCACTTGGATGGGTTAAATGCAGAGCACAAATTCCAAGTATGGGACACCATACTTGGCCACACTTCACTTCACTTCACTTCATATTGAAATATTGGCAACATTTTATCATACTATTTGGTTGAATATTAAAATCTGTTTCTTTACTGTCCACTACAGAAGATGTCTGTGTTTTGTTTTTGTTATTTGTTTTTTTCATTTGAGTAGGATCACCTTCAGCATGCAGTAAGTTAGTAAAAACAAATTGTGGCATAGTGGAAAAATGCATACAACATTTAAGTTTTCATTAAAATGTTGGCCAGTTTGTATGCTTGACAGTTCCATTTATTTGCACTGCAGCAATAAAGAGTGAAGTGAGATGATAAATGTTTCTATTTAGTTAAAAAAAAGAAATAGGTAATTTAGTTAAAAGACATTTCCAAAGTTTTCCTTTGGGGATGTAATTTGAAGTTGGAAAAAGGTATTACATTGCAATATTTTGCAGAATATCCGAATAGATTTAAGACTGCAATAATACTGTATTGTGACAAAAGTAATCATGATAATATCATAGTGTGGGGACTAGTGTGATTTCCACCCCTCAAATTGTCCTTGTTGCGTGTTAATTGTATGTATGGTGGTCTTTTGGTTTATTCAAAATATGCTTAAAATTCAGGTCAAGTGTCAAAGTGGATTGAGGCTTTATTGTAGTGTAAGGGTTATTTGATTTACAAAGTCAAAATACAATCTGCTTTTGCACTCTGAATCAAACCTTCATGTGATACATAAATATGAGCTTTTGTACTACAAAAGGTGCCATTTTTTATTTATTTGTTTGCCTATGAACCAGAGCCACCTGTTTTTCCATCCACCTATTTTTATGCAAATTTTGGAATATTGCATAAAAAATGTTTAATGGAAATGCCAAGATATGCACAAATATTTTGAAAATGCACATAAAAACTTGTGCGCACAACTGAATAGGATACACTTTTTATCTGATAAGAAAAAAATGTGCATAACTACAATGGAAACATTTACTGAATAAATTCCAGCATGCGCATTAAAGAAGTCATATATCTTTGTTTTAATAGATCATGTGACAACAAAAATAAATGCAACAGCATTAATGGACAAACCAGCAGTCCTAACACACTGCATACAATCTGAAATATTGTTTTGGTCATTCTGAAATGCCTCATCCAAAGTCTGCCATCAAAGTGGTTCAGTATTATAACCTTCCAGAGTTGTCTTGAGCTGCTGTGCTCCCAAAAAGTGGTCTCACTTGTGCAGCGCAATTAACGTATTATATAAGAAAAAGTGCCCACAGTGGCTTCTACAAACTGCAGCAAATTCCATTTTTCTTTTTGATATTTGGCACCAAATTATCATGAAGTTGTGCCTTTGTTCTCTTTGACTCATTGGATGGAAACAGTGCTTTATTGGCAAATGTTTTATGCAATATTCCAGTTTGGCACATGAGTTTAATTGGCATCTTTGGATGGAAACATAGCTATTGACTGTGCTTTTCATTGTCTCTGATGTACGGTACAGTAGATGAGCATATTAGCTACCATGCAAAACATAGAGCAATGATTACTTTGACTTACTCTGACTGTCGAAAACCCATTCAGCAGTTGCTTGTGCTGTTTGAATACACTTTTTTTTGCTTTTAGTATTGAGCCTATAGACATCTATGAATGGACTCGCTGATGCATATGTAATGGTACTAAACCTTGGGCAGCATGTCTATAGTGCATGACAGCTGCACTATATTAATTAAAGAGACGTTACACAATTATTGAGGCTCCACTGACTTTAGTCGTTGCTGTTAGTAAGTTTCTGATTAAAATGAATTCATGCATTTTCTTTTTTTAATTTTAAAGCAAATTGTATGACTTTTTTGGTGTGCCAATAGATTATTGTGCCAAAAGCCAATAGACTCTCAGAAATGCTGGGTGTTTATTCCCCATGTTGGGTCAAATATGGACAAATCTAAATGTTTTAAATTGAATTAAAATTACAGGTTTGTCCATATTTGACCTAATCTTGGGACAAAAAATGTATGTCATTTTTATTTTCGTGACAGTTTTATTATTTTTATTTTATTTTATTATTATTAATTTTATTAAATGTAATTATTTAATTCTATTTTATTTTATTTTATTCACTAGAAACTGTTTAATTTAAGTAGAAAGGCAGGATATTTGGTCATCTTGAGATCTGAATACTGACTGATAGTGACTTTTTGATGTGTATGTACACACTCTCTCATCCACCTCCCCATCTGTCAGTTTTCTAATGCACAAAGCTAACAACCTTTGGGTGCCAAGAACTCAGGTTGTCCGGCTGGCATGGTTGACACTGCAAGTCACTTGATTGCCAACTTTAAGAAGCTTGGTCATTTCTAATCTAAACTCAATGCAATCCACAGTATGTTTGTGGCACATGATAGCATGTTATCAAATTAAGTCAAGACCTGTTTTGAGCGGGATGAGTGAAACAAACTGCATTAAAAAGCAACATTAATATACTGTATTTTTAATTGATGAAAAGTAAAACAAATTGAAATGTTATTTGCTGACTCAAGCAAGAACTCTTAATTTAGTTTCAAATCAGATTTGCTAAATAAAACAGGCTGGAGTACACCGCTGTTGTTAAAGCAGCAGCTGTGATTTGTAATGATGTTCTGTCAGCTGTGTTGCAGAGGGACATGACCAGGGGCAATGCAATCATTAACATGAGCAAGCATCTCTGCTGTGTAAAGATCACACAAAACTCACTGGGTGGGAGAAACAAAGCAGGGTTATACTGTTAAACAAGGTTTTACTGTTCTGAATTGGTCAATTTGTAGTACAAATTTAGAATGTTGCCTTTTGCAGTTTTACTGTTTGTACATTTGAGCTGTACATCTAATTTGGTATTTTACCATAAATCTTATGAAAAATGCCTCGGTCACAGTTCACTACAAAATTAAAACTATTTTAAGATAATGATGTTTGTTTTTGCAAAGTGGTTGCAAAGTGGCAATTAACGTTTTGACAATTAATACAATTATTATTAAGTATATATATATATATATTAATAATATGTTTTAAACAATACTGCTCTGAAATCACTACAAATATCACAAATGTCATAGATTAATATGATATAATATTATTATTATTTTAAGATGATGTTTGTTTTTGCAAAGTGGCAGTTAACGTTTTGGCAACTAATGCAATTATTATTAAGTATATATATTATGTAATTACATATATAATTGAATAATATATTTTAAATAATACTGCACTGAAATCAGTACAAATACAGATTAATACTTATGTATAATGTAATGTATATTTTTGACATTTACCCTTATCATGCGTACTATTGCACTTTGATAAAAAAGAGAAACATACACACACACACACGCACACACACACACACACACACACACACACACACATATGGGTGGCAACTAGGATTGGTTGTGCTTCCCAATAAACACTAGTGGGAGTTGTTACCATGGTGACACCATTGTGCTTCCCTCCTCCCTTCCCAAACCCATCACCCTCCTTATTTTAGCAGGCAGCTTCTCTCTCTCTCTCTCTCTCTCTCTCTCTCTCTCTGTCTCTCGGCCACTCCCCCTTTCCAGTCCCTCGCTCTTTATTTGTTACTACCGTCACTGTGAACTAGGAGACTAGAGAGAGTGGAGTGGGGATCTCCATTGGATGGTTGAACCAAGGACCTATTGAGCACTTACCGTTTAAGAAAAGACAACAAGAGGGATACGTTGACTTCTTTGAGAGGGTGATGAATGAAGACACTCAGTCCCATCTGAGGATGGAGGCTACAGACAAACTCAATGGGCTTGGAGGGAGGAGGAGGCGACCAAAGAAGGTAAACATGAGCTTCACTTTGAGGACCTGCTCTGTCTTGCTGTGGCACCAGAGGAGGAAGTTTCTGATGCTATTGCAGTTTATTTCAAACTTATATTTCTTCAACTTAGTGTGGATTTAGTTTAAACAAATTCTAAGTTATCCAAGCAAGTATTTTAGAAGGTTTGGAAAACAAAATAAAGGGGTTAGTTGCTTTGTAAGTGCAGCTCAAGTGATACTATAAAATGTAGTATTGCTTCAGTTTTCAAGAGGTTGACTTATGGAAAGGTGGCAGTCTGGGTGTATGTAAGCCTCAGATGGTTGTTTGATTTTGCATGCCGTGCTGATTGTTTTGCTGTTATGAAGACCCTGTTGAGGTGAAGATGGGCGTGTGTGTTCAGGAGAAGTGCTGAGCTGGTTTGTTCTAGTTTTTTATTGTTACATTTACTCCAGTGAATCTCTCTCTCTCTCTCTTTCTCTCTCTCTCTCTCTCTCTCTCTCTCTCTCTCTCTCTCTCTCTCTCCACACTGGTGGATGTCTGTACAGGCATTTTATATTTCTGTTCATCTGCTGATTACAGTGTTTTGAATGACAGCTGCTTTTGCCCACCCATTTTTTTTACCTTTCCTCCATTCATAGCTGTAATCATTTTATAACCCACATTCATTATTATAAGTTGTGATTAAAAATAAATCCTAAACGCACAATACAACATTGCACAGAAGGTACAACATTTACAAATAAAACAAAATATGAAATGGATAGTCAGAAATTCTATGTAAAAGATACATGCAGCAAATGTTTATGCAGTTTGAAAATGAAGAGTTTTTGAGTGGAATAATGGCAAAAGCATCTTAGGCATCTCTTGCTGTGAAACACCTTTGTTCCGTGTGTCTGACGGTGAGACAGGGGTGGGTCCGCTGCTCTTTGTGTGTGCGCGTGTGTGTGTGTTGTTTGTATGCTTGAGTATGCTCTAGATATATCTCTCAAATATCGTAAACAAAATTTCTTACAGCTTGTTTAATTGATTAAAATATGTCTTCTAAATGATTCCTCATCAATTATTTCCTCATTAGGAACATTATGGTTTAATAAACATACTAAATAGTGACTATAATAATAATAATAATAATAATAATAATAATAATAATAATAATAAT
>CAIGQV010019101.1:13289832-13376742 GCA_903798115.1 Danio jaintianensis | reverse complement strand
TCTATCTATCTATCTATCTATCTATCTATCTATCTATCTATCTATCTCTCTATCTATCTATCTATCTATCTATCTATCTATCTATCTATCTATCTATCTATCTATCTATCTATCTATCTATCTATCTATCTATCCTTCCATTCATCCATCTAACTATCCATCCATCCATCTATCACGACCCTCTTGATGGTGGGTTCTGTGCGGGTAAACACTGTATGGGTTGTAGAACAGAGTTCCATCATAAAACATTAATTGATTAAAGTGGAAGGACTGCATTGTAAAAATGAAAAATCCCTGCACCAGGAAATGCAGAAATCGGTCTCTTCTGTTTTAATGGCTAGCAGCATCAATGCACTATCAAGCAGTATCCGTCATCATCAGAAATTAATTAATTAATTCATTCATTTTCCTTTGGCTTAGTCCCTTTATTCATCAGGGGTCGCCACAGCAGAATGAACTGCCAACTTATCCAGCATATGTTTTATACAGTGGATGCCCTTCCAGCTGCAACCCAGTACACGGAAACATCCATACACACTCACTTACACACACACACTCATACACTACAGCCAATTTAGTTTATTCAATTCACCTATACCGCATGTGTTTGGACTGTGGGGGAAACCGGAGCACAAACAAGGGGAGAACATGCAAACTCCACACAGAAATGCCAACTGACTCAGCCGGGACTCGAACCAGTGACCTTCTTGCTGTGAGGCGACAGTGCTAACCACTGAGCCACCGTGTTGCCCCCATCAGATATTGTTTAAATACAAATGTCACTGGACAGTCAGTAGGCCTGTAATTTTGTGCCATTAAATACTCCATTGCCAATTACAGCTGCCACACACAATGTAATAGGCTCAAGTTTTATTAATCAGTATGATTGCAAGATACTGAACTGAAGACTTTAAACTAAATAAATGTATGTAAATAATACTAGACTTATACTTATATTACTAGATATTGTTCCAAATACTAGTATTCAGCTTAAAGTGCAATTTAAAGGCTTAACTACGTTAATTAATGAAGTTAGGGTAATTAGGCATGTCATTGTATAATGATGGTTTGTTCTGTAGACAAGTGAAAAAAAAATATTGCTTAAGGGGACTAATAATATTGACCTTAAAATGGTTTTTAAACAATTAAAAACTGCTTTTATTCTAGCTGAAATAAAACAAACACGACTTTCTCCAGAAGAAAAAATATTATCGAAAAGCTGTGAAAAATTCCTTGCTCTGTTAAACATCATTTGAGAAATATTTGAAAAGAAAAAACAATTCACAGGAGGGCTAATAATATTGACTTCAACAGTATATTTATATAACTGTCAATATTTATGCTTTTAGCATCTGGTTGGTTGCTGGTTTTCTGGAGTTGAAGTTCTAGATTACTGTATCAGCTTTTACTTAGTGCAATTGTCAAAAGATTCCTGCCTAAAGCTGTTGTTGTGCCTGATGGTGGCCTCTTGAATCAGATAATAAGAAGGTTTCTGTCATGTAAAAGATGATGCAAGATATTTCCAGCATGTTTTGAGTTTGTATGTGTGTGTGTTTACCACTGATCAACTCATACTGCCTGTCTGCCTGGGGCGTCTCCTGGACGCCAAACAGCAACGCAGATGGGAAGTGTTTCCTGAAATGACATTCAGCTGTTACCACAGCAACAAGGGGTTGAAAAAGGGTCCTCTAGTCCGACATATCACCCTCTTGTAAAGGTCCACTGTCAGCATAATGATGTTTTTTAAACATGAAATTAAAAATAAAATTAAATATGAATTAAAATATGACATTTGTTTTTTGTATATGATACAAAAAATGAACGATTAGTGTTGCAGTCATAACTAAACATTTATATGCATGTTTGACTGTATTGCTTTATATTATTTTAGGTTTTGAAATGTGGAAAATGTGCAAGTATAAAAACATGCAACTGTACACATAACATTGTTTTGTACTTATATTAAGTAATAGTAGGGATATACATCTTCCAAACTGCTCCGAGCACATGATGCTACCTCTGAATTAGATAGGGTGGGGTCCGTTACCATGACAACAGTCCCTCTGTGGGGATGGTGCCATAATCTAGTGGAGAGGTGGGGGTGGAAGACAGGATTAGACAATACAACAGGAAGGGAGAAGAAATGAGAGAAAGATTGAGAAATGAAGGTGCTTGTCATTAGTGTACATTGCGTGTGGGTTAGAGGTGTTAATGCATGGTTCTTTTAATCCAGATACAAGACCAGATACAAGGACAGAAACACAGAGATAAAGATAGAGACGTCATAACCCCCACCCTTTAATCTCCCGTCTGTGAAGAACAGCTCTGTTGTATGAAAAGAAGGAAGAAAAATGTGGATGTAGAAGTAGATGTAGATGTGTCAATGTACATTTTTTGTAGAGGGAATAAATGAACAGAGTTCATTCACAGTGATTAAAGGTGTCAAATAAAATATAAATAACAGTATTAATGGAATGTTCATTACTGTACAATGCATGTTTATAGTTCATCAAAGCAATAAAACACTATAGGCCATCCATTCATAATTTAAAATAGAGAATCACAACTTAATAATTCCAAGCAATCCAAATATGTCAGGCAATCCTGCTGTCTGAATATAACAATAGCGTGAAAAAAAACCCTGACTGACAGACAAAGCAGCATTCATTATTAATTGTATTTAATTATTAATGATATTTTAGGTTAAGGTGCACAGTGGGGTGATTACCGTCAATGAATTGTCATTGTGTCAGTTATTGTGAATTTGAACTCACCGTTTTTCTCCTGTATTTGGAATTTTGTTTAGATTTAGATATTTATGTTAGATACTACAAATAAGCCAGAAAATAGCAAGGGCAGTTAGAATAGGCTAAATTTAAACCTTCATTTTTATATATCATATTTGAATTTTTTTCTGTGCAGCTAATGAGATGTACGCATAACCATCAAACACATAGTCACATTTAATTTAATTGCTGTTTATTCAATTATTTCACAGTAAGTGATTTTATACAGGAAAGCACAACAAACACTGATCTCATCTTCTCTGTTTCTCTTACTCCCGCTCTTTCATCAACATTCATTTTCTCTCCATCTTGTTCCCATGGTACCTGTGGCTCTGATTCGCTCCTGTTTCCGACCAACCCATGCTGGAGACAAATTAAAAAAGGGTCTTTATTTAGCCTCCGCTGCCTCTGAACTTTGGTACTGTTAGTATTTTCTTGTAAATTACAGTTTTCTTTGAGAGAACGTGAATGGCATGAATAGAAGGAACAGTTTGAATGAACTCCTGCAGTCTGCTGTGCTTGTGAATGATTTCTCAAATCATGGCTTGTTGTGGAAAGTTGCCCTTTTCCTTTTATCAACTGATTCTTAAGAATTTTTCGGAGAAGTATTACCGGAAAGTACAGAGTTTCAATTGTGTCTGTTTCAGTTTACGTGTGTCCCTTACCTCACAGCCCATTCCAGCAATAATCATTGTATTCTAACATTTATACAGAAACTACAGCTTTTTTCTACAAATAAACAGTTATATTGACAATAAGGTATAACATTTGTTAACATTAGCACATTTTCTAGAACTAACAATACATATATTTACTATTCAAGTTAATGTCAATTAGTGAAAAGTAACCTTCATTCAAAACATTCAAAATATAAAAAATTGGTGCTTCCTTAGTCACATTATAATTTAAATAAAAACAATTAGAATTCTTAAATCTGTTTTTCCTGTACATATTTTGAACAGTTCTCTAGCATACAGTAAGCTACTGTTTAAAAAAAAAAAAAAAAAAAAAAAAAAAAAACATAAAGTGTTCCTTAGTAGATGGCAGCAATTTCTAACATTATCAACACTAATTTAATTGAGAAGAAGCATACTTTTTAGATTGAATTTTACATGAAATGTTACAATTTTAATAAGACCATTCATTCATTAATTTTCTTTCGGCTTAGTCCCTTTTTTATCAGAGGTTGCCACAGCACAATGATCCGCCAACTATTCCAGCATATGTTTTATGCAGTGGATGCCCTTCCAGCCACAACCCAGTACTGGAAAACACCCATACACTCATCCACACACACTCATACACTATGGCACAATTTAGTTACAATCTAATTCCCTTATAGAGCATGTGTTTGGACTGTGGGGGAAACCAGAGCACCTGAAGGAAAGCTTACGCGAACATGGGGAGAACATGCAAACTCCACACAGAAATGCCAGCTGGCCCAGCCGGGACTCGAACCAGTGCCCTTCTTGCTGTGAGACGACCCACTGAGCCACCGTGCTGCCATTAATAAGACCAGTTACATACAAATATTACTATCAATTACCGTTACATACACACTAGTAAAAACACCATGAATCACCTAATACCACACAACTATATTGTAAAACTATTAACAAACCATGCTATCATGTGACAAGAAAAATGAATTTATTTTCCATGGCTGATTCCGATTACATTTTGTTTACTAGAAAAGTGTCCGATTTGATAACGATTTCAGATTTTTTTCCCCATGTTTTTATGAAAAGTATGTGTCGGTGAGTTTTTCAAACACACTACTAGTTTACTATTATCCACACATAAAATGAAAATGTAGGTTCAGATGCAATTATATTAAATGAAGCCCATGTACAATAAGTATTGTTGTTTGCTCAAGCTTTAGACTTTGAAATATAAACCCAAAGTGATCGCGTAAATTATATCTAATAAAAACTGGCCAAAAATATAACTATGATCCATACAGTAATTCAGGTTGAAACAATAAAGGAATCGCAGAAGAATTAAATGAACGAAGGTTAAAGTTAGTTTGTTAAAATGACTGCATCTTGTGTTTTTCTTTGCATTTTTAGCCATTTCTGTAACTGTAAAAGCCTGTTAGGATCAGAAAGTCCAGCCTGATCTCACGTTTTTATTGTCAGTTTAGTGGCTAATTCGTTCATACAAAAATGTAAGATTTTTAAAAAGAGGCGTGGCACCAACACTGTAAAAAAAGAGTTGACTCAATTTAAAATTTTAAGGCAACAAACTTCAGGACATTTTTAAGTTTACTTAACTTAAGTCAAGTCAAGTGCAGTGATTGGGTTGAAAGTTGAGTCAACTCAAAAATGTCCTGAAATTTATAATATATTTTATGACAAAAAGTCAAGACAAATATTTTTATGTTGCTTAAACTTATTTTAATAAGTTAATCAGGTTTCAACTACTCTTCTACTTCTCTTCATTTTTCTTTTCTGGGCACCAGAGGGCTTCTGTCTTTTTGATATGATTTTGTATTATGCGTCTATTACAAAACAGGAGAGCAATAAAATAGTTATGTTTTTGTGGAATGATTACTTTTATATGTCATATTTTAAATTCATAGTGTTGAAGTAGATTCAAAATTATTCACAGATTCAAAATTCACAGAAGTCAAAATACCTTAGCAACTGCTTAGCAACACCTTGCCAACCATCCACATCACATATTGCACAGGCAAGTACAAATTGACCCTGAAAATATAAGTATAAATCTACTTTTATGTTGATTATATTCTCTTCCACTAACTAATAACTAAAATATATTAGAATGGTTGAATGCGTTAGCTATTCAGAACAATTAACATCTGTTCATGTACTGAGTCTTTACAAGTTATAATAAACCTGCCAGTGGAATGGCTGTGATTTGCACTTAATGCTTTGTAAAGTTAGTTGTTTGTTCTAGCTGAACACACTTCCTCTCACTTAGACTGCTTTTTTTGGTCAGTGGTGGGTGTTTCATGAACTGAAACACAATGACAGATGGGGGCTGGAAATGGCCAGAGAAACACCAGTAGGGTTGATGGTGCTAATTCTGTGTTTGTGTGTCTGTGTGTGCCAATGAACTTGTTTATATGTAAGACATTCATCAGGCGTGACGCATTAATTCTTGAAAATTGAGAAATGCTGGGGCAAACTATTGAGTTAACCCACCTTTGGTGATAAATCCTTTCCATTATCCACTTTATTTTTCTCATGAAAATTTTTAAATTCTCATTATGAGTGAATATGTGAGACTTTCTTATAGAGCCAAATTGATTAAACAAGACAAATTTACATGATACTGACATTCCAAAAAGCACCAATGGAGTGGAAAGTTCTGCTGGCAATGCACAAATTAAAGAACAAAGATGCAGCAGCTCATTTCATAATAACTAACTCAATTTAATTAAATGAAACGTGTCATTAGATAGCATAACATAAGTCCCTAGTATGTGAGGTTTCAGCTTAAAATACCAAAACAACTAATGTTTTATAACTCTTTGAAACTGACCCTTTTAGGCTTTGATCCTAATAGTGCCATTTTGGTGGCTGTCGCTTAAAATTTAAATGAGATTGTGCTCTTTTCAAAAGAGCTACAGATGCCTATGTGTCAGCAAAGTGGCAGATTCAAAAACAAGACTAACGTCCTATGATAATGAGGGAGAGATTTGGACTAATGGGTGGGGCTTTCCCCCTCTGATGACATGTACAAACTGAGAATGTCAAACAAGTGTTTCTGCAGACTGTTTTTACGAAGTGTGACTATAAAAAATTGAATTAATACATTTTTACCATTAGAAGTTGGTTATATTGGGGCGACGCGGTGGCACAGTGGGTAAAATTCGCCTCACAGCAAGAAGGTCGCTGGTTCGAGCCTCGGCTGGGTCAGTTGGCATTTCTGTATGGAGTTTGCATGTTCTCCTCGTGTTCGCGTGGGTTTCCTCCGGGTGCTCCGGTTTCCCCCACAAGTTCAAAGACATGCGGTATAGGTGAATTGGGTGTGCTGAAATTGTCCGTGGTGTGTGTGTGTGTGTGTGAGAATGAGTGTGTATGGATGTTTCCCAGTGATGGGTTGCAGCTGGAAGGGCATCCGCTGCGTGAAAACATATGCTGGATAAGTTGGCGGTTCATCCCGCTGTGGCGACCCCAGATTAATAAAGGGACTAAGCCGAAAAGAAAATGAATGAATGAAAAGTTGGTTATATTCACAGACTGTTGCCACACAACTGTTTAAACCATTATAAAAGTGATTTTTGCAAAATAGGTCCCCTTTAAGACTGCATTGAAAGATACAGATAATACTTTTATGTTATTTATTTTGTGACTTACTGAACATGACTAAAAATATGTTATGTGCTGGGCTAAATGTGCTGGTTACAGTATATACATGTGATGGCATTTTCTATCAGTTGAGAACTTATAAAGAGTTTATAAAATGTATAAAAGAGTCTAAATGCCACCAGGAAGTCCTCCATTACACACACAAACACCAATCCATTGCAAGGAGGCTGAAGCCTGTACTCAACTGTAATGAGCAACATTAAGACAGAGAAAAATGTCTATGTAAGAAAAACTTGACAGCACGTTGAACAGTACCAGTGATGGCAGTGCTAGTAATACACATTTCTTCTTTACATTTCCTCTTTTATATGTCCATTACTGGAGTCCTCTCAACATCAGTTTTATTTGAATTTTTCCTTAAAAATCCATTACAATCAAATGATATAAAATTCTTCATAATTCTTAATTTTCCAGCTGTCGTTGTCTTGCTGTGTTCGCCTGTGGCCAGGAAAGCTCACTTCTTTGACTATACAATGTCTACTTTGTAGATGGAAATCCAGTCACCCATCAAACCCTGCTGCTTCCCTCACTGTTTCAGCCAAATCTTTTGTTCTCATAATCCGATTGTTGCAGTTTTCGTTCTGCTTTATCCCAGAGTCATTCCTTCTTCACCACCCAGATAACACAAAGCGAACACTGTAGTGCAACAACCACAGTGGAATGAAGCGCTAACGCTCTGTTTCGTGACTAAATAGCATGCTTATTTTTCATAATAGTTAGCACGCTTGATTTCCCGCCATTTTCTTTTTTTTTCTTGTTTAATTTGTCCACCAAAATGGATGCTTTCACACTCGTGGGAAGTTATTTTAGTTAGCGCAAAAGACTTTCGAGGTTTATGCCAGCGACAAGCAGACAAATACGTCAAAAACACATTCATAATTTGTGAAACAATGTGAGGATTTATGCGGATTTGATATATCTGATTGAATGTGAATGTGAGGGGGAAACAGAAAAACAGTGTGGGGAGAAATTGAACCAGAGATGAAGTAAAGTTCAAAATAGGTTGTAGAGAAAGAGAGTGTGATAAACAGAGTCTGTATTTCCTGCTAGAGAAAGGATCAGTTATGAACTTCAGTTCTCTAAGAAAGAGCTATTGAAGCTGAAACAGTGAAGACAGTGTCAAACCAGAAACCTTGACCAAAATGCTGGAAACATTCTCCTAATGTTTAAGGAATATCATTTCTCCACTCATTCTCATTTCCTCCATGCAATCTTTGTTCAAAAGTTCAACACAACGTCTAATTTAATTTATAAAAAAAATCCCTTTATTCATCAGGGGTAGCCACAGTGGAATGAACCGCCAACATATCCAGCATATGTTTTACACAGCGGATGCCCTTCCAGATGCAACCCAGTACTGGGAAACACCCATACATACTCATTTACACACATACACTACGGCCAGTTTAGTTTATTCAATTCACCTATACCGCATGTCTTTGGACTGTGGGGGAAACCGGAGCACCTGAAGGAAACCCATGCTTACATGGGGAGAACATGCAAGCTCCACACAGAAATACCAGCTGACCCAGCCAGGACTTGTGCTAACCACTGAGCCACTGTGTTGCCTCTGGAAAAAAAATGCATACTGTACACAATATGGCTGATTGTGTACATTTTATTTAATTTTTTTTCAATATTTTATTATTATTATTATTATTATTACATTTGTCTCGTTGTTTGAAGAATTTTATTAATTATACAACAATAAAAATAGATATGGTACCTAAATTCCCCTCTGTAAAAACATTTGATCCTAATAAAATTAAATGAGGACCTGATTTCATCTAATGCTCAGAAAGTCTTTGTACTAGAAATATATTCAAATGAGCTTTTATTTGATAATGTAATGTGTAATAATATTATTTAATGATGTAATATGCAATGAGATGTAATAAAAACAAACCTGTGGTAGCAGCTCCTTATGGTAGAGTGTTGCAAACACAAAAGCATAACTCCAACATACAGTAAATGTCCCACACCTAGTTCTCTCTCATCTTTCGCTATCATCACTCCTTCTTTTATCCTTCCGGAGCTCCTCAATGAGAGTGGTGTGGTGCACAGATGATGCTCATTAACACCCGTGCCATCAGCCTCGCTCCACTCTATGGCTCTCGGCAACACTCCCTGAAAATCCATTATTTGCATATTTTAACATACAGTGCCATTTTAGAAAACAAGTAATGCAAAATGTTTTCAATTCTTAATATGATTAATCCAATGTAGAAGTTTGGTAATTATTAGAATTGCATATATACAGTTGCAATCAATATCCTTCAACCCACTGAGACTAAAACAAATGCTCTCTGCAAATATAAGCTTTTCTAAGGATTCTGTTTTCTTTATTGCATTTGTAGCTGTTTAATTGATAACCTCAATGGTTAATAAAAGTTTAATGAACAAAAATGTATATAATTAATAAAAATTAATTGTTATTATTATTATTATTATTATTATTGATGTTGTTGTAATACAGTTTAGTCAAAATGATTCAATTATTCATAATCATCAAGCCATTCATTTGTATAGCTAATTAGCTTCAAGTGTTAAACATAAATTAATTTACCCCATGTCCAAATCAAAATAGGGCTTAAAAAACTAGAGAAGATTGTTTGTAAACTTGAAAATTTGGATTTTAAAGTTTTCTTAAGTGTTAATTGTAAGAGTCTGAACATATAATGCATTGTACTGATTGAGCTTTATATTTTCTCAGTAGCTTTTTCTTTCATCTCTGTTCTCTAAGGCAGACATGCTTCTTTTTTCTTAACGTTCTTGATATTTCTTGATATTTCTTGTTGCCATGTTGAGTATGAAAAAAGCCAAACCAATTTCTCTGGCTAAAATTGAAAATATGGAGATCATATTCCAATTTAATGAGGCCTGTCTCTGTGGGCCACATTGAATAATCTGCCCCTCCACCCCCTTAGGGGTTTTATCAATTATTCATCTGAGGAAGGGGTTTTGTTGGTTTACTCTTCATGTCTGATGTTTAGGAAGAGAAACTGACATGCATTTAGAGCAAATATTTTTGCTCATTGTTTTCCTCATATATACAGTATGCAAACATTCTAATGCCACATTCTGCAGGTTAAACATTGTGATCTGTGGTCCATGGGTCAAAAATAACAGGAACAAGGCAGTACTATTATTTTTCCAGTATTATTTAATTCCTAAACCCATACGATCACACAGGTATGATTGGCCTAGGCTGATCCCTGGTGTGTATGATTACATCTGTGTCATTAGAACATTCAAAACGTACATTATCAATTGTTAATTTCAAATCTGATTTCCTGCAATATCTTGCGCTGAGACGTAGAAAGAGTCGCACAGCGCTTGTTATAAATCATAATTCATCATTTGTTTTCAAACAAATACCATTTATTTTAGGTTTCAGCTATTCAAATACACATAGATACTAGCAAAAATAAGGCAGAAACGCATATTACAGTAAGTATTTTTATAAGTATTTGTATAGAAGTAGGGCGACGCGGTGGCGCAGTGGGTAGCACGTTCGCCTCACAGCAAGAAGGTCGCTGGTTCGAGCCTCGGCTGGGTCAGTTGGCATTTCTGTGTGGAGTTTGCGTGTTCTCCCCGTGTGCTCCGGTTTCCCCCACAAGTCCAAAGACATGCGCTATAGGTAAATTGGGTAAGCTAAAATTGTCCGTAGTGTATGTGTGTGAATGAGTGTGTATGAATGTTTCCCAGTGATGGGTTGCAGCTGGAAGGGCATCCGCTGCATAAAACATATGCTGGATAAGTTGGCGGTTCATCCCGCTGTGGCGACCCCAGATTAATAAAGGGACTAAGCCGAAAAGAAAATGAATGAATGAATGAATGTATAGAAGTATTTGTAGGAACAACAAATAATAACTTGACTTCTAGTTGATCATTTGGTATCACAAGTGACTTATATGAAAGGCAAAGGCCTCTAGATTACGCTTATTTTACCAAAATTAAATATGATCATGCCTTGATTTTTAATTATTTAATTAGGACAGTAAGGTCTGACTTTGCTTAGACAAAATTCTTGTCACTTAACAGAAATAATGTACAGTATAGAATATAAAGTCATGGTGCAGTGGAAAAAGAATTAATATTGTGTATGACTCCCATGAGCTTGGACGACTGCATCCATACATCTCTGCATTGACTCAAATAACTTATTAATAAAGTCATCTGGAATGGCAAAGAAAGCGTTCTTGCAGGACTCCCAGAGTTCATCAAGATTCTTTGGATTCATCTTCAATGCCTCCTCCTTCATCTTACCCCAGACATGCTCAATAATGTTCATGTCTGGTGATAGGGCTGGCCAATCCTGGAGCACCTTGACCTTCTTTGCTTTCAGGAACTTTGATGTGGAGGCTGAAGTATGAGAAGGAGCGCTATCCTGCTGAAGAATTTCTCTCCTGTGGTTTGTAATGTAATGTGCAGCACAAATGTCTTGCTACCTCAGGCTGTTGATGTTGCCATTCACTCTGCAGATCCCTCGCACACCCCCATACTGAATGTAACCCCAAACCATGATTTTTCCCTTACCAAACTTGACTGATTTCTGTGAGAATCTTGGGTCCATGCCGGTTCCAATAGCAGTATTTGTGATGATTGGGATGCAGTTCAACAGAGGATTCATAGGAAAAATCTACCTTCTGCCACTTTTCCAAATGATCAACTAGAAGTCAAGTTATTATTTGTTGCTCTTACAATTGGGATCGACGACAAGACTTTTGTCAGGTAGTGTGTATATATATATATATATATATATATATATATATATATATATATATATTAGGGGTGTGACAAGATCTCCTATGACGAGATCTCGCGAGATTAAATCGCGACGAGATTTCTCGTCGAGGCGAAAAGTTGTCTCGTGAGTTGTGATGTAATGATGGAGCTTGAGGGTGAAATTAGCATTGAAGATTGGAGGCAGGATTGGATTTGATCTGCAAATCAAGTGCTTTGCACACACCTGGCAACCCAGGCTGGCCTCGGAGTAATAATTGTTGTAAACACAAATGAAATTAAGGCGTGGAGTATTCCTATTTTAGTCGCATTATTGAAGTGCAGATATGTAAACGCTGTAGTCAGACTATGAACACCTTGAAGGACTTTTAGCCGCATTTTGTGACAGGACTTACACACCTAGCGAGTCAGTAAAGCACCACAGACACACACATCTCTAAGCGCGCGCACACAAACACACACACTCACTGAATGATCTCCTGGAGACTCATCATCACGGAACGCATGTTTAAGCTGTCCGGGAAAAGCTGAATTTTTTTTTTTATTCGCGTGCGGTATCAAACTCCATTAAAACAACTCTCTCCTATCAGTCCTTACTTCATATTCGCATGATCGCATCCAGTAGCTCAGAGTGAGTCACAGGGGCATAAATGAAATCTTGCTAAATAAAAGTGAAACCGATTTATTAAATCAAAAATTAAATACACAAAATTACTTATATATATTTTTAAGTTGTTAAGTTTGTTAAGTTTGATTTCTCATGTGAAATTGTACAGAGGAGAAGCCAGTCAGTAGAGTTTATAACTAAATATTTAGCAGTGTTTGCATGTCCTTTACGACATAGAATTCATTTAAATAGAAATACAATCCCATTCATTACAATGTTTTTAAAAAGCACCTAAATTGTTTTTTCTATTTTGTGATTTTTTTTCTAGTTCAATAAAAATCTATTTTCCATTTATATATTAGCAAATATTTTGCTAATATTTAAAATTATATATAAAAATATTATTTTCCATTCACATAGGCTATTAGCAAAATATTTAGCAGTGTTTTCATGTCCTTTACTGCGTATAATTCATTAAAACTGAAGTAAAATAACATTCATTACTAGTTGATTAAAAAAAAAAGCACCTAAATAGTTTTGCGATTAGTGATTTTTTTTTTTTTTCAGTTGAATAAAATAATATTTTCCATTCATATATTTCATCATCGAGGATTTCTTAAAAATAGTGTAAAAATCTTGTCTCGTTCTCGTGAACCCAATCTCGTATCTCATCTCGTCTCGTGGAGTAGGCATCTCGTCACACCCCTACATGTACAAATGCCTTAAAAAAACATGATAAAAAATGTGTGTATATCAAACATGATAGCATCAGGAACAAACACTTTTGTGGACACGGAATTAAAATAGCAGAAGGTTCAAGCTGCTCTTTTTCTATACAATAAATGTACATGGCTGTCAGTCAAGATGAGCCAGAATGTAGAGTATTCGACTGTTTGACGGCTCCTCATTAATATATAGTTTTATTGTAGTGAGTAGAAGTATTATAAGAACACCAGTTGAACTAATAGCATGTACATCGTAAAGCCTGATGGCATGAAATGATTGTGCACTTTTTGGTAGAAATGTTTTGAACACATTATGCAAATTAATGTAAAATTCTTCACAATCACAAAAGCTTTTATCGCATATACTGTTCAATATATCCCTAATATACTGTAGCTAGTTGGAATGGAGCTGGAAACAAGCTCTAAAGAGTTGCATAAGGCTCTGCTCTGTTCGACAGCAAACTTTATCCCCTGGGCTTTTATTGATTTTGTTCCAAGTTAGCAAAACGGCACCAGCTAATAGAATCTGTAGGGGGATCTCTGTATAGTGTTTCTGTTGGTTTGCCTCATGGCACTTTGAAATTGACTCGCTTTAGAGGCCTTAATCAACTGGTGCAGAGTTCTCACTGAAATCCTCATTCGTTTCAAATCGTGTCTTGTCCATTGAGAATAATGTTATTCTTCAGTCTCATCAGAGTTCTCTTGTTTTATAGGCAAAGATACTGTAACATGGTCTTGTAGAGGAATTTGCATTTAATAGTTGTGGGTTATTATAAAAATATGTTTCCAATTCAATAATCTTTTAAAAATTTTGTTGTATTTTGTTTTCTGTTTTCTTTTATGACCACATATTGTTTTCAGAATTTTGATTATACTTCAGTGTCATGTTTTTTTTGAATAAGCTTTCTTTAATCTCTTTTCACTGCCCTGTAATTATTATAATTATTTTTTAATCATTTTTCAAAATATGATCATTTCCCAATAGGGCGGCATGATGTCTCAGTGGTTAGCACTGTCACCTCACAGCAAGAAGGTCACTGGTTCGAGTCCCAGCTGGGTCAGTTGGCTTTTCTGTGTGGAGTTTGCATGTTCTCCCGGTGTTGGCGTGGGTTTCCTCCAGGTGCTCCAGTATCCCCCACAGTCCAAAAACATGCGGTATAGGTGAATTGAATAAACTACATTGGCCGTAGTGCATGTGTGTGAATGAGTGTGTATGGATGTTTCCCAGTGCTGGTTTGCAGCTGGAAGGGCATCCGCTGTGTAAAACATTTGCTGGATAAGTTGGTGGTTCATTCCGCTGATGAATAAAGGGACTAAGCTGAAGGAAAATGAATGAATGAATGAATTTCCCAATAAAATTATTATATGACAAACATAGCAGTGTAACACGACAATGTTAAGACTACATCAGACACTGACGTGAAGAAACAAAGGACTATATGCATATACGTTAAAAAACGAGATGTGTATATACACCACAGGTCAAAGTTTCAAAACAATCCAAAGTACAGAAAAAAACATTGGTTTTTATCAGTAAATTTGTGAAATATCTTTTACAATTTAAAACGTCTTTTCTATTTTAGTATTTTGTAAATGTAATTTATTCCTGCGATTTCAAATCTGATGTTTTGCATTATTACTCGTCACATGATTTGGCATGAATCATTTTACTATTTTTGTTGTACTTTGAATAAAATAAATGCAGGCTTGGTGAGCAGAAGATACATCTTAAAAAAGAAAAATAATACATCTTATTGTTCTAAAACATTAGAAAATGTTATATGTATCTTGTATGTGTATACATATATGGTAAACATATACAGGTATACTTCCAAGACACATACAATACTGATCAGAAACCAAAACAACAAACTGAAGCACAAGAAGAGTAACACAGGAAAAGAAAATGAAAGCATTGCAAACAAAATGCAAACTTGCTTGTTTACATCAAATCATAGGTATTACTAACATTTAGTCCACAATCATCCATTTTATTTTTGATTTTGTTAATCTAACTGAGATAGAAAGGAAAGTCTTCCATCTTTGACTTATATTCATTGCCTCATTAAGGCAGATGTCTTTGTTTATTGCTTTTAAATGCTGTATCATGCTTCATTGTACTTAGAACACAACAACACTTTCTATGTGAATGTCTCATTACTCCTTAATTGAGATTTTCTTAATCATATTATGCTTTGAGCATTAACTTGTGAAATTGACCGTTCCACTTAATGGATTTTTTTTTGTTTAAGACTCTGATCTTTGATATCTCATTGACACGGGTTCAGATGGTCACTCATATGTGAATTAACACTGAAATACAGTGCTTTGCCTTTGATTTTTTTTCTTGCTTGGCTTAGTCAAGCCAAGTATTGTTTCATAATAGGACATACTATCACTGAAAGATATTCTGGCTCAGGGTTGGTAAGATTTAATGCCCATAAACCACACAAATCCACTGCAGTGGATTTGTCTTTTTTGATTAACAGGTTTGCCCAAGTTTAATCTGCATTAGTTTTAAGCAAGAAGTGAATGCTGGCGCCCTTCTTTTTTGGAGAAATTGGGAAAATATGCCCTTTTGCCCTGCTGACATTTTCGCTGGAACTTGTCTGTGTGTGTTAGCATTTGTTTCGCTGACAGCATTTCTGTCGAATAAGTGCACTAAGATCTGATTCTGGGTCAGTTGAAGACTCCACTATTTCTAGCCACTTAATCCTCTAAGCAATTTTCCTGCGAGCATCTCGTGTGTGTGTATGTGTGTGTACGTGTGTTTGTAATCACAGTGCACTAATACCTCTAGTCTGGTGCTCAGTAATCCATCCACGGTGGCCGATTCCTCAATAGACGTCCTCACTTGTTCCTTCTTCTTTTTTTCTTTTTTTTACTATCACACCATTTGTGTTTTTGGATATACCTCACTAAAAGCTCCCCAAAACACTCATGAGTGTAGGAATGGTGACCAGGGCAACGGCTCAGGTAAGACTTTATTATCAAGCCTGTGTATTTGCCAACACCTCATATTTTTGTTGGCAGATTTATCTAGTAGTTTTGGCTTTAAAAGTGATCCTGATGCACCTTGTAACATGTTGTACAGAAATAGTTCTGCAAAAATGGTGATGTCATAACTGTCTGTGGCCAAATAGCTGCATCTGAATGTTAATCATACTACAGATTTATTCATTTTAACAACCGAAACCTGTTTTGGTCCTTCTGCAGAAGATACACAACAGAATATATGTTGAAGAAAGTGTGTGACCAAACTGTTTTGGTTACAAGTGTATTAAATTGTATACCAGTAAAGCACATGGCAGTGAGTAAAATTATAACAGGATTTACATTTTTGGAAAAGCGCTTTAAAGGGATAGCTCACCCCCAAAAAACAAAACAAAAAATCTGTCATCATTTACTTACCCTTGTCACAAACCTGTTCTTTCTGTTGAACACAAAAGAAGATATTTAGAAAAATGCTGCTTGGAAAACTGTAACCACTGACCTCCGTAGTATTTGTTTTTCCTCCAATGAAAGTTAGTGGTTACAGGTCAAAATATCTTCTTTTGTGTTCAACAGAAGAAAGAAACTCATAAAGGTTTGAAACCACTTGAGCTTGAGTAAATAGTTCATTTTCATTCTTGGCTGAACTGTTCCTTAAATTAGCAGTTTGCCCTGGGTGTGAAATATCAGCTGCACAAAAAGTATGTGCAGTACTTTGCAAATGCAGAGAAAGTACCAGGTTTTGGTGGCCAAAAGTGATGTCCAGTGTAGGAAAATTTATATCTTTGCTCATTATTCAAACATATTGGTGTTATGTTCTAATTGCACTATAGTTGTGTGTGGAGTGTGTAAAATATGCTCCACATTTTGTTTCCCAGTGATGGGTTGCAGCTGGAAGGGCATCCGCTGCGTAAAACATATGCTGGATAAGTTGGCGGTTCATTCCACTGTGGCGACCCCAGATTAATTAAGGGACTAAGCTGAAAAGAAAATGAATAAATGAATGAATGCTTCACATTTCTGTTTGTTTCACTTGTGATATCTGAGATAAAATGCTTCCGGAATCTTTTTGAGTTTATCTGTTTATCAAACAAGTGACAACCAATATAATATAAAAAATAATAATGACTGTATTGTTGTCAGTGTGTTCTTTATTGTTTTGAGCTTTTAAATTTGCTATTCATTTTTACTGAACTTTTCATCATTTAAATATATATTTTGTGCAAATGTCCCATTTTGGCATCTACTGTAGGTACAATAGCTACAATTACTGTATAAATACAGCTTATTTGTTATTCTGTGTCAAGAAATCATGCACAATCTGTACATGCTTGGCTTCTTTCTGTTTAAACATTAATTAGTGTTGCTTGCTGCCACTACCCACACTCAGGGTTAGAGAGGTGAAAACAAAATTGCTATCATTTAGTGTTAAACGTCATCACATTACTCACCCATCAGCATCTGTGTTACAAAAGTGAATTGTGCTTCATATTACTCTATGCGACTTGTAGTGCGATGGTATTTTAGACCAGCAAAGTATACTGTCAAGTAGAATGGAGCTGGTGAAAGCATGAATGGAGCAGGGGAAGGTGGTTGGGTGTACTTTCAGCAGGTCAGTTGTCTGGATATAAGCAGGCATATAATTATGTACAGAGAAATGTCATCTGAAGCTTTGAGTAACCAAGTAAATAGTATTACTTATCAGGTGAAAACAGGTAAAATGTGAAAAAGAACTTAATAATTAAAATGTTGGTTTATCCATATTTTTAAGGATGAATGTCTAATGCTTTCAGTGACATTTTATCCTATTTATTTATTATCAGCTATACAAACTGATATTTCATACTGTAATATTTGAATCTTGTGGAGTAATTAACACACTGGTTTGTGCATTGTTAATGTTTACTGCAAATATTCTGTTATTATCTTCTAATTATCTACCATAGCAGCAGCTAAAGAATCTGAAAACTGGAAATTGTTGCAGAAGGTTTTCAAAATTTTTATACAGTAGGTTGAAACAACAGCTATACGGTACATAAAACATTCTGATTTATGTTATAGCACACAATATTTTAAACAAATTTGAAATACTATTTTAAAATTTCTCAAGCGATCTGAACACAATACAATTTGTGCTGAAGTAAAAAAGTAGTTAAGTAAAAGTACAAGTATTCATAAAAACACTCAGCGTACTAGTTGCTAGTTACTTTTGAAAAAAAAAAGTGTAAGTGTTCACTTTTTTCCATGATTTAATTGTTGTGCATGGTTTAAGATTAGGAATGTGCACTAACAGGGCTTCATTTTATGACAGCTAATCACTTTCAATACCACTATCAAAACTACCACATACAGTATGCAGCCATATTCACATTTTTTGTCCATCTATTGTTTTCTTTCATAACATGCAAGCTTTGAAGGGTTTCATTAAAATATTCTAAAAAATACACATTTGCTTTAATTTGAAGATTAGATAATTTTAGGTAATTGCTTTAAATGATAATTTAGGTTTTTATTTACGCATAAACATTGCTCAGTTACCATTAAAATCTTTTTTCATATTTGCTCATTCTGTTTATTAATGTTTTTATAATGGGGTATCTTTATCACAATACCTTACAGCATACTGATGCTTGATTTCAGACTTGATTTTAAACTGAAAAATGATTTTACAAAAAGACAAGTGCACTGTCACTAATAAAATAATACAGCAAATGACCACTTGAGGATACTTGAAACATGACAACATAGAAATTGTATAAGCAAGAAAAAAAGGTGTTGTATATATCAAACCATATTAATTACTAATTACTAAACACAAATTGCTAATTCATTCACAAAAGGAGAGGGTGAATTGGACAGCTAAATGAAATATTGATCACCATAATGGTGACTTTAAAATGACTGAAATAGCTTTTGTAAAGCAAACCTGAATTCTACATAGTGAACATAGTAGTGCTGTTGTCTTCAGTTTCATTGATTTATTTGCTTTTCATTTCATTTAAGACTCTGCACTGTGGGATAGTTGTGGTTTTCTGCATTGGGTTTGTTAAGATTTAGATTTCCTTTTTTATACCTGTGTTTATTCTCTTTTTCTAGTCACACAAACACACTGTTGCATTGTTTACCAGTTCATTTCAGATTTGTATTGATCACAAATTAACTGGACCCCAGAGCTCAGGGCAGAGTGTATGATGTACAGTATGTGTGTGATTTGTGTCTGTGAGTGTGGGATGTTATTGACCCTTAAATCTTGCAGCTTCAGTGAATTAACCAGTGCCTGGTTATATTCCAATGGCCATAGCCATGCTTTGTTAGAAAGCAAAAGTTGAATTTATAGCTGCATGTCAGAAACCAGGCAGAGATTTTCAAAACAAACTGCATTTGATGGATAAAAGACTCTTAATTATAGTGGGACTAAGCCGGGACTAAGGGACTAAGCCGAAGGAAAATGAATGAATGAATGGATTACTAAATATATAAATATATATAATGAGAGTTTTAAAATTTATAAATGTATTGCTAGAGTGCAACTGGCTCTTAAAGGGAATGGGGGATTCTGATTGGTTTATAGCACATTAGTCCTAAAACACACCCATGACTCATTAAGCAAATAGGTACAACCACTTAAACTAGGAAAAATGGATTTGGATATGTCCTTCACACCTGCATTGTGTCCTTTAAGCCATGAGCTTAGATCGTTAAAATAGGGCCCTTTGACTAAGCATATGATCCCTATTGATTCAAATTGCCTCCAATTGCTGACTGTAGCTTTGTATTCCATCTATCCATTTTCCAAACAATTTTCCATTGTATAGTTTCAGGGGCAGTTAAGGGAAAACACTGGCAGGATGACCTAATTATGGCATCTGGCCCATATTTTCAAATCTTGTGATAACAGAAATATTTAAATCATAGTGCACACATTTTCATGCCATCATAATAAAAGAGTTACACCACATTGCATCACGTGCTGTAACTGTGATACTTAAAGTATAATACCAGATGATTCTGCGTAATATTAGCATACATCTGAATACATTTTCATGCAATCTTTCTGGAGAAACTTGAAATAGAGAGGTTAATAAATAAATGTACTATACATCAACACTTTATCTACAAATAAATGGGATCAAGATATTATCATGGATGTCCCCCGTCTCATGCAAAATGCGTGAGATATACTTTGACAACATTTTTTGAAAAATGTAATGCAGCTTCTTGGATGTGTAGCAGCCGTTTCAAAGTGACATTTCGAGTGATTGTTCCTAAACAGGCGTCACGGTGGCACAGTGGGTAGCACGTTCGCCTCACAGCAAGAAGGTTGCTGGTTCAAGCCTCGGCTGGGTCAGTTGGCGTTTCTGTGTGGAGTTTGCATGTTCTCCCCGTGTTCGCGTGGGTTTCCTCCGGGTGCTCCGGTTTCCCCCACAAGTCCAAAAACATGTGGTATAGGTAAATTGGGTAGGCTAAATTGTCCGTAGTGTATGTGTGTGAATGAGTGTGTGTGGATGTTTCCCAGTGATGGGTTGCAGCTGGAAGGGCATCCGCTGCGTAAAGCATATGCTGGATAAGTTGGCGGTTTATTCCGCTGTGGCGACCCCGGATTAATAAAGGGACTAAGCCGAAAAGAGAATGAATGAATGTTCCTAAACATATAATCAAATAAATGTGACTGTTTAATTACATTGCTTTAAGCATGTATAGTCATGGCCAAAAGTTTTGAGAATGACACAAATATTAGTTTTCACAAAGTTTGCTGCTAAACTGCTTTTAGATCTTTGTTTCAGTTGTTTCTGTGATATACTGAAATATAATTACAAGCACTTCATACATTTCAAAGGCTTTTATCGACAATTACATGACATTTATGCAAAGAGTCAGTATTTGCAGTGTTGGCCCTTCTTTTTTTTTCAGGACCTCTGCAATTCAACTGGGCATGCTCTCAATCAACTTCTGGGCCAAATCCTGACTGATAGCAACCCATTCTTTCATAATCACTTCTTGGAGTTTGTCAGAATTAGTGGGTTTTTGTTTGTCCACCTGCCTCTTGAGGATTGACCACAAGTTCTCAATGGGATTAAAATCTGGGGAGTTTCCAGGCCATGGACCCAAAATTGCAACCTTTTGGTCCCCGAGCCACTTAGATATTACTTTTTCCTTATGGCACGGTGCTCCATTGTGCTGGAAAATGCATTGTTCTTCACCAAACTGTTGTTGGATTGTTGGAAGAAGTTGCTGTTGGAGGGTGTTTTGGTACCATTCTTTATTCATGGCTGTGTTTTTGGGCAAAATTGTGAATGAGCCCAGTCCTTTGGATGAGAAGCAACCCTAAACATGAATGGTCTCAGGATGCTTTACTGTTAGCATGACACAGGACTGATGGTAGCGCTCACCTTTTCTTCTCCGGACAAGCCTTTTTCCAGATGCCCCAAACAATCGGAAAGGGGCTTCATCGGAGAATATGACTTTGCCCCAGTCCTCAGCAGTCCATTCGCCATACTTTTTGCAGAAGATCAATCTTTCCCTGATGTTTTTTTTGGAGAGAAGTGGCTTCTTTGCTGCCCTTCTTGACACCAGGCCATCTTCCAAAAGTCTTCGCCTCACTGTGTGTGCAGATGCGCTCACACCTGCCTGCTGCCATTCCTGAGCAAGCTCTGCACTGGTGGCACTCCGATCCAGCAGCTGAATCCTCTTTAGGAGACGATCCTGGCGCTTGCTGGACTTTCTTGGATGCCCTGAAGCCTTCTTAACAAGAATTGAACCTCTTTCCTTGAAGTTCTTGATGATCCTTTAAATTGTTTATTTAGGTGCAATCTTAGTAGCCACAATATCCTTGCCTGTGAAGCCATTTTTATGCAACACAATGATGGCTGCACCCGTTTCTTTGCAGGTCACCATGGTTAACAATGGAAGAACAATGATTTCAAGCATCACCCTCCTTTTAACATGTCAAGTCTGTCATTCTAACCCAATCAGCCTGACATAATGATCTCCAGCCTTGTGCTTGTCAACATTCTCACCTAAGTTAACAAGACGATTACTGAAATGATTTCAGCAGGTCCTTTAATGACAGCAATGAAATGCAGTAGAAAGTTTTTTTCAGGATTAAGTTAATTTTCATGGCAAAGAAGGACTATGCAATTCATCTGATCACTCTTCATAACATTCTGGAGTATATGCAAATTGCTATTATAAAAACTTAAGCAGCCACTTTTCCCATTTCCAATATTTATGCAATTCTCAAAACTTTTGGCCACGACTGTACTGTATCATTGTAGTTCAGAAATAAATTTTCTCGTGAACTAAAACGTTAATGCATATTTGAGAATAACACAGTAACACTAAAGCCTACCTATAGTGTTTGAAAAGTGAGATAAAAAAAATGTTTTTTGCTGATGCAACCATGTTAGTTTCTTTCTTGGTTTTACACAGCTTTGCATTGCAAGTTCAATTCTGTACTGAGAAAGCTTACTACTGTATGTTTTCCAATAGAAGATGGAGATGGGTGATGCAAACATTAAAATATGTTAAAATACAAATCATGCAGTAAAATTCAGCAAATCATACAGTATGCAGGCTTTGTTCAGTATGTTTTTGGAGTTTAATATTAAGGTATGTTTCCAGTAAGCTTGGAATAAGAAAAAAATCCTTCTGAACTGCTGACATGTAAAGCCATGTATTGCCAAGTGGTCATGTGTAAAGAAAGGTTCGTGTGAGGTTGCTGTTAGCTCTGGCCAGGATTTCCGAACATGTGCAAGTGTGTATGTGTGTGTGTGTGTGTGCGCGTGTGTGCGTGTGTGCGCGCGCGTGTGTGTGTGTGTGTGTGCGTGTGTGTGTGTGCGTGTGTTAGAAGAACCAAACAGATGGCATCACTAGTGTAATCTGTGAGTCTCCCCGTCAGCCTACTGACACACTCGAAAACCTACAAATACACTCCCACTCGAAAGCACACACTTACTGATCATTATCTTAGCTCTCTTAATCTGGATGTCAAAATAAGAATCGGATGTTATAATGTACCATAATATATTCAGAGTAATGAAGCTAACAATTCTTGCCTCGAAAAGATTTTTTTTAAGCCAAAGTGAATTTTTAGACACATGCTATGGCATACGCACACAGTGTGTATGATGTGAATTCTGCACTATATGCATGCAGTGCAATATTTTTTGCTGTACATGAAATGTATGCACAGATCACAGATGTGCTTTGAATTGTTTTTGCACTGCTTAGTTTGCCCACAGTGTGTTAAAGCAAAACCTGACTTTGTTTAACGGTTTGTGAGAAGCAGCGAAGGCGGAAGAAAAAGAGCAAGCAACTAGGGCTAGTTTAAGCGGGGGTGGGGGGGGGGGGGGCATTATATATAGTATTATATATAATATTTTTGAAGCACTGTGCTACTTATTTTTATGTATTATATTATATTTATAATTTATTATTATTCCTAAGTGTATATTTATGCATTTTCTTTTACATTTATAATTTAACCAATAAAAGACCAAATGAAGTCTATATTAAAACAATTCATTTGCGCTACAAAGGTGACACAGAAGAATACAAAAGGGTCATGCAGGTACTTTTTCTGTTATGTATTGAGGCATGAGTGCAATTAAATTCACAAATTCATCCTGAGATGGCTTTAAAGATAAACATTTGAATGCAGAAATATAAAACGATTTAAATAACTGATAAATGAATAACAAATCAATACTACTTTAAAAATGAAAATAAAACTACAAGTAGACGGCAACAAGTCCTAATGAGCGTGTCAGTCTCAGAGCTTGTTATCTCCTAATAACAAAATTATCTCTATTAGCTCTGACACAACTGTTCTGCTTTGTTTGGTACAATTTCTGTTGACAAAATACAGCAAAATACAAAAATCTGAATATTTTTTTACATAAAAAAGGATTGATTAAAAGAACGTTGCGAACGTAGCGAACTGAACAGATCTTTTATTCCCGGTGGCTTTGCGCACGTCCTGTCTTGTTGATATGATTATACTTGTTACTATGGAGACATGTTAATACGCCGCTGTCAATCATTTCGGTGGGCGGAGAAACCACACTCCTACGTCAATTTGTTGTTTGCCTCAAAATGGGAAGGATTTGGATGCTATTTTAATGTCAGGAAATAAAAAAAAAGAGACTTATTGTCTTTATATCCCCCCACTGACTGTGGACACACTATACCTACACACAGTTCTGTCCAAACAGCTTAAAAAAGATGATTTTCATCATAGGTGCCCTTTAAAATAGGCACTATCCTTATAAATAAACTCCATAGTTGCAATCTAAACAACTACATTCTCGCCTAAAAAAGCCTCAAAATTACATTATGTTGTCCAACAGCAGCAGTATTTGTCAAACTGTAGTGAGTTTATTTATCTGCTGTCACTCTGCAGAATATCGCACTGCTATCAGCCAATCAGATTCGAGAACCAGACAGAACTGTTGTGTATATATATATATATATATATATATATATATATATGGCGTCACGGTGGCGCAGTGGGTAGCACGATCGCCTCACAGCAAGAAGGTCGCTGGTTCGAGCCTCGGCTGGGTCAGTTGCCATTTCTGTGTAGAGTTTGCATGTTCTCCCCGTGATCGTGTGGGTTTGCTTCTGGGTGCACCGGTTTCCCCCACAGTCCAAAGACATGTGGTACAGGTGAATTGGGTAAGCTAAATTGTCCGTAGTGTAGTATGGATGTTTCCCAGTGATGGGTTACAGCTGGAAGAGAATCCGCTGTGTAAAACATATGCTGGATAAGTTGGCGGTTCATTCCACTGTGGCGACCCCTGATTAATAAAGGGACAAAGCCGAAAAGAAAATCAATATATATTCATTTACCAATAGACAAAGGAATCAAAAGTCTTTATACATTTGCAGAAAAGATTTGCAAAATAAGATAGATATTTTATTTTCTGACTACTTTTTGTGGCGACACGGCAACTCAGTGGTTAGCACTGTCGCCTCACAGCAAAAAGGTCACTGCTGCAAGTCCTGGTTGGGTCAGTTGGCATTTTCGTGTGGAGTTTGCATGTTCTCCCCGTGTTCGCATGGGTTTCCTCCGGGTGCTCCAGTTTACCCCACAGTCTAAAGACTGTGTAAACTAATAAACTAAATTGGCCGTAGTGTATGTGTGTGAATGAGTGTGTATGGATGTTTCCCAGTACTGGGTTGCAGCTAGGGGGGCATCCGCTGTGTAAAACATGTGCTGGATAAGTTGGCGGTTCATTCCGCTGTGGCGGCCCCTGATGAATAAAGGGACTAAGAAAAATAATTGAATGACTAATTATTAACTTATTTAACTTCATTAAACAAAAGTAATAAATGAACATAGAACACTGAAACAGAAACTTATTACACAGTAATATTCCCTCTGCACTTCAACTTTGGGCCCCTACACCCACAGTATATTAGTGCATTTCTACTCTAATATGAGAAGATTTGGACACACATGTAATGGTAAATGACTCAACAGAGACAGGGGTCACTCATACTTCATTACATAAATAATAAACATACAGTATTAGCAACATATTATACAACACAGCTTCTTGACCTATCATCACATGATCACTTTTGTTTTCTGAATTTCTTTATTGCTAAAAGCATTTAAGAAATTGAGATTGAAAACGTTCTGTATTTCATCTGTCTTTATCTGTATATTCCAGCAGGACTAGCATTACATTTAAGATATTTTATCATATGGTCATGTATGTATTATAAAAATCTAAATCATTAATTTCACCAATGCTACATTGTATTGTTTGAGCTACACGAATATCATCCAGCCTGGGAAAATTGCTAAAAATTGTTACATTTTAAAAACTTACAACTTACAACAAAAAATAATAATTATAAAAACTAATTAAATGTATATGATTATCTGTGAGGAGCAAAATGTTAGTGCTTTACATTGGTCATACCCAGACACGATGGCAAGCAATTATTAACACATTATTATTTAAACGTCTTTGAACATCTTAATGAACATCTTGTTTAGAATGCAAATCACATTTTAAGATTGTTTGATAAATTATTTCATTCAAATAATAATTCACGTTTAAAAAAATACATCTAGAAATCTGGAATGTTGATTTTTTTTATTATTGGGATAACATTGTGTAGAACAGTAGATGGAGAAGGTGTGAGGAAGAGGCTAGATTATCTTTAAGATTTTATCAAGCTGTGTGCATAAGTGTATAAAAATATCTTTGATATAGCTATATACAGTATATACATGAAAATGCTATTGCTAACAAACACTTAATCATAAAAGGTTGAGTAAATGTAATGCTTATGCAAACAAACTTTACAATTTACTTTATTCAGTATTCCAATTAAATCATAATTAGCATTGTGATGAGATGGGCGTGGCCAAGGATATTAATGGGAGAAACCTGTGTGTCATACACTGATCACAACCATTTTGTTGTAGAACTAAAAATCTGAAGCTTGGGCACATAAAAATGTGTTAGTTTACTCAAACATATGAGGTAATGAGTTGCTAGAATCTGAAATTATCAGGTATTTCAGTGTAAAGCAATTGCATGTTAGATGATGTTGTTTATTGGCTCACTGAGAACAATTCTGCAAACTAGTGGTGATATTCATGCAGAGTACTTTTATTTTAATTCCAATAATAAAACAATAATAGAAAAAAACACATGAGAATGGTAGATAACAATGGTAATAGACAATTTTGTTGAAACACTGTAGCTTGGTATCTGTTTAGAACAAAGTTTACAGCTTTAGATGATATATAACCAGCAGATGGCGCCACAATACAGTATTTTAGATGAAGAACTAAATCTGTCTTACTGTGCATGGCTAGATGTCTACACACTGAGACTTTGAGCCATTCATGATGCCCTTGCAGAAAATACCTTGATCTGAAAGTAGTAATACGAAACTGTTGTCAGTTTATTATTGCTAAACATTTGATGAGGCCTAACAAGTACACTGTTAGCAGTAGACCCAGATGTACATTTCAGTAACAGTTTAATAGTTCAATAATAGCTTGGGCAGTTTTGTTGTTTTGTGTTGGGCTGGTTTATAAAGTAGTGTCATTTTCAGAAATCTAGCTATAGCTTTAAAATGCATATTTTTAATTTTTTAAGAAGACACAAACCAGGATTAAATCTAAAGACGGGTCATTTTGGTCACTGTCTTTAAAGCAGTGTATGTTTATTCTCAAATATAATCAGCCAACTCTTGCTATTTATATTTCATGCTTCCATTTTCAATATGGCAACATAGTAAGAATTAATGTTCACTGTTTTTAACATACAGTACCATACTTAAAAACCGTTAAACCTATGGGTTTAAAAAAAACAAGCTAAAATTGTTGAGCCTAAAAAACAGAAAGCTTTTAAATACTTTACTTCAGAAACTGTATGCTTTCACACACACATGCCCACATCAATGAATACTTTCCATAACACAGAGGAAGAACATAGTCTAAAATTAGACTACATAATGCCATCAGAGATCACTCATACTATTAAATAAAACAGTTTTCACCAGCATGGACCATGCCACACTTTGAGCTAGACTTTATTGTAGGGATGTAGGGATGAAAAGGGGTGGTAAGGGAACAGTGGGATGAAGGGGAACGGAAGTAAGAGGATAAACATTGAACAGGTAGGTAGGTTGATTGACGTCCTACGATTATGCTCAGAGACTCAGAGTGGGGGTACTATCTCTGTAATATTTTGCTAGAGTGATTGGACCCCCCGATTCATTCTAGGAGGCAAGAGAGGGTTATAAGGATTGTTAATGGGAAGCAAGGAAATAGAGGGAGGGAGGGAGGGTTCGAGAGAATGAGAAGAACAGTGCTAGAGGGCTGGTCTGCCTTAAACAAGTTTTAGGGAGTAGGTGATTGGTTAAGGAGGCAAAGTGAGGCGTGGTCCCGCTGCCGAACCTTTGTTAACAAGTTAACTCCATAATTTTGCAAAAAGACAAAATATATGGAAAAGTGTTGAGTCTATATGTTTGTTTATGTTGCTATGGGCAGTTGTTAAGGGTGTTGCACAATGATCAACAGAGCCATTGAGTGAAAGGGTCATAACTGTGTTTCATTGTGGAGAAAAGTGGCAAAGCATTATTATTATTATTATTATTATTATTATTATTATTATTATTATTATTGCTGTCTTACGCTGCCCTCAGAAACCAATAGGACATAAGCTAATTACTTATCTTCTGTTATGCAGCTTCCTCTGGGCAGTTGAAAAAGCATAAAAACACACAGCAGAATGCAAAATTATTGATCCCTTTAATAAAAAAAAAAAAAAAAAAAGGGTTTTGAGGATGTCTCTATATCTAAATCATTGTTTTTTTAACACTTTATCACATAATACCAGTGTAGGGATTTGAGTGGTTCCAGTGCCATCAATTAATGCTGTGAAATCCACCATACAGAGGCGGACTGCACCAATTTTTCTCCTAACGGGTGGGAGGGGGAAGTGGGAATGCGGAGGGATGGGAATTGCAGAACAGCGCGAGGCGTCTTTAATCTTTTATCTCCCCCTCCTGTTTTTCTCGCATGGCTGCACCCTTTTTTTCATCCCGAGCAACAGTGAGCGATACAGTATGCAAACCACACCCTTCCACCCCCTCCACCCTGCCCAGAGACCCCTGAAAAAGCATGATTGGTCAGGAAGTCGTGTTGCCTAATGACTGATTGTGCCACAAGCCAAAGCTAAGCTGCTAACGGCAGCTTGGGGACCCACGGGGGGATGGTCTGCCCTATTTCCCTCTTCCTGTTTACCTTATTTATTTTATGTAAGCCTATACACTTCCCCCGCCCCTTCTCTCTCTCTTTCTCTCTCTCTCACACACACTCACTCACACCTATAATGTAGTTTCCCATAGAGCTGGAGAAGGAGGATGCTGCTTGCTACAGCCCGTCTATTTAGACCTGCCGTGGGAGGAGTTGAGTGCCGCTGCTTCTCTCTATTCTCTTTTTTCTCTCTCTTTACCTCCATGCGCACTTCCAGAGCTGTGACAGTGGGTGTTACTCGTCTGCCCTTGGGCTTAAAAGTCACCCAAGACCCTTTTCTTCTTCATTGCTAGCATCATATGATTTCCTCTTATTGCTACTGATACTGAGGGACCGTTGCTATGGCGCACGCTGCAGCAAGCATCAAAAAGGCCCGAGTGGAGATGGAGCAGGCTCCAGACCTGAAAGCGTTGGAGAAAGCCCGTGAGAAAAGACGGCGCTCGCGTGAAAGAGCCGAGCGCAGGCGTAAGGTAATGCAGGCGCCGGCATTTTCCATCTCACCTTACCTCCACCAGAGCACCAGGGACACGGGCCCTCAAAACCTCCTCCACCCTTTCATCAAACCATCCATCAACCATCCATCAGCATCAAGATGCACTTGCCTGAGAGAGAAGAACTCTATCCTTACAGCAGGCTGCGTGGATGTGCACTCTTATTTATTTATCTATCTATCAATAAGAAGTCCTTTAATAAACGGTTTTTTGCTTGTCAGTTTTGTGTGTTCACACCACTCTCTGATGCATGTTATCAACTAAAGTGGTAGACCTAATCTTTTAGGTCTTTAAAAGCCATTTTAAACCTTTCAAGGCGTGATGTCACACCCAAACCATTTGTGTTTACCAGTACTTCAGTTCATACATCAGAAATATATACAAATATGCATACCTCATCTCTTTCACATTCTCTGAATCAGCACACACATTTAGACATTTCCAGCATTCTAATGCACGGCATCCAGTAATAATCACTCTATCTGTATTGATGCGGCAGATGTCTAATACATTTTTAAAGTATTCATTGAGTGCTGTTTTGGACACCAAAAGCCACTGTTTGTTTGTAGTATGGAGAGATAAAGTACGTGTCTCAGTGCTGTTGTCAGACCTGCAGTCTAATAGCACAGACTTGGCTCTCAGTGTGTCTGGGTGTATCTATCATGCATTCTGAATATGGATGCACAGGAGAGCGTCTGTTTCAAAGTCATAGGGTGTACTGATATTTGTGTGTGAGTGTTTATGTTAAATAATTACTGGCCTTTGTGAACAACCTATTTCTCCATTTTAACTAAACCTTCAGATATCTGCTGAATATAGAATTTATAAGCAATGGGAAAGCTTTATGTCGAGTCATGTTGTTCATGTTAAGACAAGCTATACATCTTCTAGAATATGACTGTTGTGTTTGAAATGCTTTACGATCAGTGGTCTGCCCTACAGGTCATCAGTTCTAATGAAATGCTCATGGCAATAGTAATTGGTCTGCAAACAAACTGCATCATAAACAATTCTAGCAAGTCATAAAAATGATTAGTTGCTTCTCTTTTTTTGCTTAATCATCATAATCGTTTATATAATTCAGTTTTATTTCACAGTGTTAGATCAGTGAAATGGTGTGAAACACTCTAAGGATTTTCACGTTATCGTTGTTAGAAGTACAGTGTTTCACATCTTTAGTTTAAAAGTGTCTAAGAGGGTTAGCACCATTTTTACCCAGGGTTAGAGCTGCTTTTGGGGTGCCAAATGAGTACAGAGGAATGATGCAGTACTAGAATGTTCCGGTTAGATGCTTAGCAGTTGACATCCAATCACATGCATCATATTCCAACACAGGCTCTTTGGAAATATGTGCTTCAGCCTACATTTTTGTGAAGCCACAAAAATGTGCTTTAACATACGTTTGACTGCAGTTTCCAGATCAAATGAATGCTATGGCATGGCCGTATGGCCGTATGGCATGGCCGTATGGCAACAACTTTTGTTCCTTTTCACGCTAATGATATTTACAGGGGCATAATATTGACAAATAAAGGATTATTTTCATGTAGTTCATTGCACAACACCAAATAAATACCACAAAAAACATAATCGTATCTATGATTTGCAATCAAAAACATTGATGTTTAGATTCACAAAAATGTGACATCACCTTCGAGAAATTAAAAAAAATCTGAAACGTGCAATGAGACATAACGGAGCAACGTAATTTACATTTAGCATGAGGCACGTGTTTTCAATGAGCCTGGGTTGTCATATTCACATGTTTTGGACAGTCACAAAAACAACTTTGCAAAGTATGAACAGTATTTCCACATTTTGAGAGGAAAAATGTTGAAAAAGCATCTTATGAATAGTTGAATAATCTTATATACCATATAGGTTTAGAATAGCCAAGGGTTAAAGAGTTCATATGTGGAAAATGTTTTTGGCATTTTAGATTCATGTTGCCCTGACTGATCTTCAGGGTTTGAAATTAACACATGCACTACACAAATACTTGTGAAACAAATCATTGCTGTCTTTCAAATGGGATAAATCCACCTTCAGTGAGCAGTAAGAACAATAATGGTTGGCAAATTGAATTGTCATTCCCAACCAAAGCCATTTCAAAGGACTGTTCACAATGAATAATTTTGAAGGAGATATGGAACCATTAACCATGCTCATGGTTCTTTAAGCAAGCTTAATATGTAATCTGTGAAGCTTTTACTTTACAACAGGGGTGCCCAAATTCAGTCCTGGAGGGCCGGTGTCCTCCAGAGTTTAGCTCTAACCTCAATTAGACACACCAGAACCACCTAATCAATAAAACTCTTACTTAATAAAAACTTCCTTATATCTGAGCTTATTTGGCTTTGGTTTTTGTGGTTTTGACCAATAATATCTGCTGTGGGGCAGGTTTTGCCACTGATAGATTGAAAAACAAATCATACAAGTACACTTTTTCAGCCTATTCTGATAAATCTGAATGCGACATTAGTAAAAACTAAATTAAAGTCAAGTCCTAAATTTAAAGGCAAGCACAGCTTCAATAAGCAAAGACAGGTCATTTTGCAACATCTAGGATGATTAGATGAATAAGATAAATAGCTTTGACAATCATGTTTATTTGTGATATTTTTGTTTTTAATTCATTTTCCCTCGGCTTAGTCCCTTTATTCATCAGGGGTCGCCAGCAGAATGAACCACCAACTTATCAGCATAAGTTTTACACAGCGGATAACCTTCCAGCTGCAACCCAGTACTGGGAAACATCCATACTCACACATTCACTACGGCCAATTTAGTTTATTCAATTGACCTATAGCGCATGTCTTTGGACTGTGGGGGAAACCGGAGCACTCCCACGCCAACACCTGGAGAACATACAAACTCCACACAGAAATGCCAACTGACCCAGCCGGGACTCGAACCAGCGAAGTTCTTGCTGTGAGGTGACAGTGCTAACCACTAAGCCACCGTGTCGCCCGGAAGAATAGCTTCCTTCTGTTATTATGACATTAATGTCAAAAGCTGCCTCTCTGATAATACATACTATTATATTATATTATTTATTTGTGAATAAAGCATGGCTGAAATTGGTTACCCTTGTAATATCATTGCTGTTTTGATCTGACAAATTTACATACTGGATAGGTTTAATTTCTGAAGGAGTGTACAGTATGTTGTATTACAATGAAACGTATTACACTGATGTGCAGGTAATTTATATAATTACAGAATTTTTCTGTCTGTAAACATAGTTGTAGGAGACTGTGTGGTGGTTGACTTTTAGTGAGAAGATCACATACTGCTGTAATATGTTATGTTCATTCAGCCTTAGTATATTTGGTCTCCCATGTATAATGTTTAAGGTTACTGGCTTACTCAGAACTTGACCAAAACTAATCACCTCCAGTACATTGCAAGTAGAAATTGGAAATCTAGAGGTATAACATTTCTCATCAGCTGCTTTCTGCTTTTTATCAACATCAAGGACATTCATGGGTTTGGCGTTTTAAAATATGTTGCAGTGCATATGTCTGAGTTGCTATGGAAACATAGGCCCAGACACTTTATTTGCTTGATTTCTTTTCTGTAGTACTGATGAAATTACTTCAAAGTAATATAGGCAGAACCACTCCCATGGAAATCTAGTTTCTACAAGTGATCTGGCAGTAACATTTGAAACAACCATTACTCCTATTACACTAAATGATGGCATGGCTATTCGGGTTATTAAATACAATATCTGTCTGTTGTCATTCTTTTTGGGTACATTTGATTTGTCAAACAGCAATGCACTGAATGTGATATGTCATAATGCTATGCTACAATATTATCATGCAAATATAAAACATCACTTACTGAACACAAAATATTGTTAAAATAGTATCATTCCTTCTACATTATTCAAGGCGAGAATCCTTGTTAAGGATATCCTTTTTAAAGATGCTATTAAAAGATTGTGCTTGTTAAAAATTGTACTGGTAGGTCTTTTTAAGGAGTCATACTTTTTATTTTCCCTTCTCCAGTAGTGTATGTGGAGGGAAAAGTGTAACTTGGTGCAGTACCTTTTGCTACATCAGAGAGTGTTGCAACCATCTGGCAATGACATCATGGCAATCACATAGAAACACATGAAATAAGAATACCTTAGCAACTCTAAAGCAGCTTGTTGTATCCACCCACAGCACCCTGGTACTGTGGCAATGCATGTCTAAAGACAGACACAGCTAGATCATTTCTAAAAGAGAACATGTGAGTTGAGTTTAATGTGTTATGATGCATTTATGTAATTGATTCTGTTTCTGTTTGGGCATAAAGTGGCCACGTTTCGCCACAAGAGGAGTCTCACCCCACTGCCCCCAGCCATATGGTTTACTACAGATTAAGGGAGTTTGTTGTCTGTCCAGACCAAAAGATTACATTTTAGTTTGAGTGCAGCAAGGGGGAAAATTGAAATAAAATTCTCTCCCTGTACAGAATTTTGGTGGGAAGTCTGACTGAAATTGGTGGTTTACATGGGCTGTTTAGTGAAAATTCATTAATGTGTTATCAAGCTTAGAGCAAATAAGCTATCTGTATACCGTGTTAGTGTTATAAATAGCCAAGCAATGAGAGAGATAAAGGGATAGGTAACTCAACATTTAAATTTACAGTTAAGTTGCTCACCCTCAGGCCAATTAAGATGTAGTTGACTTATTTTTGCTTCAGTGGAACATTAAAGAAGATTTTCAGCTCAATCATCTGTTCTTAGTGATTCATATAATGCAAGTTAATGATCACCCATTTTTGACATTATTCAATTCCCATTGCTCCTGATGATATACTGGGGTCTTGAAAAATGTTCAGTCTGTGCATGAAATTGAACATTATTTACAATATTATTAGCCACAGCCTTGGAAAATGTATCTCTGCATGCACACAAGATTAGTGAGCTCAAGCTAACAGTCGATTGATGATGTATAGTGATGCAGGTGTGAAGTGATGACACGAGATTGAGGATGCACATTTTTGCCAAAATGGTTCTTATTTGTGATTGTCCAAGATGTAGCAACTGCTATAAATGACACTCACAGACATGACTCCATTGTGATAAATGAACTTGCGCATGAGTGTGTGCACCAAGAACTGTTTGCCAAGGCTGTTTTTGTGATGAAATTGAATAGTATTGTAAATAATGTAAAGTTTCTTACAGTGACTGATCATTTCCCTTCACAAAACATTAATGTGTCGCCAGGAGCCTTGGCTATTGATTTGGACTTGGTTATATGTGTTTATTTTTAATCTAATAAACGGTAACCATTGACTGTCATTTTATGAATCACAAAGGACCACAGATTCGGCTAAAACACTTGACTTGACTTATTTAATGTTGCTACATCTTGAATGACCTGAGGGTGAGTAAATTAACAGGAAAGTTTCATTTCTTGGGTGAAATATCCTTTTAAGACAGTCAAGAGATTTATGTAAACATTATTATGTTATACAGTATGTGTTATGTAGTGAGGACAAAAGATTTGCCTCAGTCTGAAACCTGGCGAACACACACACACGCACACACACACGCACACGCACACGCACACGCACGCACACACACACACACACACACATAGATAGAAAGAATGACAACTCATTAATTCTGAACGTTAAATCAATACATTGATCAGTGCACACCTATTTGCACTGTTTGCTGTACTGTGATTTTTTTTAATGCAAGTGACACTAACACTAACAATTGTATATTATTGCAACACACGTGTCAGGATGCTTTTACTTTTTATGTAATAAAAGTTCTGTAAACATGTAAATAATATTGAGTAACTTAGAGTAATGCCAGCAAGTAACCTTGAGTGTTTTCTACCAGCCCACCCTCTCACTCAACCACCTCTGACATGAATACTCAATAACGCTTGTTTGTTTAATGCTCATTGGACAGAGCTTCTTCTGTTAACATAATCCTCGCTCGCTATTGGATCACAGGGTACTGAGAAGAAGCCCCTGGAATCGCCCACCTTGACTCCCTGTTTTGGCAATGCCATCCTCCCTGTTCCCACATCTCAAACATACCACCACTGACATGCATAGCTGGGGTGGTGAGTGTAAAAATAACCAGGGCTCAAATTAGCAATGAAGGAGAAGCATTAGCACCCAGTAGTTAGCTGTAGTACAGCTACGCTGGTTATGGGTGGGACTAGTTGTCAGTTTAAGTGACAGTTCATTTGTAGGATAGTGTGGTGTTTCTGTGTGGCCCAGAAATGAGTACCCAAAGGAAAAATCTTATTTGATTGCTTTGTCCGTCTTTGTACTTCCACCATGGGCAATGCAGCAATGCGTAAGGCACATAGAGTGGAAGATCCTAAACAAGATGATATGCTTCCAAACTTTGAGTCAGGGCAAAGCGAAAGCATGGACTCCTTGGTAAGAGTTTATATTTTGGATACATATTTTGCAGTGATGGAGATGTGCATGAACTTTGTTGAGTAATCTGAATCTTTAGTTCTTGTGTTATGTTCTTGTTAATATACAGTATATTTTGCTACAAATATGAATATGATGTTTGTTTGTTTGAAAGTTTAGTCTCTTGTTTTTAAATGATCTACAGTACAGATCAACGAAGACTAAGGTAACTCATACAGTATATCCATCCTGGGGTGTGTTTCCCAAAACCATCTTTAGCCAACTAAGGTTGCAACTTACGTCATTACAAACAAAGTTTTGTGAATTGGTGTTACCCAAATCCATCGTTGTAGCAAACATTCGCAAACAGCATCACAATCGTGTGTGGTTGCAACTGTACAGCTGTAGTTAGAAGCATAGTTCCTGGCTGTGTTCTATTCCGAACTGTCCCCCCTATGCCCTATTCCTTTCCAAAATTTCACCTCATTTTGAATGATTTTTGAAAAAACCTAAAGTTGTCTTTCACATTTTAATGTGATTTGCTTTAAAAGTAATGTTTTACAGTTTAGGTTTAACAATCTTAAGATTGACAATTGTGCTCCCTTTTTAGTGCACTTCAAAATCATTTATGCCATTTTAAAAAGCAGCTGTGGCACGTGATGAATGCTATACATGACTTGATGCGATTTGCAAGTTGAATTCTCTGTTGCATCTCTAATGTTTGTGAAAACAAAACCTATACTTTAATTTATATTATTGAATAAAAATTTATCTGTACAGTATATGCCTTATACAACATTTCTGAAGTCTGATTCAGTCTGTCTGAATCTAAATGTAATATGCAACAAATTAATGAAAATACATCTTTATTTGAACATATTTGATTTATATATGAGTTTAGCCTATGTGTTAGCTATTGTATGTGGTTTTATGTTTTAGAATAGAATATGGAATGTTCTATATAATGTTGTAAAAGAAATAGCCCTATATGTGACCTGAGTGTCAATTAAGTATTCAAAGAAACAAATGCATGTTTTTGCTCAAAAATATTGGATTAAAAGAAAAAAAAAAAAGTGTTTGCGTGTGCATGTCAAGAATATTTTTTTTCCCAAACAAAAACAAAAACATTTGATCAAGATTTTTTTTTTATCCACTTTATATTAGGTGGCCTTAACTATTATGTACTTACATGGAAATTAGTAATTTGTTACAATGTACTTATTGTGTAAATACATCATTGTACTTATGATTGATACCTTAATACCTTAATGTATACATCTGTAATCTGTAAATCTGTCCATAAACCTACCTGTTTCCCAGCTCTAGAGCACCAGAAGTAAATACAGTACTCAGTAAATACATTGTATTTATTTTTCGATGCAAGTACATAGTAGTTAAAGCCACTTAATATAAAGTGGGACCATATTTTCTCTAAAGAATTTGTTACTCCACCTTGTTTAGAGCATCATTATAGACGTTTTACATTTTAACTAACGTGGTTCAAAAGATGGATTTGCAACAGAGCAACTATGCTTTTGGGAAACACTTCGTTCATTTCCCAAAGGATACATCATACTATGGTAGTTCAGCCATGAGTTAAATCGTTGTTTGGGAAATGCGTCTCAGGTTAGCTGTGATATTTGAATGCTTTTGTTTTGAGACACTTGATCATGAGATTACTCTTTGCATGCAGTGAAACTTTCCATTTAATAAAACAGCCATTTTTGAGACCCAGACTTACATGGTTTTAAATTATAAATGCAGTCAAGAGTACTGTATGTACTTTACTGATATTTCATAGCCCCTAGTGACACAAAATTGAATAAATTTTTGTCTAAATGAAGTGTAAAGAAATTTTGTCATACATTTAAAGATTTGTGAAAGTGTTCATATTTTAAAGATATTAGATATTAGTGTACCTGCTACCATCCACACAAATATATTTAATAAAATCATTTTTTTTTAGGCAAACCAATAACACTGCATTTTAATGACACTATGTACCACAATAGTATTTCACAGGTTTGTTTGTTTGTCGATATGGGTAATTTTTAAGCTTTTGAGATTAAATGTATTTTGCTTACTGTTTGCAATAGAGGAACTTGAGGAAGCAAGCTCAAGCTCTGATCAAACACCAATGGCTATTAGTATTAATGTGTGATAAGAAAGAATGTGTATTGCTTAGGCAGGAAAGAATGGGAAGGGTCCATGTGCAGGAAGGTTTCATATAATTCAAAAGAGAACAAACACCAGAGAGAGCCGGAGAAAACAAAGAATCACATAAGGAGAGCAGATACAGCAAACAATGACACGGTTTTAAAGGGATAGTTCACTCAAAAATGAAAATTACCTCATCATTTACTCTCCCACATGTGGTTTTAAACCTTTACTAGTTTCTTTCTTCTATTGAACACAAAAGAAGATATTTAAAAAAGCTGGTTTCTGGGACTCATCATCTTCCATAGTGGGAATAAAATTACCATGGAAGTCAATGGTCCAAGCAATCAGCATTTTTCAAAATATCTTCTTTTGTGCTCAACAAATGGAAAAACTCAGATAGGTTTTAAACTTGTGTGAGTAAATGATAACAGGATTGTTATTTTTGGATGAACTATCCCTGTAAACAAAGTAACAAGACCTAACAAGGGGTGGAGCTAAATGATTACTACAGCTAATGGGGGAACCATGGAAACAAACAAGGCAGGCAAAGGATCTTGTGAAACATGAACACAAGCAGTAAAACCACAGAGAAACAAAACATTTTTAACATAAAAGTCCAAAGATATGCAATAGGGAATACAGGGATCATAACAATTTGAATGTGAGATACTTAATGTTGGTACAGAGTTGGATGGTTTCACTCCTCCCTTTTTTTTAAGAATTTCATACAATAGCATCATCTTTTCTTAGTTCACCATTGGTTATTGTTTCTGGGTGTTAATATGTTTTTTTTCTTTTTCTGCTAGATACTTTTCATGTGTTAAAAACTGCACTGTAACAGACTAATTAACTATAAATAATAGGTTTTTGAAGAATTGATCTACCTTAGGATGTTAGTTCCATCTGCAGTCCTGTAAGAGTTTTTAGACTGGCAAATCAAGTTAATTTTGATGATGACTCCATGATTAACTAGGTTAGAAGTCAGGCTTTAAGATCTCAGCTAGCCAAGGATGCTCATCAAGGTACTTTGTAAAATATTTAGATATGGCAATTTATTAGGAGACTTCGATCTTTCAGTTTGCTATTTATATCTAAAACATACAGTAAACGGTTTTGCCTCTGTGGCCCAAGCTGTGAAAATCAGTGCAGTGGTTGTGCTTAGCAGACTACATGGATTTTTGTTCTTTGTGTTGTAAGGTTTTTAAAAAGGCTGTTTCCATGGCAGCTATAATCCTGGCGTGACCTTTATATGAAAGTAAGTGGGATCAAAATTGTGATGTCAATATAAAGTAGATAAGTATGCTTTAGGTATTTTGAGGACTCAAATGCTGCTACTGAGAACATGAATGGCAGCTGTTAAAAACTAGGGTCCTCTTAAAACTAAATCTATATTTGATTTGTTTTGTGGTTTGTCTGTTTTGTTTCCCGCAGTGTATTTTTTATGTTTTATGAATTATTGAGATGACCTTTTGCTTCTAATGGTAAGGATAAAATCTGATAAAATGGATGAGATGAGATACTGGAAACATGTAATCTCTGTTGCATGTAGACTGAGTGTTGTGCAATATTCCAAAAGCATTTGGTGTATGTTAGGAAGATTGGATTGATAAACTGCAATTATTGGATCTGCTTTGCCTCTTCCTACAGTTTTTGAAGTATTATAGGAATACAGAGTGAGCCAGACATGGATACAAAGCATTAGATGAATTAAAGCTTAATTAAATCTTATGGGTGAGTAGTCTGCACTAGAATCTACACCCACAGAATTCTTGCAAAGTTGCTGTGAGATTTTGATACTTTCACTTTGCACAAAGCTAAAATTGATTTTTTAAGCCAAATTGCAGGTCCATACGCAGATCTACTGAGGATGTCTAGCAGTATTGAGAAGTGTTTTCTCTTGATCCAAGATGGTTTATGCTGGTTGTAGCTGGTATAGTGCTGGTTTAACTTGTTAACTTTAACAAATCTGAGCTGGTATAGCTGATCCACCAGCACTGTCGCTTTTTGTGCCTTTTATACCTGTTTACCATTTTATACCTGTTCCTGTACCACAAAGGAGACATGCTGTTTCTTCTCCATGTGCACCAGACACTTTGCTACACTCAGTTACAAGGACTTAATAATAATAATACTAAACTAACTTAACATGGTATTTATATATTGCTGCTCTCTTGTGATTCGAAGTGCTTATTTTAATCCTCATTTGTAAGTCGCTTTGGATTAAAGCATCTGCTAAATGAATACATTTTATGTTGGTGACCAGCAAACCTGTATCCCATACTGGACATAAAAATCATTCCTTACACCGTTTATGAGCAATGCTGAACTTTTCAAAAGGGATGGCAGAGCTCTACTCTCATCGCCTGCTCAGGGAACCTTGGTTAAATGCGTAACCAAGACATTCAATTCAGTTAATATTTTAAACAGTTTTTTTAAAAAAACATAACAGTAATTTAAAGGAGAACACTGATGTTTTGAAAAAGCAAAAAACTGAACCGAAACGAAATTATGAAAAATAAAGTTGCAGGAGTTAATTTGCTCGCGGTGAAATTCTTTTTATTATATTTTTATTGAGGTATTTATTTTTATGCTTCTAATGAAATAACATTCAAACCTAGCAGCATTCAAATTGGAGGCTAATCAGAGCTACGTTTTTAGATCGTGATTTTTTGTTGATCCACAACATTTTGAAAATTTAGTTTTCAGTGAACAAACCATCATAAAAAACTCATGATACTATTGATGAGACAATCATGATTAACCTATTTAATTTCCTTTGCGCTTCTCCATGTGTGCTCCATCAGTTCAGTATGTTCACTATGTTACATAACTGTCCCCTGCTGGTCATGTCTTTCTTGTGTTAGACCATTTTGTGTGGTACCGTGTAACACTGCAGCATTGCGTGTGGTCACGTTCATGTACTCGCGCATTCTCAGTGGCCACATCTGTAGGTTTCCTATGTTGTGTCACTAGTACAGTAGATTCTATAAGAACACTGTTCTACTTCTGCAAACTACTATTGCCAGTTTATTGGTTAAGTAGCATATGCATAGACTGATATGTTGGGAAATATTTGAAGTTAACCCACACATTTTAAAAGCAGAAAAATTTTTACTTTCAGTATTTTCACAATTGTTTCTTTTCATTTACAAAATTGCTTTTGTTCAGTTAACACCTTCACAGTATAAAGGTGGAGGAGGTCAGGCCGGAAAACAAATGACTGCAGCAACACTGACTTGAATGTGAAATGAATTGAAAGTAAACTTTTAGGTTTATAGGTTTATAACCTACACTTAAAAAAAAAAATGCAGGGTTCCACACAATTCCTTTATGTTGTCCCAACACAAATCGAATAAGTTTACTTAAAAGTTTTTACAAATTTAAGTGGATTGAACATAAAACAATGAAGTTGTCCCAAGAAAAAGCTGTGTAAGCTGTGTCCCAGCAGTGTAAGAGAGGCCCTGTTAAACATCTAGAACTAGTCAATTCATTACTATTTCTATAGCACTTCATACAATTCAGATTGTGTCAAAGCAGCTTTTATGAAATAAGCAATACTATAAGTACGACGTTTCATCAGTGTGAAGCAAGTTTAGTACACCAGGCATGTCCACGTAATTATATGGTTTTGCTTGAGTCAGCTCAATGATGATTCAGTTCAATTCAACAGGTAGTGCAAGGTGCCAAGGAATTAAATTTCTCCATAATTTGGCTGAAATGGAGGGAAATAAATGGAAAAACCAGGTTCAGTCGGGGGATTGATTCTCCTCTTCCTTAAGCAAATGAAGAAACAGGGCTGCAGTTTAGCCACTAGTGGACGACTGGTTTATCTGACTATACTTTTGATGCAGTAGGTCCAATGAAGGATAGGCCACAGTTCTTTCTTTCTCCCAAACCTCTTCCAGGCCAAAAAGAAAAGCCCAGAATTGGTAACTTTGACTCAGGGATTGACTCGTCTCATGTGCTTTGAAGGAATTGTTACACAGAACATAAAGCGAAAAGATTGTCATTTAGGTCAATCTGTCCAAAGTGAGAAGACAGCAGGAATGTCAACAGAAATGGAGGTCAGAATGGAATGTAGAGTTGATAGCATCAATGGAGAGAACATCATCATCAAGAGATCAACAGTGTTCAGGCAAGGTAAAAGTTACCACTAGGGATGTAGAGGTGCACCAGATAGAGAGGCACATAGACCATGTGTGTGTGTGTGTGTGTGCGTGCGTGTGTGTGTGTTTATTTGTTGATGCATTGGTAGTGTTAAATCTGTTCTCTTTAACCTGTGAACTGTGACATTGCTTTCCTGGCTGAAACTGTAAGTCATCATTACGTATAAAGCACTTTGGTTGCAGTATTCAAAACTGCTGCAGTACACAGCTCTATTCTCATTACTTCCTGTGTCCTTGAGAGCTGCAGAGGAACTATCAAATCAGTTCTACAAGTCTGTCTATTGCAGAGTGTGTTTTTTTCCTCTCATCCTTGAGCCAGTGGTTGAGAACAATAAAACAACATAATCATATGTTTCAGGTATTTTTTTTCTGCGCAGTCATCAGACATTTGCATAAAATCTGTGTATATTTCAAAAACTGTTGTCAGGTCAAACGTATTTTATTTATATTGCCGCTTACAGAATAAAAACTGTTTATTCTTACAGGGGAGAAGGCTTCAGTACAAGAACAAGCCATATATTGTTTAATTAATCTTGTGTGTTGCAGTTGCATATACAAATGGTGAAATGGCATTGCTCTTGTGCTGCACATTGCAGTTTATGGGTATTTGAATGGTGCTTCATTACTGTGTGTGACTTTATTATGAGTACAGCTGTGTGTTTTTGCAGTTAGTTATTTGGATTTGTTACAGTACTGTATTTCAGCACACTCATTTGCTTCTTTCTGTGTTGATTGACTACACTGATGAGAGTTCACAGTATACAGTGTGCTATTCTAAAACAACTTATTTTTTCATCGTTTACCCCTCAAAAAAGTCTTTATGCATGATGTCGGTTATGCTTGTACGTACCATATTTCTTTTTTGCATATCTTCATTACACATATTTAACTAGCAGAAGCCTGTCTCTGTAAGTGTGTTTTATATAAGGAAGCACTAGGTTTTAGGAATATTAACTTTAATAATGTGGATTAGTGTTGTGATAACATAATCAGAATTATCTTTCTAGACCAGTCCCTGCAAGTCAGTTTAGCGCTTTTGTTTGGTTTTACATTTTGTGCTTTTCACAACTAGAGTTTAACCACTAACTTAACCAACAAGATTAAATTTTTTTTTTGCAAGACAAATCATGCTAATTACATCATAGAACATCATAGAACGAATTGCTAGGGAACTTGATGCCTCTATGTTATGTGGTCCCTTACTTTTCCCTTTTTTCTACTTTAGCTGGTAGAGTGAGGAAATGATTGAAACTGAATTATTTTTCTTGCCAGACAACATGGTTTGTTGTGTGGTTTCAGAGAAGGGTAGAACTGCCAGTCTCCTTGGTTACTGAGCTGAAATGAGAATGTTTCTAGCTTTACTTGTCATGGGATACTGAATTATTTATAAATGCTTCACACAGTGCTTGGATTAAAGCAGAGAAGCACTCTCTGAATTAATGTTTTATTCTATGCTTGGTTAATAGTCATCATTTCATTTATATCATATGTTTGTTGACTTTTATGATGGCCACATTTTAGATCTGTCTTATTTTGATATATAGCATTTTAGCAATTTTATGCAAATCTTTATTTTTCATGAGATGCTTCAAAGTTTATGAAATGCCTCATATTTGAATCATGGATTCATTTTCCAAACCTCGTGTTCTATGCAGTGCCATGGGGTGTTTTTGCCCACAATATCTCAGTTTCCCAGACAATAGATAAAAATCATTATTCTTACTCACAGATATACAGCACATACATTTGACTCTAAGGTGAGCATTGCTGACAGTAAACCAGATTACAGTACACTATGAAAAATATCCATAAATTAGCAGTTTTCCGTATTTTGTAATTCATGCTTCTATTCTTTTTATTTTTCCCTGTTTGTTAATGTTTTGAATTGCATTATGGGACCTTGATCTGCCTTCTAACAACTTTTAACCTTGAAAAGTTTGAAAGAGTGACTTTTATTAACATTATTAATAGTTTAAAGTGATACATTGTCTGGATTGGTGTTGTATATAATGGTACAAACACCTTAGAGCATACATTTTCTGTTATTTTACAGACTCTTTTCTCTATATATACTGCTCAAAAAAATAAAGGCAACACTTGGAGTTACATTGTGTTGTTTAAGTGTTTCCTTTATTTCTTTGAGCAGTATGTTATATCTTATTCATTATATTATTAATTTAAATGACTAAAATGTCAATAAAAGTCATTTTGTTTAACCGCAGAGTTGAATTTTCAACATTAAAAGTCGACAGAGCAGAGATCAACATCCCATAATGCAATTCAAAACCACAAATAAAGGGAAAACACTTGTGAATTACAAAATACAGAAACTGTTTATTAACAGATTTTTTTTTTTTTGAGTGTAGGTCTTCTTTTAGATATTCCATGACTCTACAAACTTGAATTGTCAATGGCTTGCAAATTAAAAGAAAACAGGCCTGAATGTTCATTATCAAAAAAAGCAATAAAATAAAATAAACATAGATATTGCCTCAAAGCAAGAAAGTCGCTGGTTTGAGTCCCGGCTGGATCAGTTGGCATTTCTGTGTGGAGTTTGCATGCTCTCCCCATGTTCGCGTGGGCTTCCTCCGGGTGCTCCGGTATCCCCCACAGTCCAAAGACATGCACTATAGGTGAATTGAATAAACTAAATTGGCCGTAGTGTATGTGTGTCAATGAGTGTGTATGGGTGTTTCCCAGTACTGGGTTACAGCTGGAAGGGCATCCACTGTGTAAAACATATGCTGGATAAGTTGGTTCATTCCGCTGTGGCAACCCCTGCTGAATAGGGACTAAGCCGAAGGAAAATTAATGAATGAATGAAAACAGTGTAAACTTTTAAACCTTTAATTGATAAGTAAATGCATTAAAAAAAAATTTAGATTATTTTATTATGTTTTTTTCTTGTTTAACAATGCAATGTTTGATGTTTCCACACTGATAATTCAGATTATCAGGATTCATTCATTCATTCATTCATTTTCTTTTCGGCTTAGTCCCTTTATTAATCTGGGGTCGCCACAGCGGGATGAACCGCCAACTTATCCAGCATATGTTTTACGCAGCGGATGCCCTTCCAGCTGCAACCCATCACTGGGAAACATTCATACACACTCATTCACACACATACACTACGGACAATTTTTGCTTACCCAATTCACCTATACCGCATGTCTTTGGACTTGTGGGGGAAACCGGAGCACCCGGAGGAAACCCACGCGAACACGGTGAGAACATGCAAACTCCACACAGAAATGCCAACTGACCCAGCCGAGGCTCGAACCAGCGACCTTCTTGCTGTGAGGCGAACGTGCTACCCACTGCGCGACCGCGTCGCCCATTATCAGGATTCACATCACACAATTCAACCGTTTCCATCATTTGTATGAACATGGTTAACTCACATACCCTACTGAAAGTAAATGTTACTTTAAACCAATTTTAATTTGTAATTTGAATAAAAATGTTGTTAAAGGGATAGTACACCCAAAAACTATCATTATTACCCTCATATCATTCTAAACCTGTTGGAACACAAATTAGCATATTTTTTAGCAAAATCTGAGAGCTGCCACTACTTTTGTGCAAAAAAAAGTATTATCATAGCTTAATAAAATTACAGTTGAACCACCGAGACACTTGGATGTTTTGATGATGTTCTTGGCACTTAGATTCTTCCTGTCTATGGAGAGCTCTTGGATCTCATCAAAAATATCTTCATTTGTAGATATAATTGAATGTATTACATGTTTGGAAGGACATGAGGGTGAGTAATTAACGACAGAATTTTCTTTTTTTTTGAGTGAACTATCTCTTTAAGGTAACTGCATTTCTAATTAAGCAGTCTCTCTGAGGGCAGATATTGCTCCAGAGTGTTGTCCTAAGTTGCCTCCTCTATATAGAGATATCAGGCAGGGAAAAGGAGCCAGACAGGCGCCTGATGGAGCCCCTTGGAGAAGTGACAACAAACAAACAGGTTGCATCACACTCAGAAACGGCATCTGACCTGAGAAGAGTTGTAAGATAAACTGACAGTGGGAGTTTTACAAGATTACAAGTCATTACCTTTATAAATAATTGTACCATGGTCTGTTGAAATCCTTGATTGGCTGGAAGGTGTGCACAGGTTGTTCCAGTCAGTTTTGATCACAGTTCAAAATATATACACTGCCCTCAAGCATTAGTAGTAACCATAGTAAATTAGTGAGAGGTCATTTGTGTAATCTCAAAACACAGACGTGTGCTTCACCAGGGAGCTGATGGAGATCAATCAAAACACACCAATATGATCAAAACTATTTGCTAAGATGTAGCTAACACATGTTACCATGAGCTATTAGATATGCCCGTATCATTTATATGCACACACATGATCTCTCTCTCTCATGCATGCTTCCTCTGCCTCTGCCTTTGTGACTGATTCAAAATAGGGAACACAGTTCATAACTGATGGAAATTCAGTCTAATATTGTGCTGCAAATAGCAAATAACCTTGGAACGAGCAATATAATTGATGCTAGCTGTGCGTTAAAGGATTTTAAATGCTTCTCCGCTTTGAGTCAGTTTTTGCCTGTGCGATGTGCTTTTAAAATCCTTTAACACACAGCAATCCGTTGATTATCTCTTACTTATGCAATAACATTTTTTAAAATATGACAAGACCATGTTATTGCTTTGTATATCAAATAAGTATTATCACAATAACAAAATTTCAATATCAGTATCTGTCCTTACCAATAAAAGCTTAGGATTCTTGAATTTACACAGCAATGTACTACAGTATCTGCAATGCATGCTGATCTATTTATATTTATGATTATCACATTTCAGCTGTTTTATTACTTACAGAGAACTTATTTAGCATTTAGTTATTAATTTAAATTGTATTGTGAAAACTTGTTATTTACTTACCTTAGCAGCACGAAAAACAGAACATTTATTCAAAATGTAAATTGATTGTACGTGAAAAGTGAGCATAAAGCATTGCTGTTATAATCACTGAAGTTGTGTATGACTTCACAAGCTCACAGAGTACACGCATCTCTCTGAATTTCTTATCTCTCTGAAGTTTTGAATAGGGTTCATATCTATCTAAGTCACTGTGCAATTCTTTACTTATCGTGCTGTTTATAAAAGATTTGAGTGTCTGCAATCTTTCTGCTGAGGTATTATTGGTGCACTGCAGTTTTATGCAACCGGCAACGTATTAAAAAAAAGTTTTTTTCGCTACTCCTTATCTTTGCTTCAACCTGATCAAGACCTCTAAGGGCTTTAAACAGCATTTATGGCTCTTTTTTATAGTGTTATGTGTGTGTGTTTTATTAGTACAATTGTTTAGAATAGAATACTTGTCATGAGCTAATATTTTTTAACTCTTAAAAAAGTTCATCTGTATTAATTATGTGCTTTTCTTTTTTTTCTTCTAGTCGGACAGCAACACCAGTTTCCTTCGAGCAGCAAGAGCAGGCAATATTGATAAGGTTCTGGAATATTTGAAGGGTGGAGTAGACATCGGCACTAGTAATCAGGTAGGTGGCTCTTTTTGTAGATACACAGATGAGGCTCTGTATACTGTAAGAAGTCAAGTCATCTGTGTACTGTTGGACTTTATATAATATATACAGGTGAAGTATAAAATATATACAGTTTTTCTTTTTTTTGAATATTTTCCAAATTATGTTTAACAGAGCAAGGAATTTTTCATAGTATTTCATATAATATTTTTTCTTCTGGTGAAAGCTGTATTTTTTTATTTTGGCTAGAATAAAAGCAGTTTTTAATTTTTTGAAAATAATTTTAAGGTCAATATTATTAGCCACCTTAAGCTATTTTTTTTTCAGATTGTCTAGAGAACAAACCACTGTTATACAATGACTTGCCTAATTACCTTAAGTTGCCTAATTGACCTAGTTAAGCCTTTAAGCCACTTTAAGCTGAATACTAGTATCTTGAAAAATATCTAGTAAAATATTATGTACTGTCATCATGGCAAAGATAAAATAAATCAGTTATCAAAACTATTATGTTTGGAAATTTGTTGAAAAAATCTTCCTTTCGTTAAACCGAAATTGGGGAAAAATATATAGAGGGGGGCTAATAATTCAGGAGGGCTAATAATTCTGACTGCAACTGCACCACAACAACTTCACCAAGATCAACAAGAATACAACAAAATCAGTTATAGAAACTCACAACAACGTATACAATTCAGAATCTACTGTAAAGAAACACTATATAAATAATAATATCATGAGCTCAAGTCAAAACGTTGGTGTTCAGATCAATAAATGTGAAGTTCATCAATGTGAAACAAGTTAAATATCAGCTATAAACAGTTCTGCTGGCAGTATTTTAGCTCAAGTTGATTTAGTTCAGTTCAATATAGTGTTTATTTTTGCGAGATTAGATTCAGCTCTGAAGCAGCTCTACAGAAGAAATAGTGCCATTAAAGGGATAGTTCACCCACAGATTAAACACTACTCACAAATTACTCCAAACCTTTATGAGTTTCTTTTTTTTCTGTTTAACATAAGTTGAACATTCTTTTGTGTTCAGCAGAAGATAGAAACTCAAATGAGTGTGTGACAAATAAAGGTAAATAACAGATTTTTTTTTTCTTTTTGGGTGAACTATCCCCTTAACAAGCTTACTTCAGTTTTTATTCTCATTTAATTGTGCATTCATATCAAGACAAGTTACACATACTACAGTATTAGAATGCCTCTGTATGCCAGTCTATGTCTAAACCAGGTCAACCCTATTGGTTGAACATATGGACATCACTATGTCATTCAAATATGACTGCCAGTTCAGTTCTGCATCTTCTGAAGAAGACATCCAGATGTGGTATTGGTGTGGCAATGAGACGTAAAGTCTTGTTCCCCTCTCTGAGAACTGTCTTACAGTACATACATAACCTTAGACATTCCTGTGTGAGGGGAACTCAATATTGCATCAAAACCTAGATGGTATGGAAACAGAAAACCAGCGTCCTCCACGAAGATGAACGTAAATTATTTTATGTTCTGTAACTTAAAGCCCACTCAATGATTGTCAAAATGTTGTTTTTTTAAGTCTCTGATATCGATGTTATGATAGCAGAATTTATAACTTTGATAAGGTACCCTAAAAATATCCAATTCATCTAAAAATTATATTGTTCAATATAATTATTCAATATAATTTTTGATTCAGTGGGAAACTATTGCAAAAAGCCTTAATAATAAAAAAATATATATATATAATTTTTCATTTTTGTTAAAATTTCAAGCATGGCTCAATGTTAAGGATATTTACTTTTTGCTTAGTTAGACCAGTTGTTCAGATTTGCACTTGCCTTGTTTATTGTACATTTTCAAATGAACAACAATTATACTTTTAACAGAAGGTCACTAAAACTACTTCACACATCTAGGTAGAAAGAATCCCGTTTGGCTAAAACACGGATAAACTTAGACAATCTCCACACATGAAGCACATCTACTTCTCCACAATTATTTAGGCAACAAGAGTCAGAGGTCAGATGTAACAGGTCATCCAGAAGGCCATGCAGAGAGGAGCTGAAGAGAAATAAGAAGAGAAAAAGCACACACGTTCAGCAGAAGTTTTGGTACTTCAAGGTTGACTTGCTCTCTAGCAGGCACCTTGACAGAATAGTAAAATGAACTCTACTACAGCAGACTAATACAGAGACAGTTTTTCCTTACAATATCATACCAGTTTTACTTTAAAGAGGGATGACTGTTACTATTTGGAAAGAATTCATTATTTTAGATTTTGTAGGGGACTGCATCAATAGCATTGATAAATACAGAAAAGCAAAGTTACAAATTAAATAAACAGTGCTTTGGTTTTTGGGGAGTCTAGCAGTATTCCGGTACAGAAATTGAATGATCAAATGTAAAATAACACTCCATAGTCTTCACCGTGTTACACACCGTCTAGGGAAGGTGCACAACATGAAAGTATAAGCCAGGACACAGAAAATATGAAATCAAAATTTATTGGGGTTTTGAGTTTGGGAGCTGACAAGGCCTAAATAACAAACAAAAATTCCTACCTTACCTGTTCTAATGAAAGAAAAAATAATAATAATACAGTTAACTACCGTAACTACCTTACACAAAAACAGAGATCAAAAGGTTTTCACCAAGGAAGCTGTGTCACAGGTTGCACGGTGGCTCAGTGGTTAGCACTGTCACTTCACAACAAGAAAGTTGCTGGTTCATGTCCCTTCTGGGCCAGTTGGCATTTCTGTGTGGAGTTTGCATGTTCTTCCCGTGCTGGCGTGGGTTTCCTCTGGGTGCGCTGGTTTCCCCCACAGTCCAAAGACATGCACTATAAGTGAATTGGGTAAACAAAATTGGCCATAGTGTATGTGTGTGTGTGTGGGTGTTTCCCAGTACTGGGTTGCAGCTGAAGGGTCGTCCGCTGTGTAAAACTTATGCTTGAATAGTTGGTGGTTCATTCCGCTGTGGCGACCCCTGATAGATTAGGGACTAAGCCAAAGGAAAATGAATGAATAAATGAAGTTGTGTCACAGCTTTTAAAGCACTGTGGGCCAATCAGGAGCGAGCAACCAGTCTGAAGTAACCAATCAGATGTTTCCTGGGCAGAGCAGAGAGAGACAGATAATTACAACACATGAAACATGACAACCATGGGGTTTTAACAATCGTATAGACATAAATACAATGAATCATTCTTAAAGATACAAACTTTAAAATGTATTGTGCCTGAATGCTTTAAACTGGCTTGAAATGTTCACATAGTCACAGGCCTTAAAAACACATGCAGGTGATAAAATTTTTAGTAACTTTATGGTTAAACTTTGCAATGACTCCACAAATCAAGTACGTTTTCTGTTGCTGTGGCTCCTGGTCATCTATAATATCAATTTATAATTGCAGATCCTGTAATATGAATACTGTAGATACACATATTGCAACATCACTGCTGATATGATATATTGTGCAGCACTAGATAGCTTCTCCTGTGTGCAATCGGGGAAGGCTCATCCATGCCGATTTAAGGAAACTATAGTATAATATAGAACAAACAGAGGAATTTCTTTCATCTGGGCAATCTAGCTTGGGTACACAGCACATGTAACAATCTCAAGCAAGTCTTCAAAAGTGTCCGACAGAACAACCTGCTCTACCAGAGCACCCTGCATCCAACCTCTTTAGAATAAGACGCTAAAAGTATGACTTGCTCTTTATAGTGAAAAAAAAAAACACTCACAAGCACTAGGATCAAGAGTTTGTTCCTACAGTATGTGTTGGCAGAGAGTGCATGGCTATTATCTGTCTCAGCATCCGCCTTCACCAGTTAGTCACAGCACTGCCTCATCAGCAGCCGGACTCAAACCACAAGGTGCAGAGTATTGAACCTGATCCCTTGAGAAGAGGGCCAAATAAGATCAGAGGACTGATCTAGCATGCTCTACACCCATATAACACACATAAGGTTTGTGTCACATGCCTGAAGGACATCACTGGACCTTTGCTGGACCCCCTGCAGTTTGCCTGTAGAGCAAACCGGTCTGTGGATGATGCAGTCAACATGGGACTGCATTATACACTACAACATCTGGACAAACCAGGGAACTACGCAAGGATTCTGTTCGTGGACTTCAGTTCTGCCTTTAACACCATCGTCCCATCATTGCTCGAGTACAAACTGACCCAGCTCTCTGTTCCTAGCTCTGTCTGTCAATGGATCACCAGCTTTCTGACAGACAGACAACAGCTAGTCAGAATGGGCAAAATCACATCTGACAGCCGCACCATCAGCACCGGTGCCCCCCAGGGATGTGTTCTCTCCCCACTGCTCTTCTCCCTGTATACCAATGACTGCACTGCAAAAGACCCCTCCATTAAACTCTTGAAGTTTGCTGATGACACTACTGTTATCGGCCTCATCCGGAACGGTGATGAGTCTGCATACAGACAGGAGGTGGAGCGGCTGGCTCTATGGTGCAGATGCAACAACCTGGAGCTGAACACGCTCAAAACGGTGGAGATGATAGTGGACTTTAGGAGAAACCCCCCTGCACTTCCCCCACTCACCATCATGAACAGCACTGTGGCTGCAGTAGAGTCATTCAGGTTCCTGGGCACCACCATCTCTCAGGATCTGAAGTGGGACATTCACATAGACTCTATTGTGAAGAAAGCCCAGCAGAGACTGTACTTCCTTCGTCAGCTGAGGAAGTTCAACCTGCCACAGGAGCTGCTCGTACAGTTCTACTCAGCTGTCATCCAATCCATCCTATGCACTTCAATCACCGTCTGGTTCGGCTCAGCTGCCAAAACCGACCTCCGTAGGCTACAGCGAATAGTCCGGACTGCTGAACGAATCACTGGCACTACCCTTCCTACACTTCAAGAACTGTACTCTTCCAGAGTGAGTAAAAGGACTCGCAAAATCACTCTGGACCCTTTACACCCAGCACACTTTCTGTTTGAGCTGTTACCGTCTGGCCGGCGCTACAGAACACCGAGCACAAAAACAGCCAGACACAGGAAAAGTTTCTTTCCTCAGGCCATCTACCTCATGAACAGTTAATTTTTCCCGTACTGTGCAATAAACATGTGCAATACTTTTTCATACGCATTTGTACACAGCACCTTAAAACAGTATACAATGCAATACTTTCTCCTACGCATTTGTACACAGCACCTTATAACAGTATACTGATTCTGATTCTGATAATAAAGTGTTATTATTTATAACTCAACCCTGAAATGATCCTGAATGGTACTGACATGATGTGTTTGTAGCTGACCATAGGGATCTGTGGTGATGGCTCATTTAGTAACTAAGGATATCACTGAGGATCTACAAAACAAAATTTGGAGCAGGGTCAGTTTCAGAATTATGGAAATTCAATTAGACAGTCAAGCAAGTAACCTGTACAGACTCTAAATAATAATATATAATAGTGTATTTTAGATATAGCTCAGCTAAAAGCTACTACATGTTGTTTTTGCAAAGATTTAATTTGAATTATTTTTAAATTGAATTTTAATTAAGCTTTTATTTTGTACACCGAATAATAATAAAAAGCAAGCAAAAAAAAATGGCCTCCTCAAGCTAAAGTCAGTATTTATTATGACCTCCCTTGGAACTAAGCACATTTCCTTTGGGGAGAATGTCTCAAAATTCATTCTTCAGGAATCATTAGAATGTGCTGGTTCGGTGCTCAAGAAAAAGAAATAAATCTTATTATTATCAGTAACACTTTACAATAATGTTGTATTCGCTAATGTTAGTGAATGTATTAACTAATCTGAACAAACATTTATTACAGTATTCATCATTGTTAATGTTAGGTAATGAAAATAATGTTGTTCATTGTTAGTTCACATCAACTTACAGTTCATTAACTGTTAAAAAGCATGAATTTGGATTTAATAATGCATAAGTACATGAACTATGAATAATTTATACTTTACTGATATTGTTTGTTATTAGTTTTATGTTAGTAAATACATTATCTAATGAAACTTATTTCAAAATGTGACCTTATTTTCATTAATGTTGAAAACAGTTGCACTGCTTCATAGTTATTGAATGTCAGACACTCAGGTGTGCAGTATCAGGTATCAGGTACTACAGTATATAGGGCAACTGTCTAAATACCGTATGTTCATGCTTTACAGTCACAGTGATCATTTAGTTTACATTTTGTGAAAATACAAGCAATAAAGCAGTTCAGATATGCTGTATATATGTAAGAGAGATATTCTATTTATAAAAACAGCTGGCCAGTAATAAGTAAGGCATTTGGGATTTGCTGTATTGTTTATATCGCTTTACAAAGAGTACAGTATTTATGCAGATAAAGTTGCGTTTAATCCTGTAATTCTGTTTAAAAGCATCCCATTGTGCCCTTTAAGTATGTCTGGAATACCCGGAGGGGTCAAAGCAAAATAAATAATCAAATAAAATGCAAACTTTGAGTTATTTTTCAACTTTTCCACTTTTTTATAGTGTTTATGATTTGTCTAATGTTCCTTACAATTTTATTTGAAAATTAGTGAAAATAAATGAAATAGTCTAATTAATACTGGACTAACTGATACACATCAACAGCAACAGACATGCTGGACATTTGTGTTTTTTTTTATGCAAATTGAAACATGTCAGTAAACAGTTGTAAACATACAGTTTGCAAATAACTGACTGAAACTCCTAGAACTATGTATTTGGTCATTTTCAGACAAAGTGCTTTCCACTGTAGTTGAGTGGTTTGTGAATTAAGAGGATTTTGTGTAGATTGTTAGATTAAAAAGCCATTTTTACCCTTTGCAGCCATAGCAACATGTTTATATTTATGTGCCTCCAGCAGCACTGAAGAATAAAGCATGTACTAACATAGAGAAAATATTTTATTATATGTTTTTTACCTGCATATCATGACAGTTAACTGACATCGGAAAATCCTTGTAACTAGGTAACAGCACTGTGTAATATCATTTTGCCTGCTGTAGCCTTGGTATGGCAGCAAAATCCTTTATTTTTTAAATTGAAGATACTTAAGTTTAATGATTTGGTTAAATTTAAAACAGCACAATTTATGTTTAAAGCTAGGAAAAAATTACTTTTGAAATGCATACAAATGTTTTTTGAAGATAGACAAGGGGGATATAATCTGAGAGAAGAGCAAAATCTTAGGAGATTGAAAACAAGGACAACTTAAAAAAAAATTGTGTATGTCTATATGTGGTGTGAAATTATGGAACAGTCTGGAACAGATTCTCAAACAATGTCAGGATGTTAATCAATTTAAAAAGTTGTATAAATATATATTATTAAAGGAATATAATGATTAATAGAAGTGATTGTAAAAATACAGAAAATGTATTAAAAGTAAAAAATATATTATTAAAGAAATATTTTGATAAATAGAGGTGATTGAAAAAGAACAAAATGAGAAAGGTGTGATGAAATTTCAATTAATGGCTGTTTGCAATACTATGTATTTTTTGGGTCTATGTTATAAAATGTAAATGTACAAATGGAATCAAATATATAATATGTTAAAGATGCCAAAAGGATCAAATATGTCTCATGTAAAGCTCATATGTCTCAACTCAACTCAACTCAATTTATTTCTAGAGCACTTTCAACCAACCACAATGGGTACCAAAGTGCTGTACATAAAAACACATAATACATGCAAACATACAAGGAACCAAAGTACATAAACTCAAAACACATGATTAAAAGCTAAAGAAAATAAGTGTGTTTTCAGTGACTCAAACTCAGACTCAAAACTTGGAGATGTTCTTATGGAGAGTGGAAGATTGTTACAAAGTCTTGGAGCTGCTACTGAAAAAGCTCTATCACCTCGACATTTCAAGCGTGATCGTGGAACTTGCAAATAGAGTTGATCCTTAGAGCGAAGAGATCTCACGGGTTGGTGTATATTAATGTCTCATGTAAAAAGAGGAGATAAGTAAAAGAAGAAATAAGTTGAAGAAATAAATGATGTGTGTGGTAATGGGGTGGGGAAAATAATAAGCTTTCGCTTCATCCCTCTCCATTTTGACCATGTTGAAATGTATTGTTTAAAGAATTGTTTTGTGTATGATTTTTCTGTTCGAAATAGATAAATAAAATTAAAAAAAGTACTTTTTATTAATATTACGCCAGAATGAGAGTAAAGTTCCTAGCCATATCGACATAGAAAATAGCAGTTGGTCTTAGTACATGGTATAACTAGAGAAGTCAAGCTTTAGGAACATTTTGAGCAAAATGCTAATGAACAAATCTGATTCAATGATTTATGCTAAGCTAAGCTAAAAGTGCTGCAGCCAGATCCGGAGATTAGCTGAATGGATTCCTTTAACATAAAATCTCTGGGACTGGCAGTAAATTGTGGGTATTCTGTTTTAAAGTGACACTAGAATTAGTAAATGAGGCTGAGGGAAACATGACTCTGAAGACAACCTCCATGTTTGTCATTTTCTGGTGTAGGTCATTACTGTAAACAGTGCTTTGAGAGACCATTTTGATTCATGTCGCTGATTTCTTGGTGCTTCATCATGCACCTAGAGAGTTTGCTGCTATTTTAGTCACTCTATTATCAAGTGTCTACCTCGTGCAGCACATGTTAACAGCTCTGCTATGGCAACGTGTGTCTAGTGTGGAAAACATCAGGCACATGGATCATTCGGTCTGCAGTATCAAATGTCATTTGGCCTTTTTCTCCTCTGGCTAGCATGTTGTTTATTTAGCTTAGCACAGTAAATGCACTTGGTGTTGTTGCTTTTGTGAGGTTGTCCTCAAAGAACTGAAGCAAGAAACCATGTCAAATAACCAGCTCACATTTATTGAACAGAGTTTAACAGCAAGCTCTTAAAAGAAAACAATGATGGGTTATATAGAGGCGTTTTAGTGTCTAGAAGCATATAACCTTTTGTTCTGGAGTTTTGAAGACTCACTGCAGCTGCCTAACATCCACATAAGTGAAAGTATCCGGAAATATTAAGCAGTAGGTTGTATACTTAGAGGATTTTGGGGGTATATGCTCTGTAAATGAATGTATCAGAAAAATGATCAAAACTACAATGTAGGATTATAGAATTAGCATGTGAATGTACTTAGCTCAGTTTCATGGAAAAACAAACAAACAAAAAATTTAATTATTGCACTTCTTTCTGTTACTTTGAATAAAAAATCGATGTAATTCAGATTAGTTTTAGAAATGTAAAATGACACTAAACAAAATAAGCATTTACATTTATGTTTGTCAAAAGATTATGACATTAATTATGTTAATGTACTGTACAGTATACTATTTGACTCAGAATTAGAGTAAGGTTAGAGTAAGATTTTAGTTGTAAATTAGTTGGCAGTTGAAAGCTGAGCCAGTCTCTGCGTCTACAACACCGTTTACGGCATTAGTTACATGATATATTCAAGATGTACTCATGTTTTGGCTTGGTGTATGATTGAGAGGAGCACATGGGAAAGTGTTAAAGGGATAGTTCCCCCCCAAAAATTAATACGTACTCACTGTTTACTCACTCTCAAATGGTTCCGAAACTATGAGTTTCTTTCTTATGTTGAACACAAAAGAAGATATTTTGAAAGCTGAAAACCTGTAAGCACTGAGATCCATAGGAAAGCAAAACTGTGAAAGTCAATGTTACATGTTTCCAGCTTTCTTCAAAATATCTTCTTTTGTCTTCAACAGAACAAACTCATAAAGGTTTGAAATAAGTCAAGCGAGTAAATGATTTTTAGTAAATAAATTTTAAGTTTTGGGTGAACTATCCCTTTAAATACTTTCTTTAATTATAAAGAACTGTTTAATGCTTGTTCAATTAAATATAAGAGTATTCGTTACATAATTCCAGTACTTACAATTGTGTTGTTTTCTAGTTTTTATCATTTTTCTGCCAATATAAAAGAAAAGTAATCATTTTAAAGAATAAATAGTGACTGTATGTCCATATGTTTGACTGGTCATTTATTTATATTTTTAAACATAATGAAAACATTTTGTTCTTTCCATATTTTTAAAACAAGCTACAGAAAGTACGATTTGTGGGTTCTTTGCTGCATTGTTATTGGCTGTCAAAGAGATCCCACATGTCAGTGTGATTTTTAAAGTAGCCAGTAATCGTCTGTTAACTTGTGACACTCATTTATTAATACATCTCTATAAAACGCTCTTTAGAGAATGCACATGGCTCTGACAGTCATTCAAAAGGATAAGCTCGATATTTAACAACACCTGAGACATTTAACTCTCCTTAATAGAAAAGTTTGCAATCTCAAAGATAGAAAACTTACCTTGCAAATGGATAAGGAGGTATACTTGAGTCTTATTTTTTGTGCATCTCGTTCTTGTTGTCTCGCCTTTTATGTGTGCTTGAACTACTAACTTGTGTCTTTGACCTCCACAGAATGGCCTGAACGCTTTACACTTGGCAGCAAAGGAAGGACATGTGGATCTGGTCCAGGGGCTGCTGGAGAGAGGGTCTTCAGTAGATTCTGCTACCAAGGTAGAGTTTCTCAAGAAAAGCATGAATGGCTTTGGTGGAAATGGTTTCAGAGGTCTTTAATGTTGAATCTGGCTTAAAGGGATAGTTCGCCCCCCAAAAATGCAAAAAATGTACTCACCATTTACTCACCCTCAAGTGGTTCCAAACCTTTATGAGTTGCCTTTTTTGTTGAACATGAAAGAAGATATTTTGGAAAAATATTAGAAACCTGTAACCATTGACTTCCATAGTAGGAAAAATAAATATGGAATTCAATGGTTACAGGTTTTCAACATTTTTAGTATTATTATAATATATTTTAATTTTTTTACTTATTTTTAGTATTAACTGAAAAAAGAAGCTCAAACAGGATTGTAACAAGTGAAGGTTGAGTAAATGATGACAGAATTTTCAGCTTTGGGTGAATTATGCCTTTAAAGCTACAACTCGTGAACAAATAAATAATAGCGGATCATAAGGCTATGGTTAGAAAAGTATGTTATCGACTATTTAGATGACATGTCTGTCAACAGATCTGGGTAGATTACTTGTGTATTGTAATCAGTTAGTGATTACAAATTAGATGACAAAATGGATTACATTTAGATTACTTGTGTGCTTAACCTTGTTTGATGGCACACATTGAAGAAAGATAGTCTTGTACTGTTTTAAGGGATACAGTACAAATAAAAATATACTGTGTTCCATTTTTTTTTTAATCACCAACAAGAGCCTCAATGGTTTCATTTTGAAAGTGGAATGTATGAAAGTTAATACTTCAAAACAATAACACTAATTTACAACCCAGGCTACAGAAACATAAATTGTTCACTATTTCCCTGGGTGTGCACATATTGATATGGGAGCTGATACTGCCTGCATATCTTTAGTTTATGGAGATTTGAGACGTGGCAAAAGAACTACCTGAGAACAGATGACAGGTGAGATGAGCTTTGGGTGTTTTGGGAAACTTGTCGGACATGGAGAAGTGTTCAGGGTTTTACGAAGGGTCAGTTGCTTGCCAACTTTGATTTTAGACCATCTGACTCATCTGGTATTCATGCTATTATTTCAGGCTATGCTAATGTAAAAACCCATTAGTATATAGCAGATATGCACATTAGAATACTCTCTTTTTTTTTGAGACAGACTGCCACAGTCCTTCAGTTAAAATGACGAGAACTGAAAGACAGGATCAGTAGGGTCCTCCGTCTTGTTAATTGTTTTGGAATGAATTATGTTTTTGTGTAAGCTTCCTTATAGTTTGAGAAATCTTGACCTCATAAGAATAAAAAAAAAATCATATTCATCACAGGGGGTAGTAGGGGTACACAGTGCTCAAAGCAGCCTTTATTTAGTTTCATTTTGAAGCATTTTCATTCAATAAGGATGGATATTTAAAAGAAAATTAAATTATAAACAGATGAATATCCACATTTTCGCCTAATATTTATTAGTGTAGGGCTGCACAGTGGCGCAGTGGGTAGCACGTTCGCCTCACAGCAAGAAGGTCACTGGTTCGAGCCTCGGCTGGGTCAGTTGGCGTTTCTGTGTGAAGTTTGCATGTTCTCCCCGTGTTCACGTGGGTTTCCTCCGGGTGCTCCGGTTTCCCCCACAAAGTCCAAAGACATGCGCTATAGGTGAATTGGGTAGGCTAAATTGTCCGTAGTGTATGTGTGTGAATGAGTGTGTATGGATGTTTCCCAGTGATGGGTTGCAGCTGGAAGGGCATCCGCTGCGTAAAACATATGCTGGATAAGTTGGCGGTTCATTCCGCTGTGGCAACCCCAGATTAATAAAGGGACTAAGCCGAAAAGAAAATGAATGAATGAATTTATTCGTGTAATGCATGCTTCAGTGAACCAAATGTATATATGTTCTCTTGTCTGCGTGGGTTTCCTCGGAGTGCTCTGGTTTCCCCCACAGTCCAAAGACATGCAATATAGGTTAATTGGATAATCTAAACAGACTATACTGTGTGAATGCGAGAGTGTGTGGGTGTTTTCCCAGCACTGAGGGTTGTACGGCTGGAAGGGCATCCACTGTGTAAAACAATTGCCAGAGTAATTTGCGGTTCATTCTGCTGTGGTGATCCCTGATAGAGCAAGGAAAAAGCCGAAGGAGAGTGAGTGAGTGAGTGTTTTGAGTGATATTGAGTGTATTCTGATCTACAGTAAACCTCTGATTGACTGACGGTGACAAGTTTGCATTCCTGCACCAATAAATAGATGACCATGAAATATTGCATTTATTATTTTATTTATTGACTTTCATGCGTGAGAATGTGTCTATTAAAATACAAACTATGTGTCTAGTTTACTTTACTTTTAGGCTATATGTAGATACAAACGCCTATTTTACAAGAAAATTGTCTTGTAAACACATACTGGGTCTATTGGTGCTCCAGGTCTGATAGTTTTAGACTTCAGAATATTTTCTTGCATAGACTGCTTGGAAGGGTCATGCATTCACAATGGTATGGACCATTATAGGGGTATATGTATTCATTCATTCATTTTCTTTTCGGCTTAGTCCCTTTATTAATCTGGGGTCGCCACAGCGGAATGAACCGCCAACTTATCCAGCATATGTTCTACGCAGCGGATGCCCTTCCAGCTGCAACCCATCTCTGGGAAACATCCATACACACTCATTCACACACATACACTACGGACAATTTTAGCTTACCCAATTCACCTATACCGCATGTCTTTGGACTTGTGGGGGAAACCGGAGCACCCGGAGGAAACCCACGCGAACACGGGGAGAACATGCAAACTCCACACAGAAACGCCAACTGACCCAGCCGAGGCTCGAACCAGCGACCTTCTTGCTGTGAGGCGAACGTGCTACCCACTGCGCCACCGCGTCGCCCGGGGTATATGTAAATTATTATTATTTTAGATACAGATCAGAGCAAACTATTTATCACTATTTAAAGGGCTGACCCACCCATACACCTTGTTTTGACGTCAGACCCCCCCCCCCCCCCCCCCCCCCCCCCCCCCCCCCCCCCCCCCCCCCCCCCAAACCTCCTTGTAAAGGAAACCTACTCTTCTACTGTATGTGGAGATGAATTAGATGGTCAAAAGAGGACACATAGCTCATCCTTCTAACATTGTCATTGTTGTACTATTTTCTTCTCTTATTTTTAAATTTTGATAACAGGGATGCCAAAGTACCACATCTACATATCTTCTAAAATGAAACAATCTCTTTGTGCTATGACAGACAGTAAAAAGCTAACTGTCATTTCTCATGCATATTTGAAGAAAATGGTTGCTGCATCGACTGTAAATGTTATCACTGATTATAATGGGATCTGTTTGCTTTTGTTGCATCACATTGCTCATGTGTGACACAAACACAATGTGCTCTCGTGAACCGATGAACTAAAATTATGGTTTTGTTTGTTTGTCTCACAGAAAGGAAACACGGCTCTCCACATTGCATCACTAGCAGGACAAGGAGATGTTGTAACAATCCTGACTAAGAGAGGAGCTAACATTAATGCACAATCTCAGGTAGGGACAAATCAAACATTTATGCCTGCAAAAGCTGAAAAAGACGAAACTGAAAACATCCATCTGTGTTCCTAGAATGGATTCACTCCCCTGTATATGGCTTCTCAAGAAAACCATTTAGATGTGGTGCGCTACCTTTTGGAGAATGGTGGAAACCAGAGTATCGCAACAGAGGTAAAGTGTTGCCTCAACTGCTTCTAATACTGTAATATGGTAATTGTGTAAAATAAAAATGTTATCTCTATCACAGTGCCCAGACATCCTTACTAATTAGCCAAACGTATTTGTGTTGACATGTAAGACATTAATCTGTGGGCCTTTAATGGTGAATAGGGTGCTAAGAAAATACATTCTTGTTACATAATGGGTCTTCACAACAAACCCGCACCACAGCTGATTCTAAAGATTTCATTGGTCATGCCAATCACAGTGCTGACTGCCTACATTATGCTGAAACAAATGCTAAGCGCTAACCAAAGCTTAAAGTGTTGGATTTCCCAGCTCTGAACTATGTCTATGAACTTTTCTTCACAGATGACTGAAAGATTGAGTGGACTCGGTTGATGTATGTTTTGACTCAGGATTTGCGCTTAACTAGTTTGAGGAATAAAAAATATTGCATTTCAGATTTGTTTTATAGTAGGTATTATTCATTTGCAATGAGAAAGTGAAGACCTAAACTCTTAGAATTAGACTTATGATGCTATCATATTTACTTGTGATTAATTGTTGAAGCTTTTATCATGGTGTACAGTATCATCTAGATATTGACCTAAGCTGCAAAATATGTTTTTTTTAACAGGTATAATAGCAAAAAAAAATGTATATGTGTATTGCTTTATTGCATATGAATGTAAAGATAAAACAAATGTTTCGACCTATTTAAATTGCACAAGGATTATAAAGTACAATAGGTAATACTTTACAATAAAGCCTATTAGTAATTTAAATAAAACCAACAGTGAGAAAAGGCTAGATTTATTACAGTTACTATGTTAATATTAGTTAGAAAATCCAAGCAATAAACAATTACAGCTTGTAATCAGATTACGACCACAATTTTATTAGGCATTAGCTAAATTAATATCACCTAAGATTAATAAAAGCTTTTGTAGTTTTCATTGTGAGTTAAGTCCAGATTAACATGTGAAATGTATTATTGTATTAAGCTAACCAATTAAGTCTCCAAGCATCTGGCACTGTTATGAACACTGCTGCAAATACAATGTGAAAATTCTTTAAAAAGCACACTAAAAGTTAACATAATAAATCATTATTCATTGTTTTTTGAAGTGCCCACAATATCAATATTGTGAATATTCATTATCATTATTGAATTATTGAATATTGGTATTTGTCTACTGAGAATCAGCCATACATAATTTAGGTACTTCTTATAATAACCTCTCATTTTTTATCTTTATTTAATTACAATCTATAAATGCTGTCATGTCAGAATTATTGTCAAAATGCAGTTCACTTATCATCTTCTTTTCTCATATTGCAGGATGGCTTCACACCTCTCGCTATTGCACTTCAGCAAGGCCATAATCAGGTGGTGTCCATCCTTCTAGAGAATGACACAAAGGGCAAAGTACGCCTGCCTGCCTTGCACATCGCAGCCCGCAAAGACGACACCAAATCTGCTGCCCTGCTACTCCAAAACGACCACAATGCCGATGTTCAGTCAAAGGTAAATATGGGGGAAACATAACCAAATTGACAAGTAACCAAATTGTCAAACAAATTGAAACGTGGCTTAAAATACAACAAAAATACAAGATGCAGTTTTACGTGCATGTAAAGATTAATAAACAATGACAGAGTGTGTCTTTCATGAGATTCACAAATCTCAGCAGTTACACTTTATTTTATGTTGTGTTTCCATGTTACATGTTGCAATTGTACAGTTTTAGATTGAGTTTATTTTATGTATATTACTAATTAACGTTCATACTATTGGTTTTAGGATATAATTATATATAATTTACTGTTGCTACAACAGTAAGTACATGTAACAAGGACATGCAAAATAAAATATTACCCAAAATCTCTGCGTTTGGGTTTGACTCCAAGATTGTTCTCAATCTTTAAAATGAGTCAATTAATCATTCAGTCAGTAGTGAAACTGAATGTTTTCATTACATTTATTTCTGTTAACAGTTTGTTAAATATATTCTTACATATAAGTAGACTGGGTATTATGGAGTAATACAAAGGAAATGCATGCTAGCACAAAAAAAAAAAAAAAAAAAACAACCAAATAAACTATTTGTTTAACCATTTAAAGATCTCCTCCTTTGACTTCCATTTAACTTTCAGGATTTTGCTACATAAACATTTTTAGCAAACGTTACTGCTTCTCTTTTGGGAGCTACTCTTTTGTTCTTATTTTGTGAACTCTGACCAGTGCAAAGACATTTGGCCAATCTCTCAGTTGTACTGAAGAATACACCGATTTAAAAGCTGCATGGTTTAAAGTGGGTTGCTGGGTCCAAATACATTGCATGCTTTGCATGTTACAATGCAATTCCAGGTTGAAACAGACTAATATTTCACTGAAGGTTTTGTTACATTTACTGGCATTCAAATAAAAAAAATATTGCAGTAGTTTTGTGTGTAGTATGTTTATAAGGGTTAGCTTGTGACAAAATGTAAATGCTGTGCTTTACTTTTCCTCACGATGTTCCAAACCCATAAGACTATCATTCATCTTTGAAGCACAAACGAAGATATTTTAAACTCTGCTGCTTCAAAAATGATCAAAAAATAAATCCTTATTAATCATGCTGTAATCCAAGTCTTATGAAGAGACATCATTGCACAAATTTCAAAGATGCCAGTTTTCATTTTGAGATGAGCTAACCTTTTAGGACCAATTACTGTCAAATAGGTTGTGTAGGTTTTAAGAGAATCATTTAATACTTCTAAATTCCCATCTGTCCATAATCTGCATGTACTAATAGACAGATTCAGCATCTTGTCTTACTGTTCTTGTAAAGCTGTCTTGTGGATGTTCAAGTGTGTGTGTGTGGGACTTGGTATTAATTTTAGGATGTTTTTTAGTGTCATCCATTACTGTGCTAGATGAAATCTTTTTTCTGTGTTTGTCTCTCTGCGTTTCTCTGTTTCTCTTCCCAGTATAAATGTGCCTGCGTCCTGTGTTTCCATCCTGATGCAATCCGGGTTTCAATGTTTATCTACTTATCCCCTACTTATCCATTACTCTTTTTTTTTAGCCAGAATGTTATGTAATAACATTCACTGTAAATATACAGAAAAAGCATGCACTTGCACAATGACTGTGCACAGACGCGCAGCCTACATTTGCGTGAAAGTGTCCATGAATATCTGTTGTGTTTGTGTGTGAGACTGAAAGGTTTTTTAGGAATGCTAATAGAGGTGTTTATTTTTCCTTAAAATGACCAGTTATTTGTACGGACGGTGATCTTTTAATTCTAATTCCAAAAAGCATGAATTCTTGAAACCAAGTATGCTTTCAAAGGTTAACAAATGGCAGTTTTAATTTTAGTTTAAGCTGAAAGAGTTGAAATCATATCATTTATTTAAACAATCAACTTTTTGTGCCTGTCTGTAATTACAGTGCATCCGGAAAGTATTCATAGCGCTTTACTTTTTCCACGTTTTTTTGTTACAGCCTTATTCCAAAATGGATGAAATTCATTTATTTCCTCAAAATTCTACACACAATACCCCATAATGACAATGTGAAAAATGATTTTTTGAAATGGTTGCAAATTTATTATAAAAAACCTGAAAAATCACATGTACATAAGTATTCACAGCCTTTACTCAATACTTTGTTGATGCACCTTTTGCAGCAATTACAGCCTCAAGTCTTTTTGAAAATGATGCCACAAGCTTGGCACACCTGTCTTTGGGAATTTTTTCCTCTCTGCAGTACCTCTCAAGCTCTATCAGGTTGGATGGGAAGCGACATTGTACAGCCATTTTCAGATCTCTACAGAGATGTTCAATAGGATTAAGGTCTGGGCTCTGGCTGGGCCACTCAAGGACGTTCACCGAGTTGTTGTGAAGCCACTCCATTGATATTTTGGCGGTGTGCTTTGGGTCATTGTCCTGCTGGAAGATGAACCGTCGCCCCAGTCTGAGGTCAAGAGCTCTCTGAAGCAGGTTTTCATTCAGGAGGTCTCTGTACATTGCTGCATTCATCTTTCCCTCTATCCTGACTAGTCTTCCAGTTCCTGCTGCTGAAAAACATCCCCACAGCATTATGCTGCCACCACCATGCTTCACTGTAGGGATGGTATTAGCCTGGTGATGAGCGGTGCCTGGTTTTCCCCAAACGTAACGCCTGGCATTCACTCCAAAGAGTTAAATTTTAGTCTCATCAGACCAGAGAATTTTGTTTCAGATGCCTTTTGGCAAATTCCAGATGGGCTGCTATGTGCCCTTTACTAAGGAGTGGCTTGCGTCTGGCCACTCTACCATACAGGCCTGATTGGTGGATTGCTGCACAGATGGTTGTCCTTCTGTAAGGTTCTCCTCTCTCCACAGAAGAATGCTTGAGCTCAGACAGAGTGACCATCGGGTTATTGATCACCTCCCTGACTAAGGTCCTTCTCCCCCGATTACTTAGCTTAGATGGCCGGCCAGCTCTAGGAAGAGTCCTGGTGGTTCCAAACATTTTCCACTTACGGATGATGGAGGCCACTGTGCTCATTGGAACTTTCAGAGCAGAAGAAATTTTTCTGTAACCTTCCCCAGCCTTGTGCCTGGAGACAATCCTGTCTCGGAGGTCTACAGATAATTTCTTTGTCTTCATGCTTGGTTTGTGCTTTGACATGCACTGTCAACCCTGGGACCTTATATAGACAGGTGTATGCCTTTTCAAATCATGTCCAATCAACTGAATTTACCACAGGTGAACTCCAATTAAGCTGCTGAAACATCTCAAGAATGATCAGTGGAAACAGAATGTACCTGAGCTCAATTTAGAGCTTCACGGCAAAGGCTGTGATTACTTATGTACATGTGATTTTTCAGGTTTTTTATTTGTGATAAATTTGCAACAATTAAAAAATATATTTTTTCACATTATGGGGTATTGTGTGTAGAGTTTTGAGGAAATAAATTAATTTAATCAATTTTGGAATAAGGCTGTAACATAAAAAAATGTGGAAAAAGTTAAGCACTATGAATACTTTCCAGATGCACTGCATACTATAACAGTTTATTTAATGTTTAATCATTAGGTAGTTAAAGGTGTAATTTTATGGATGTATTTCTTGTAGTCCTGTTTTTGCAACATATGCTCACTGGAAGTTCTTGCTTCAGCCTACATTTTTGCGAAAGTGCCAAAACGTACTTTAAAATATACATTTGACTGCAGTTTAAGTGATAATGAACACTATGCGGTAGTATTACAGCAACATATTTTGTTCCTTTTCACACTAATGATATTCACAGTGACATATTATCAACAAATAAAGGATTAATTTCATGCAGGATTTTGCACAACACCAAATAAATACCACAAAACAACTTAACAACGTGTATGATTTGTAATTGAATGTTTGCCTCATCTATCTCTCTCCATATGGACAACTTTGCTTGTATGTTCAGTTTGCTCGGTAGCTGATGGTGTTGACGGTTTCACAAAGGAGATAGAAGCAATGTAAAAACAAGGCAAAAGCAGTGCAGTTTACTTTATGTTTGTTTTTGAAAACACTATTGGTTGGGTTTAGGCAAGGTTTATTTCCGTGAGTCACTGTAAGTAACATATTTCAGATTCACTGGTGGATTCTAATGGATTTGTCATCTGACATGCACAACAAAACGTATCAGAAGCAACACATAGTTTATGTTTTGCAAAAATGTAGGCTGAAATATATTTCCAATGAGCCTCTTTGAAAGCTATTGGCATAATTGCACCATCACAAAAATGTTTGTAAGACATGCATTCACAAGTGTATTTGTTTTAATGGCTATTTGATTTTACACAAATATGGTCTCTCAGAGAAAAATGAAGACCTCTCGCTTCTCTGGCACAATCTGCATGCAGCCGCCATCTCAGAGTAAATGTGTTTGAGTGAAATATAACAACACTATTTCCTTCCCTGTTTTTGCTGCAACAGATGATGGTCAATAGAACAACCGAGGTAGAGATATCTAGTTCCTCATTCATCTTTGGAAAATCAAAAGCCGTTGATTTATTTCATTCATTCCTGGTTCTCTTTTTGGCATGTAGATCTGAGCTTTTTTTGTTCATTACATTTTCAGCACTCTTTAGTTTTGTTTGGACCTTTGCATGGCTGGTTATAGTCTCATTGCAGCATCATCCAAAACCCTTTGCATATGTCATGTCACAAAGATCCATTTAATTTGTGAAATGGTTTGAGAATGTTTTTAATTTTGATCTTAGCCGTGATTGCTGATGGTGTTTCATTTGCATACATAGTACTATTATAATTAGGACCAAACTGAAAAGCCAATAGTCCAGACAGTGTCTGTCATCCCAATAATCCTCTTCATCATGAATTAAAATTTCACTCTTTAGTTGGTTTTAATCTGCAAAGCACTTTACCTTACAAATGGGAAACTACCGCATGCTCTGTTGAGCTGAAATGTTCACACTTCATAGTTTGTAAGTGCTACATGCAAATACCACAGAGGAATGACTGATGAATTATATTTATTCACATACAGTACATAATTAATAAAACATATTCAGAGACAAGCACAGCACTGTCTTATATTGGCTTTGCTTGCTGCCAATATTAAACTACACACAAGTCTAAAGAAATCAGTCACATGGCTTTAATGAAATGGTCGTTTATTTTATTACTCTTACATTAAAGGTTAAACTGACCCCACTGGCATGAATTTGCCTTTCAACGACAGTTGCTTGACTCCCAGCACGCATTAGTGGGATTGCATTAAGCTCTTTAATATTATTATATAGAGCCCATGCTAAAATGCATTTGGATGGATTAATCATTCTTTTTCAACATCCATACATCCAACAGAAATACCGCTTGAATGCTTGCAGGTGGCGTGTCGGTTCTTCAACTGTTGCTGTTCAAATGATATCAGCTGTGATGTTTTGATATGATTATGCATTTAAATGATATTTAATATTGATTATTGTATCATACTCTAAGTTGGATGTATGAATGCTTAAAACCCACTTTATATTAAGTGTCTTTTATTACTAACATTTAAATTAGTTATTTGATGCAGTGGATTTATTGTGTACACGTGTTTCATATTTTACTCATAATTAAAAATATCTGTTGTTAAATTTGCATAAATTTTTAACCTACACTTATGCCTTGACCCACTCGTTAATCTATCCAAAACACTAAACCTGTTTGTAAATTTAACCATATCCTACATCAGCAACAAGAGCACAATAAGTTCATTGTACTTTTGATGTAAGTATAGATGACTGATATAAAGTGGGACCAGTGTGAATGCTATAGCACATGTTCAAAAGGAAAGGATTTGTAGTTAGTCATCTTTATGATTATCATATTTTTCATCTCTGTCAAGTGCTTGTTAGGTTTTAATGTAAACTGCACAGCATGCTGCATCGCATATTTGATTTTGCACCAGCTTTTAACGTGTTTCACACAATCAATATATTCTTCACACTTTTGTAAATGATGTTTTCACATTAAATCGGACCCTGACTTTCAGAATGGGAAGGTAAGGCAAGAATTTCACATATTCCAACTCCTCTACAATCTTTACCTTCTTACAATCCAGACATGATTTTATTACTGATATTACTCACATACTGCACATTTGTTTTTTGGATACTTTTATGTTTTCTTTGGTGTTTTTCGTCTTCTATTTTGTTCCCTTTTTTTCTCCATTACACTTGAACAGTACGTCTTCTGAAATGTCTGTTTCTTTTTCATGTTCTGTTGACTTTTAACTACTTTTTTAAATAGATTTTTGCCATCTTTTTTTCTGTTTGCATGTCTCTGTCTAGGAGTTTATATGTGTATGTTTGTGTTAGTCGTTAAAATTCAAGTTTAAAGATTATTTTCAGGCTTCTTCATATGGGACTAAAGCTGCCTTCGAGGCAAGGATGAGCTCTGTAATGTCATGTGATATTACATGTGACTGCTGCATGCTGATGCAGTCTATTGGGACCAGATAAAGCCAGGCCGACAGTGTTTGGTTGGAGTTGAAGATGCCACTAATTGCAGATCTGAAATCAGCTTTTTAATTGTCAGCAGAAATGGTTGTATCGTATGTGCTTAGCTGATTTTAGATCTGTTTTTATTGACAGCTTAACTCAGACGCGTGGTAGGAATGTTGACAGGGATCTCATGTGTTTTGTTTTTGTGTCCCGTCCTTTTTTATTTTTTATTTTTTGTAGAGTGGATTCACACCTCTGCATATTGCTGCTCACTACGGAAATGTAAATGTGGCAACACTTCTCCTCAATCGAGGGGCTGCTGTGGACTTCACTGCAAGGGTATGCTTTTGATATGACTTTCTTAAGCACTTGAAAATATTTTTTTGTATTATTCTGGATAGTGTAGTAAATAAAAATGTAATGCTAATATTGTTGATTATCTTCAGATATAAAAATGTTTAAACGCTATAGAGTTGAAGTCAAAATTATTAATCATATTTATTATTAGAAATATTTTTTTAATATTTCCAAAATTATTTTTAACAGAGCAAGGAATTTTTCACCGTAGTTCCGATAATATTTTTTCTTCTGGAGGAAATGTTATTTGTTTTATTTTGGCTACAATAAAAGTAGTTTTAAATTTTTTAAAACCATTTTAAGTTTAATATCATTAACCCCTTTTAAGCTATTTTTTTTATTGTTTACAGAACAAACCATCGTTATACAATGATTTGCCTAATTACCCCAACTTGCCTAATGAACCTAGTTAAGCCTTTAAATTGCACTTTAAGCTACTATACTAGTATCCCGAAAAATATCTAGTAAAATATTATGTACTGTCATCAGGGCAAAGATAAAAGAATTCAGTTATTAGAAATTAGTTATTAAAACTATTATGTTTAGAAATCTGTTAAAAAAAATCTTCTTTCCATTAAACAGAAATTGGGGAAAAAATATAAAGGGGAGCTAATAATTCAGGAGGGCTAATAATTCTGACTTCAACTGTATATCATTTTAGAACATTTATGGAGCTGATGAGAGTTTGGACCACAGTTAACCTAAGTCATTGTTGTTTCTTTTATCAATACAGAATGGGATCACACCACTACATGTTGCATCCAAGAGGGGAAACACTAATATGGTTCATCTTCTGTTGGACAGAGGGGCTCAGATTGATGCCAAAACAAGGGTTAGTACGAACTTTATTGTTTTATTTTTGTACCTATACACATACAGTCAAGCCTGAAAGTATTCATATCCCTGGCAAACTCTTAAAGTTAAAGACTTAAAGACTTTTTGTTCAAATGTAAATAAAAGCTGAGAAATATATATATTTTTCACAACTGATGCCTCTTGTAAATCATCATATTATCTTGTGGGAGAAGCCTGCATCACTTCCGGTCAAAAAAACTTGCTGGTTGAATAAAATTAACTTTAAATCAGAATTTGCTAGGGGAATTAATAATTTTGGGCTTGACTGTAGATGTCAGTTTGCAAAGAAATTCTATGATTAGATTTAATTTTTAAAAATATGTATGTAAAGGTTTTCCTAAAAGCAGGTAATCTACTTAATATAAAAAAAAAACCTAGAAAATAATAAATAGAGAAAATAAATAGCTAAATAATAATTAAACATTAATTATAAATGCTTTACTAAATGGTTAAAACTTTTTAATTTTTACTAAAGCTCAAAGTATAGCTTACTTATAATGTGTTTTATATTTTTACACATCTAGAGAAACACACAGCCTTTCAAAGTACTGTATACTCAATTGAAAACAGACGCTTAACATATGTGTTCTTGGTTCATCTCCTCAATTTCTTTTCTGACCCTGAAACAACAGCCGTGTTCAGTGTTGACATCTTGTGGACAAACTACATGTATGGGGCAAAGCAATTCAAAATGCATGTGCAAGGTCCATGTGTTGTTATAATAATCAGGCTGCATGTATACAATATGCACATACAGTGTTAATGCTGAAAAACATGTCACACCTATTTAATGCATACACTAGTGTATGGAAAGAAATAGGGCCCAAAAGTCCTCTAAACACAGCAATAATTTGACAGGCAATAAAAGCGCCGTATTATATTTTATTTATTTGTAACTTTATTTGCGTATGTGGCACAATATTGTTTGCAAATACGCTTTATGTTTATTCATGAAAGATATGGCAATGGTATTCTGGGTTGTTACTAGAAGGGATACAGCTGTGGCCAGAAGTTAATGAGAATTATTTATAATATTTATCATATCTGTAGCACCTTCAACAATAATTGCATTGCCAAACAAAAACACATTCAGAATCACTGCCTTAATATAAATTTCATGCATTTTGTTCAAATACCATAGGCCAGATTGCCTTCCATACTTGTTTATGTGTCATAAACAAAGCATAATTTGGATTCAAGAGATGTTGACTCCAGACTGCTGTTTCAGGTTTTGGCCAAATGTTGTGATGACAATGCAAAAAATTAAGTATCTATGATACCACTTTGGTACATGGCTAAAAAAAAGCAATCGCTTAGTATAAGTCTGTGTGTGCACCCTATTTAAATGTTATCATTTGATTGAATGGGCATTATCAGTGGATATCAGCTGATAGATATGGGCCAGTAGGGGCCTTCTGCGCCTACAAGTAGGCGCAGAAGGCTGTAATCATCCATCCACATGGTTAATCAGCTATACTAATAGAGAAGACTCCAGATCCAGATCTGTTTTTACATTACTGTGACGGTTGGGTTTAGGGTTGGTGTAGGGGTAAACGTTAATAAAATACAATAAATGGGAAATTTTATAAATAATATAAATAATTCTCATTAACTTCCGGCCACAGCCGTATGTGATCTATAGCTGATTAACCATGTGGATGGATGATTACAGCCTTCTGAGCCTACTGGCCCATATCTATCAGCTGATATCCACTGATAACGCCCATTCAATCAAGTGATAACATTCGAATCGGCTGGTGTGTGTATGTGTGTGTGTGTGTGTATTAATCAGTTATCTTTAAAGCCTATGTTGATCTTTGTCTGTATTGGTGTAATCTCATTTTAATATCATCATCCAACTCTCTTAAAAAATGAAGGTTGCTTATTGACATTTATTTTAAATCTATGAAGAATTCCCATCGCACAAAAAGTTTTTATAGTGTGAAAACATTCAAATTGAATTTTATTCAACATACAAACAAGGTTAATTGGGGTACCTAAAATCTCCTATTTCATCACAATTAAACCATCATTTCAAACTTTTTTTTTTAATATTGAATGAGGTTCTATAGGCTTTCATTTGGCTAATATTTAAAAGCTACAGATGTAATGTGCATTATTCGATTAAAATATAGTGCTCAGCATATATGAGTACACCCCTCACAAATATCTAATCACAATCACAATAATCTATTTGTGCATATACATTAGATTAGTCAGTACTGAAGCCAAATCTGGAGCTAATCTAAATTAGTAGGCCAAATTTGTATGTTAGAGAAAAATATTAAATAAATATTAAAAAAGAGGAAAAATCAAGAGAAACAATTTTGTTGAAATTTTGTAGTTTGTATTTTTTTTCCAATATTTCAGATTATTTTATATTATCTTTCTATTTCTCAAGATGTTCGGTGACTAAAAAGTTCAACATAGGCTCATTCTGAAAACGTAGCCCTATGTACGTTTCTGGAGATCGCGGATTATGTAGCCAGAAGTACGTATGGTTGCATTTCATTTTTAAAACGAACGCTATGGGCCGGTATGACGTCATTCTTTTTCGTGCTTACCAGCTGACGGCTTACCTCCGTATAGACGGCTTTCCCGCTGTTACCAGTTTGTCCAGTTAGCTCGCCATGTACGTCGGTGGAAGCAGAGAGGACGACGGGGTTCGAGTCCGGTGAGGAACGGTTCCAGAAAGCGTGTAAGACAAAAACAGAATCCAAAAAATAAAATAAACAAGTAAATAACAGGGTGAGAATGTGGTAAAATGTGGTAAAAATCAGGCGAGGGCTTTTCTTTATTTTATAGTTGGGTTTAGGGAAGTGGGTGGGCAGATCAATCTGTGCTTTTGAAAATACTATTGGTTGGGTTTAGGGAAGGAGGAGGGTGGGTCAGTCGATCGGTCAGTCAATCAGTCATTCAGTCAGTCAAACAGTCAGTCAACAGCGGCCTCTGGTGGATTTACGCGAGAACAGCAGGCACGAATGGCACTCGTGAGAGAAATTTGAGATCTAAAAAAGCGTACACATCGGCCTCTGGTGGATTCGCGAAAACAAAAACTGCAAAAAACTTAGCTCCTGGGACTTATTTGGCGCTTTCCAGAAATTTATAAAGAGGTACGTTTTCAGAATGAGCATGGGTTGAAAATGTTATTTTATTAAATATATATATGTTTAATAAACCTGTTTTGTTCAAATGCACCAAAATATATTACCTATATTCACTGAGAAAAGGATAAAAATATTCATTTTCAAAATGGGGTGTACTCATTTATGCTGAGCTCTGTATGTACATATATTTCTGTTGCCTGATTTAAAAATAGGGAAACCATGATACCTACAGTATAAGCAGTCGCTCTGATAATGAGTCACTGTAGCTGTTTGTGTGTGTGGGTGTGTGTGTGGTCTGATTAAAGCCATGACCGGCTGTGTTCTTCTTCAGATTTTGACTGCAGTGTAGAGTCCAGCTGGTTGTTTTCTGTCCTTTTTTTTCTGCAGTCTCCCTCCTGCAGTGTCTGATGTATTATCTATCACACACACACACACGCACACACACACACTCTCTGTTGTTCCTGACTTCAGCAGTGCCTTTTATGTGCTATCAGCAATGATGACTACGTTGTACTGCAGTGTAACAAATGCAGGAGAGCGACTCTGGATGAATGTATAGGGGTTGAAGTGGAAATGAAGCCGCCTGTCAATATAACATGCTCTTTTCATTTTCACTTCAAAATGTAAGTGAGATCTCATGTCCCAAAGTGATTTGTAATGTATTTAGTGAGTTGACCTTAATGTGTCTGTGTCTGTGTTGCAGGATGGCCTCACGCCTTTGCACTGTGCTGCCAGAAGTGGACATGACACGGCAGTGGAGCTCTTGTTGGAGAGAGGAGCCCCGATGCTGGCCAGAACCAAGGTAGCCTGTTAATATTGAGCAAATATATGTAGCATTTGCTACAAAAGCCTTGATTTTATCTTTAAGCTAAATTGTTATTTGTAGAGCACAGTGTAAAACATCTAAAAATGTACCAAAGTGCTTTACAGTAATAAAAAAATAGCACTTTACTTAAAGGGGTGTTCGTAAGACTGTCATAACACATTTATAATTATGACATGACACGTTATGAATATGAGGGTGATTTTAGGCATGCTGATGACAACTTTAAATCATTAAGTGTCATTTGCTCAGTTATGTCATTTTAAATGAAAAAATGACATTATTTGAGATGTGCTTGTTATGACAACTTGACGTCACAACTTGTCTTTGTTTTTGTCATGACAACTTGACATTACCAAGACAACATAACTTGTCAAAAATCTATCATAAACATAATTGACATGAGGCCATTATAATTGTATCATGAATATTTTTCTGATCACTTTTTCAGTGGAACAATTAATTTGTCAGTAACATTTCTTCGTAATAATTGTATAGCAGCATCATCAATGTTTGACATTTAATTATATTTTCATGACAAATTCAAATTGTACTACTGTAGTTTATGTCAAGAAAAAAAATGATGCTGTTTTCAAATTAATGCCACAATTATAATGACTTCATGATAATCATGTTTATGACAGATTTATGACAAGTTATGTTGTCTTGATAATGTCAAGTTGTCATGACAAAGGCAGAGAAAGATTATGATGTATTGGTTTATGTCAAGTTAACAAAGACAGCAAGGTCATGAAAAAGACATCTCAAACAATGTCATCTTTGCATTTAAAATGACATAACTGAGCTAATAACACTTACACATGCATAAAATCTCATTCATATTGCCATGTCATGATGATAAAGATGAATGCCCCTTCAAGTAAAGTGTTACCAAAAAAGGTAACAGCACAGGACAAAAAAATTAAGACACATGAAAGGGATAGTTGACCCAAAAATGAAAATTCTTTCATCATTTATTCATCTTCCACTTGTTCCAAACCTGTTTCTTACTTCTGTTAAACATAAACAAAGGTATTTTTAAGAGTATTTTTGGTTCCTACATTGGCAATTTCCACCATTCTTCAGAATGTCAGGTTTTGTGTTCAACAACAGAAAAAAAGTTTAAGAATAATTTTTATTTTGGGGTAAAGTATCCCTTTTAAAAAAGCCAGGTAAAGCAAATGAGAAACTTGCATTTAAAATCAAAATCAGGTTTAGGGGCAACAACTTAAAGGCCTGATCTCCTAAGTTTCAGTCAGTTAACAACCTCTGATCTGAGGATCCAAGAGATCTTGATGAAATGTAGAGATTGAAAGCTTGATAGATAAGAAGATATTATATATTTATTATATAATAGTTGACACTCTAATAAATAAAAGAACATCTGAAGAATATTTCAGTGAACAGTTTTTATAAGAACCATTTATTTCTTAGCATAAAGACCATTTTAATGACCTAAAGAAACTTCATTCATTCATTCATTTTCTTTTCGGCTTAGTCCCTTTATTAATCTGGGGTCGCCACAGCGGGATGAACCGCCAACTTATCCAGCATATGTTTTACGCCGCGAATGCCCTTCCAGCCACAACCCATCTCTGGGAAACATCCATACACACCCATTCACACTCATACACTACGGACAATTTTAGTTTACCCAATTCACCTATACCGCATGTCTTTGGACTTGTGGGGGAAACCGGAGCACCCGGAGGAAACCCACGTGAACACGGGGAGAACATGCAAACTCCACACATAAATGCCAACTGACCCAGCCGAGGCTCGAACCAGCAACCTTCTTGCTGTGAGGCGAACGTGCTACCCACTGCGCCACCACGTCGCCCCCCTAAAGAAACTTTAAAGAACCTTTTTGTGGCATGCAAAGTTTGAAGGATATTACAAAAAATGTTGTATAATTTGTATATTTAGTAACTTAGACTTATAGCTTGTACTCTCTGATGGTTTTTAGTGCTTATTTTTTTCTTACTTGTAAGTTGCCTTGAGTAAACAAATCTGTTAAATGAGTAAATGCAAATGTAATGTAAATGTTTTCATGGAGCCATCAGTGCCAATGCTGAATATTTTAATTCGGTAGATTAAAGTTTTATAATTATTTTACATTAATGTGTACTTGTTGATAACAAACTGCCAAGTGTCATAAAAAATGTTTCTCTTTTTCTAACATGACACTTTGTGTACACCACAACTGTCAATCACTTGTCCACAACAAAACAATACAGAATAGAGAGGGCCAGACAATGCAAGAAAAAAGTAACAGTATAATTTGGTATAAAGGAATAGTTCACACAAAAATGAAAATTCTGCCATCATTTTCTCATCCTTCACTTGTTCCAAACCTTGAAAACCTTGTTTCTTTCTTCTGTTGAAAACAAAGGAAGTTATTTTGAAGAAGATTGGAAAAACGCAGCCATTGACTTTGCTGCTTTGACACAATCTAAATTGTAAAAAGCATTATAGAGATGAATTAAATTGAATTGAAATTATTTGAATTGAATTAAATTGAACATCCATATAAATGACTATGGAAGTCAATGGCTGCTTTTTTCAAGCAAGAAGTTTAGTAAGTGTGAGTGCATGATGAAGAAATTTAATTTTTGCGTGAACTATCCCTTTAAAACAAATGACACAAAAGTAAATTCAAAGAAAAATCAATTAAAGCAAGTTAAATACAGTAAAAATATTGAAATGATCAAGCATTGATTATTATTTGATCACCTGGTGTTTGTTTGGTTACATTATCATGTGGGCTTTTATAACAGGCCCTCAGCAATATTGCACATACACATGCAATTCTAAGTAATGCGTGAATGACAAAGTTATTTCTTTTTCTGTCAATTTACCTCCAGAATGGTTTATCACCGCTCCACATGGCAGCGCAGGGTGACCATGTGGAGTGTGTCAAGCACCTGCTGCAGCACAAGGCGCCTGTTGATGATGTCACACTGGACTACCTGACAGCCCTCCACGTCGCCGCCCACTGTGGTCACTACAGAGTAACTAAACTTCTACTGGACAAGAGAGCCAATCCCAACGCTCGAGCACTGGTACATGCATCATTGTAACATTATATTGGCCCTCTTGTGTCCTCAGTAAAGCTTTTTCATAATCGTTTTCTGCTGTTTTTTTATTTTTTAGAACGGTTTCACTCCTCTGCACATTGCCTGTAAGAAAAACAGAGTGAAAGTGATGGAGCTGCTGATCAAGTATGGAGCCTTCATTCAAGCTATCACTGAGGTATGAGATGCACACTAAAATAAGATTAAATTCAATTCACCTTTATTTCTATAGCTCTTTTACAATGTAGATTGTGTCAAAGCAGCTTAACATATAAGTTCTAGTAAATTAAAACTGTGTCAGTCCTGAGTTTAATTTCAGTTTAGTTAATTTCAGTGTGGTTTAATTTTCACTGCTGAAAGTCCAAACACTGAAGAGCAAATCCATCGATGCGCAGCTCCACAAGTCCCAAAACCAAGCAAGCCAGTGGCGACAGTGGCGAGAAAGAGTGGCATAGAGACTTTTTTTTTTCTCATAAAAGTTGGTTTATAGTTCTTCATTAAAGGATTAGTTGAGCCCAAGATAAAAAAATGTATCATTATTTACTCACATTCTCATTTGTTCACTCATGTTTAGTATAGGATGTGATTTCTCTTGCTTATGAAGTGTGTGGTTTGATTTGATGTGTATTTACTCTCACTCACACACCGGTCTTTGTCTCTCAAGTGTGAGAACTTCCATCAATATTCACGACAAAGACCCTCCTATGCATACTTTCTTTCTAACAAAAAAAATAATAATCTTACTAAATGTAAATCAATATATAGTTTAAAGGGAAAAGGTAAACAGGGTGATTCCAACCATTATCAATTAGTTAGCAAAAGCTGGATATTTACTATCTGTTTTAGAGTAATTTCAGTGACTTAAAAAAAAGTTAAATAACACACATATCCCACTTTTTTTCTCAAAAAAACATTATACATACATGCTGCTTGCATATTATTGTACACAGTTTGTGCTAAATAGAGGGTCATCAGACTTTAGCCTTTAATATCATTATAAGAAACTGAAAAAAAAAGAAAAAATGTCTTTTTTCAAACTTCTCCGGTGCCCCAAAACCCCCTCAGAGTGTTAAGATTGTCCCCAGAGTGTTAAGATTGTAAATTTCTTCCATTAAAAAATGAAAGACATTTACAATTTTAAACAGCAAATTAAACCATACACTTCATAAGAAAGGGAAATCACATTATATACTAAATGTGAGTACAGAGCTTGGACTCTCCACACATTTTTTATCACTTTTATAATTTTCATGCAGATTTGACTCTTTGTTCTCAGGCTTTTCTCAGTTCTCTGATTAGGGAATTACATTTTGTTTTTATTTGTTTCTGTAAATTTCTCCTGAAGTCTGAGGACTAATGTTACAGACACATCCTTATGTGACGCCTGTTTCACAGTGCCTCGAGAGGCAGCATCAGCGTCATCAGCCAGTGAATTGACATGTTTCCAAATGGCTTCAGACAGTTATCACACCTACTGATGCAGCATTTCATTCCCTATTCAGCGAACCAGGAACCACATGTGCCAGAGGGTTTCCACAGAATTATAATTTCTTAGAATATTCTTTGTCTTGGATAATTTCATGGTAAAGTTGCAAATAAAGGCTTTGTTTTAGCTTTGCTCATTTTATTATATATTCAGGCCAATTGGTGGAAATAAATAATGTGTTAAAATAAAGCCCTCATTCATAGGTTGCCCAATGAATCTTTATCATTCTAGAATATGATCGTGGGATATGAATTCTGACATTCTTGATCAATAAAACATGATTCAATAAAAGTGGCTGTTCAACCAATCAAAAAGCCACACACTGCATTAGTTAGGGTTAAAATAATTATACCATCTAAAGGCAAATCTTTTGGTTAAAATTCAGTTAAAGGGATAGTTCACCCAAAACTGAAAAAAATCATTTACTCACTAATCACTTGTTCCATACATGTTTGACATTCCTTCTTGTGTTGAACACACAAGAATATATTTTGAAGAGAGCTGGAAACCTGTAACCATTGACTTTCATTATATTTGTATTTCTTACTACGGATGTCAATGGTTACATGTTTCCAGCTTATGTATTAAACAGAAGAAAGAAATTTGGTTTTAGGTTTGGGATCACTTTTTTATTTTTCTGTAAACTATCACTTTAAGGCCTTAAATAGGATCTGTATGGTACTGCAGGGTTCAGGTTCAGTAAGTCTCACATTTGGAGACTTTTTCCACTGTGTTCTATACCTAGTACCTGGTACTTTTTTTAGTACCACCACAGGTGAGGTTCTAAGCAAGCCCTATTATTACAAAGACGTGATGTATAAACACTGCTGATCGCCGATTGGTCGGAGAAAATCTTCACTATCAGCATCATTGGATTTGTGACACCAACCCTGCTATATTTATGTAGTCAGGTGCAATATTGTTGGTTCACACAAATGAATCTTTTTTATACCATTGGAAGAAAAGGACACGTGAAATGGCAGCATCATGGGCAGTAGAAAAGGTCCAGACATTCCTCTCATTTGTAGCTGAAATAATCCCAGCTACAGTACTATAATGCTGAGCAAAACTGAACTGAAGTGAGCTGAGCCATACAGTTCCGTACTGTACCATGAAGTGGAAAAGTGGCTTGAGTCTTCTGGTTTAATTTTGCCCTGTTTCAGCAAAAGAAATCTACAAATCTCCCCACAACATGTATGACCAATTGGTGCAAAAACTTTAAAGACATTTTTCTCAGTTTTAGTGTTTGCGTAGTCACTGCACGTAGCCTTTGTAGGGCAGAATTGTTGCCAAATATATGGCATGTCAGAATTTATTAATAATTGCAGATCTAATTACAGACTTCAAAATATTTTCTTTTTTTGCTTTATCCAAACAGCATTTTTTTATATACACAATTTTTTTTCATGTTTGTGTGTACTCTGCGTATTTAATAGAAACACATAGTAAAATCTATACTTATAATAATAACTTATTTGATAAGATAATTAGACTGATGTCATTCATTGTCTTCTCTCTTCTTCTAGTCTGGTCTCACACCAATCCACGTGGCAGCCTTCATGGGTCACCTCAACATTGTTCTTCTACTGCTGCAGAATGGAGCTTCTCCTGATGTCAGCAACATAGTGAGTAAACAGAGAGCTACCACTGGTTCATAATGTGCAAGTCAACGTGTAACCGCCAACCGCTCCATAGAGCAGAATCAACATGCAATCAATTTCAACAGTTTAGCATTAGCTTGTTTCTAACCTAAAAGCTTAAAAGGATAGTGCATCCAAAAATGAAAATTCGGTCATCATTTACTCATCCTTTACTTGTTTTAAACTTTTATGAGTTTTTTTTTTCTTCTGTTGAACACAAAAGGAGATAGTTTGAAGAAAGTTGGAAATCTGTAACCATTGACTTTCATTGTATTTGTTTTTTCGTACTATGGAAGTCAATGGTTACTCATTTTCAGCTTTCTTCAAAATATCTCCTTTTGTGTTCAACTGAAGAAAGAAACTCAAAGAGGTTTGGAACAACTTAAGTAAATAATGAGTAAATTTTCAGTTTTGGGTGAACTATCTCTTTAATACTCCAATAAACATAAACAATAGAACACAAATATTTATTATTATTATTAATAATAATAATAATAATATGAAATAATAATAATAATAATAATAATAATTATTATTATTATTATTATAACAACCTTTTTATATAATTTATCATAATATCATAATAAAACATGTTTTTTAAATTTTTATAAATCTATTTTATGCTTTTTTATTTTTAAGTTCCACCAATATACTCAATTGATGTGAACTTAATGATTTTTTGAATTAGAAATTTTGGGGGTCTCAACAAATATTGACAATATGTTATTTTGACATGCGGTTTCAGTGTTGTGTAATGTGATCATTGATTATATATGTGTAAAAGTGCAAAAATATCATTCATTCATGCATGACGGCTATTTAAACCGCACTTAAAAAAAGATAACTACACATGCTATTCTTGTCATGAGCATCAAGGTGTGGGGGCGCTGAGGAGCAAAGTCCAGTCATGTCAAAGACTGACTGCCAGATGCTTTCATATGGACGTTGAGACACTGCTTATTCATTTTCCAAAACAAATGATGTGATGTTGTTGTTGTTTTTTTTGCTTCATACAGTAGGCCAATACAGTGTGGGTTTTTTTTTTTTACACCGTGACATTGCTGTAAACATGTTGGACATAGACATGGACATGTGTGTTTTATAGCCTTCATCATTGTGGCAAGGGACTTTCTCTCTCTCTCTCTCTCTCTCTCTCTCTCTCTCTCTCTCTCTCTCTCTCTCTCTATGTGTATATATATATAAGTTTTCGTTTTGCGTTAAACAAATTACATTAAATCATGACCATCAGCTAAAAAGTAATTTTCAAATCTCTAGATTTGAAAGCATGACATGACCTCTCTCTGTGTTTTACACCAGCGTGGAGAGACTGCTTTGCATATGGCAGCCCGTGCTGGACAAATGGAGGTTGTGCGCTGTCTTCTAAGGAATGGAGCCATGGTGGATGCAAGAGCAAGGGTAAGTAAAAGACATGCTTCAAGATTGCACGTATTTTCTTAATACTTAAAGTGTACTCTTCTGTCATTTTAAAGAGCTGGATGTAACAGTAAATATCACAACATATCCCAGTTTCACAACTAGTGGAGAACTGATATAAGCTTTTAGGGGCTAAAAGAGCAAAGTGACTAATGACAAGCTTTAGCTAATATGCTGTATAAGACCAACATTTTCTAAACTCTCCTCTCTCATCAGGAAGATCAGACTCCTCTTCACATTGCATCTCGTCTGGGTAAGACAGAGATTGTCCAGCTTCTGCTTCAACACATGGCTCATCCAGACGCAGCAACCGCTAATGGTTACACCCCGCTTCACATTGCTGCACGCGAGGGACATCTGGACGTTACTACAGTGCTGTTAGAAGCTGGTGCTGCTCACTCCTTAGCTACCAAGGTCAGTAAAAAGCCAGATTTTCATCCATAAAAAATGAGAAAAAATTACATTTCAAACCAATTTTTACATTAAAGGGTTAGTTCACCTCAAAGAAATTGTGTATTTCGTCATTGTTCACTCACCCTGATGTCATTTGTTTTGGTGCTTTCAAATATCAACATTGTTTGTCAGAATTCTTTTAGTGCACATTTAAAGGCATAGTTCACCCAAAAATGAACATTTACTGACTATTTACTCACCCTCAAGTGGTTCTGAGTGTAGTGCCTTTCTTCTGTTGAACACATATATTTTGATATACTATTTTAAGATATTTTGAAGAAAGCTGAAAACCTTTAACCATTCACTTCCAGGTTCTTCAAAATAATCATCTTTTGTTTTTAACTGAAGAAAGAAACTCATAACAGTTTGAAACAAGTGAAGGGTGATAAACTGATGGAAGAATTAAAATTTTGGGGTCAACTAAAACTTAATCAAATTTGAGATTTCTGTCTCTTCATTGGATGTTTTTCTCCCCCAAACTGTATTAATCCTTCAGAACATGCATTTAAAAAAGAAAAGATCTATCAAGTGGTGTCATGACATTACATTTGAGCTTTCACAAGAACCCATTGGGTTTGTTCTTGCATTTCAAGCAAGCACGATGTTGAATTATTGTACACTTTACAAATGTTGTGAAGCATTAGAGTTGGGTAAAAACGTTAAATGATGAGAAAGAAATCTTTCATATTAAACTAAAAACAGTAAATCACAAAATGGATGTGTAGAAAGATGAAGCTCAAAATTCCATAGCCAAATAAATATATAATAATAATAATAATAATAATAATAATAATAATAATGTCCTGGAGAACTTTCATGGAGAAGTCATCAGAATGTTCAGATTTTATCAGAAACACAATGAGACTTATTAACAACTGTTACAAAGCAAAAAGTGTCAATGAATATCCAAGCATGTGGATGTTTTGAAAATTAAGTTTTGTAAAATATTCAGAGCAGCACTAAAAAAAGCATTTTATTGTCTTAAAATGACTATTATTTTAGAGATTCTGAGAGATGTATGTATACTGAACACAACTGTGCTGTATGATTTTGCATTGTGGTCCATGCTACCAACATAACCAGCAAAACGTAGCTGAAGTTGGTTCACCATGTAAATGTGTTAGTAAAAAAAGCCTGTTCAAGTCATTGTCTGCTTCTATTGGAAATCAGCAGAGAAGTTGAAAGTTATGGATAAGTGGTGTAATTGCCAGAGCAAATGATTTTTGTTACACTTTAGTTTGATTGTGCTTTTTAGACAGTAACTTTGTACATGTTCAATCCCTTTAGAGTATTAGTAGACTGTAAACGTCAGGCGAGTTTTAGGGTTAGTAGAATAAGTACTTAACCTAAACTTGGAAAAAATGCTTGGGTAAAAAAATGCCTAAAGGGGAATATCAAAGTGTGACCAAAATAGCTTTGTTAATTTTGCATAATTATGAATTGTAAATTAATTGCATCAAAAAAAAAAAAAAAAAAAAAAAAAAGACCAGACTGCTGTTAAACTGAAGTAACCTGGTGTTGGTTTAGATTTCTCTGTATAAGGTCTCACATGACTCACTGTCTCTCCCTGCTGACAGTATCCCAAACTACATTCAGATCATCTAGTTATGAGCAAGTGATAGTAATGGACAATTTATTTAATGGAAAATGTCCTGTGATGATTTAACAATACTTTAATATTTTTTTTCATACATTTTGAACAATGTCAATATTGCATATTTGTATTATGTACAATGTAATCTACGTTCAGTTTTGTTAATATGTTTGATAATAATTATCTGATTCATCTCTATCCTCCTTTTAAATATCCACAGAAAGGGTTCACGCCTTTACATGTGGCTTCAAAGTATGGAAGCCTGGATGTGGCAAAGCTTCTTTTGCAGCGACGAGCACCTCCTGACTCTGCTGGAAAGGTAAATGCATCAGAAAACCTTAACTGATTCATTTTAGGTGAAGACATAATGGCTTTAACAGGGCATAGGTGTATGCAACTATTTGGTTTAAGTCTAATAGAATCTTTTGGGATGTTGTTTAAAAGAATTGCATTGAGGCTATGTTGACTGCAAGAGTACTGGTAAGCATTGTTTCACTTACTGATAACATTTTGTCAAGAAAAGGAAACAACGTTGTTTTCTTCCTTTTTTCTTTAATAAGGATCCAGGTTTTGTTTGTTCTCAAGCTTGCACCCTAATTTAGATGATAATCTCACCTTCGTTTTTTAACACGCAATAACAATCCCTGTTAACACTGCTATGGCATTAAATATTCCATATGTGTGGTTAGGTTTGAGTTAATGCTTTTGCTTAAATGATTAACAGTTCCCCCTTAATCATGTTGCACTGACCCTCATCCCAGCAGAACGGTCTCACTCCTCTACATGTCGCTGCTCACTATGATAACCAGAAGGTGGCACTCCTGCTTTTGGACAAAGGGGCTTCTCCTCATGCCACCGCTAAGGTGAGATGTATTTTTTTTCTCTGTTTCCAAATTTTTATGTTTATATCAGCTTAACCATCCTTTTTGTTCTTTCTTTCTTCGAACAGAATGGATATACTCCCCTTCATATAGCAGCAAAAAAGAATCAAATGGAAATAGCCACCACACTCCTACAATATGGAGCCGAGACCAACATCCAGACCAAACAGGGGGTGATGCCGATCCATCTGGCATCCCAGGAGGGACACAGTGAAATGGCGGCTTTGCTTCTGCAGAGAGGAGCCCAAGTCAATGTAACCACTAAGGTAAATGACATAAAGTCCACATGAACCAGAGGCTGCGACCGTATTTTTTGTTCGAATTGTGATGCAGTTCCTAAAGTAATGGAATATTAAATGAGAAAACAGTGGGCGTGGCTTGTTTTTTCTACTGCGAGCTGAATGGATGTAGTAAAGTAGGTATTTCATTCAGAAAGATCAGTTTATCGTTTTGACTGATAATATTAGATAATAATAAACAGGGCAAATTAGTGTGAAAGTACAATCCTATAAAAGCCAATGGGTATGTGAATTTCTGCTAGTTAGGATGATCTACTGATAATATGCAAATGAAAAGCACACAGATGCAGATGCTCATTTACAAAATGACCAATGCAATCTTCCAAGAGCAGCACAAATAACTTAATGTGGCTTGGCAATCGATATATTTGGATATGGTCTTCTTCTGGTGTTTTAATGAAACCAACAAAAGTAGGGTAAATCTCTCTATTCGACCACATCCAATCGTGAAAAGGACAGGTCTAAAATAATTTTAATTGTACATGAACAAAATAAGCCTAAAAATGAGAATAGTCCAGGTCAAGATGACGTCTGGTTTTGTTAATTCATATAATTCATGTTTTCTCAGAGTGGACTTACATCCCTTCATCTTGCTGCCCAAGAAGACAAAGTAGGTGTTGGCGAGATCTTAGTTAAGCAAGGTGCCAACTTAGACCAACAAACCAAAGTAAGCAGACTTTATTATACGGCAAAAAAATGTTTGCCTTTTTTAATTTATTAATCAATTTTACTGACCATGGCATTATAATATTCTTTCCAGTTGGGATACACACCTCTTATTGTGGCCTGTCACTATGGAAATGCTAAGATGGTTAATTTTCTGTTGAAGAGTGGGGCAAGTGTCAATGATAAAACAAAGGTATTTCTCAATGTGTCCATTCTTTATATTAATATGTATACAACTTTGCATAAACATTTGAATGTAATCTTAAGTATTATATACATAAGTATTGCTTACACAAAAGATTGCAACATGTTATAGTCACTTTGGAAAGTATAATATTTGTGTCTTTGTCAGAATGGTTATACACCTCTGCACCAGGCTGCACAACAAGGCAACACACA
>CAIGQV010019101.1:13271947-13288336 GCA_903798115.1 Danio jaintianensis | reverse complement strand
TATATATACACAGCTGACATCACAGGTAACAGAAATGGAGTAAAAGCAAAAACTAAATAAATTATATAATAATTACTGACATTTTTAACACTTATTTGAGACCTATGTGTTTGTTGTTCATCATATCATGCGCTTTTTGTGTTGTTTTTCCTATTCCAAACTCTAGGCAGCCAATATGCATCTGAAAGCCAAACTCCACTGTCAGTCTACAGTATGTCCTCAGTTCATTGGCATACAGTACAGTCTAGAGACACTGCGCCTGCTGGCCAGACTCCACAACAGCTTCACTTAGCTTAACCTTGATTTAAATGCACTAGAACTGCTGCAGTCTAGATTGCTGTGCCACTAAAAGCGTAGAGGCTTTGCTGATATATGCAATCTGTATGAAGAATGAAGAATACTGTATATAAAATGAAGGTTGTGTGTATGTTATATGTGTGTACTGTATATATAATCAGGTTTTTTTCAATCAAGGTCTCTCATGTTACTTGATCATAAACAAGTGTGTAAATGTGTAGGTAATATGGATAGCATATGAAATCACAGTAATGACGTTCTCTGCCTGTCTGTCACCAGGTGATGACACTATGACAGGTGACGGTGGTGAATATTTGAGGGCGGAGGATTTGAGAGAATTAGGAGATGATTCTCTACCCGGACAGTACCTGGATGGCATGAATTACCTGCGCTTCAGTTTAGAAGGAGGCAGATCAGACAGGTATTTATTATTGATGAAATATAGGTTATAATTGTTATGTGTATTCTTTTTTTTTACATTTTCTCAGATTATTGTTATTTGTCAAGCATAAAAATGGCAAATTATCAATTAGAGCTGCACAAATACTCATTGAAGGATCACAATGTAATTTCAAACACAAAATGATTCAGCTGTGGGGGTGAATTTTTATGCATTTTGTTCATTCATTCGTTTACATAAGAGTAGCAATTTGGGACTGAATATACACACTATTGAAAACTTTTCAAATCGCACTGTGGCGAGTGAGGCGGGGCCGAGAGCCGTGAGGGCGTGTGAGGCGGGTGGCGTAGAGTGAGATAATCAGGGACACCTGGACGCGTCACCTGCCTCGAGTCTCACGGGGGAGCCCTGGAAGCTAAAAGGAGGAGAGACGCCAGTGCTGGAAGAGAGAGGACCGGGCCCGGACATATTGTTTTACTTTTGCTTTCAGTTTGACCCTTTTATTAATAAATTATTTAAAACTTTGTCGGTTCTCCGCCTCCTTTTTCCATTTCATTGGCCAACATCGCCTCACTCGCCACACGCACATTTAAAACAAATACTATTATCATCATAAATTACAAAAACATAATTATGTAAATATTGCGATGTCATGAGCAAGTGTATCATGTGTTCAGTCTATATGCAGTGAGTACTTGACAACCAAAATAACAATGGCAGACTACAAGACAGTGTGTGTGCAGATGCATAGTAATTCTTTATCAAGTGGCATCACCAACTACTGTCCTGGCATGGGTAATGCCTGTCAAGCTGTGCCTGTCAATGGGGAACATTTTAACGTATTTATGCAGATATTTTTTTTTTTAAAAAGCACTGCAAAACATTGTGACCCTGGACCACAAAACCTGTCATATTTTCTGAAATAGATTTACAGTATACATGCATTTGTGAATCTGAAAGCTGAGCAAACAAGCTTTCCACTGATATATGCTTTGTTGGCATAGGACAGTATTTGACAGAGATACAGCTGTTTGAATATCTGGATTCTGTGTGTTCAAATATTTTGAAAATATTTTGTCCAAATGAAGTTCTTATAGCTTGATATATTTATGAGAGAAAGTGTACAAAAATCGTTAAACATGACCTTTACGTAATATTCTAATGATTTTGGCATAAAAGAATAAAGTGTATTGCTGGCTATTCCTACAAATATACCTGTGCAACTTAAGTCCAAGGTCCAGGGTCACTTTTTCTTTATTAGTACACCTACAAGACATACAGTACTTTTAACCACACAGTGTCATCATCAGTGTTATCAACATTAAAATGATCACCGGAATGCTGTTATAAAACATTAATAGTTTGTTATAAACACAGATGTCTACAGAAGCTAGTAGATAGCTAATTAACTTGATGCTTCTAGTTAATATGATATCAGTGACTGAAATGTATTTGTCATTGAAACATTCAATTAATCAAGAGGTTTGTTCAAAAACACTGATTCAGCCAGTAATGTAGTCGTTCATTCAAAAAACATTTAAAAAATGTTTTCAACTGTATATTTTTAATAGACTATTTTTTCAGAGCCATTACTAAATTGTATGTTGTTTTGTTTTGTCATCTATACAGAATCATGACAGAATATAGATGTATGTGAAATTCAAATGTAATTTTTTCGAATTGTGCAGCTCTTGTCATTGTTTTTTTTATTGATTTCTCACTTTTTTGTGTATAAATTGTTACCAGATTACTTGTTGGATCACTTACAGTTACATTGTGTGATTCAAACTTCATACGTTTCAATGAATATGTTTAATTGTAACGCACTTTCTTCTTTCTGCTAATGCTGACATAGTCGCCTTCAGAGGTATTTGAGACATGCTGTACTCTTTACGTATTTATCAATTTTGTTCTTATACATTGTTCTCTAGTTGAAATCTGTCCATTCGGCCATCCATCCATCCATCAAGCAGACAGAGTCTGTCATGAGTGCCTGTTGACCGATGTTGTGTTTACTGTATGTTTTCCCTCAGTTTGGACAGATCCTACACTCCCACTCACCAGAGTTACTACTCAAAACATTATGGAATGATGGAGGATGTGATTTATAGTAACCAGGTGAAGCTCAACGTTTTTCAAATATATATTTTTCAGAATATTGCATAATTTATATTGTGTCATCTTACATTTGTTATATAATGAAAGTGGGTTCTCTGTGTTAAAAAAATGAAATGATCAGATTTTATTTGAATTGCTTCATAATTCCAAGTAGTCCAAATCACTAAAATGGAAACGTATAGTACATCAAAATGAAATGCGAAGTAAACTGTTAAAACGAAATCATAGAGTACAAAAGATAGAAATTCAAAGACTACGTTAATCATATTATAACACACTAAACACGTTTGATGCAGAAATTACTCTGAATTTGTTTCTGAAAATATTAAGCAACGGTTACATTTTCATAATAGATGTCACTTAAAATATTGCATTTAAACAGTATTGTCCAATATTTTTTTTTAAAGTAATGATTTTTTCTTGTCTGCAGATTCTGACTTATTGAATATATAGTGTATAACAGAAATGCTTTTCTCCACTTCAGGTGTCTTCTCTTGGAAGAGAAAATGAAAAGGACTCATGGGAAACAGAAAACTTGGACAACATAGCACTTTCCTCAAGTCCTGCTCATTCTGGGTTTGGAAAATATTACTCAGTTGCACATACAGTATTCTTAATGACACTTACTGTACAAATACTGAAGCTCTTTGTCAACATGGTTCAAAACTGACTTAGTTTACTTCTTTATGCATGTTACTGAACTTGTGAACAATTCATTAAGTCATTTAAATGTTAAAGTTTTTAACAAAATATGTAATACAATACATATTCTGCATGAATCTATAACAACCTGATTCCTATGATGGCCTTAAAAAAAGCAAATAACTGTCACTTCTAACTTACTGTCTTTCAAACTTGGTTCTCTCTTTCTGACTTTTCTCTCTGATGGATTTTGGTCTTCAGCCATTGTTCTCCATGTCATGATCATGACAATAGCAGGTGACTGCAGTGGGTCTTTGGACCTCTTCCACACAGGGACCACTTAGTTTGGTGTCTTCTTGCTATGCCTCTTGGAATACTGCAATTCACTGAAACAAATCTTGATATATATAGTATCTACAGCAGCCCTGTTACTTTAACGTACTAGGCTTTTAGATTTTACTGTAGATTTGTATAACACCGCCTTTGTAACTCAAAGATGCCAAAAGGCACTGCAAGTTTAAATGTTATTCATCATTTCACAAACTCATCTTGAAGACTAACGCAACATTTGTTGTCTTTCTCATTTGTTTGTGTTCTTTAATCATTGTGTTTTGTATCTCATCCAGTATATTACTCCATAATTTATTATTACTTAAATATTACATTATTTTAATTTTAAGTATTAGTAGTTCTTTCTGCCATTTAAAACTTAGGTGGGATCAGACAAATATATATTAAACATGTAATTATTATTATTATTCATTCATTCTTCTTCGACTTAGTCCCTTATTTATCAGGGGTTGCCACAGCAGAATGAACCGCCAACTATTCCGGCATATGTTTTACGCAGCGGATGCCCTTCCAGCCGCAACCCAGCACTGGGAAACACCAATACACTGTCACAATCACACACACACTTATACACTACGCTTATCACATAACAATACCAAGATTCTATATTTATAATGCAAACCAGCATTTTTGAAGGGAAACTATACAATGAGGGATGTTATAATAAGATAAAAATATATGTATGTAACAGTGAACTAGCACAGGGAACAAAGAAAACCTTCACAGTAATTACTGTGCAAAAAATATACATTATGCATTAACATTATTAACACTTTTTGTTTGTCTGCATGTTGTGTCTCAAGAATTGTATTATCATAAATCATATTTCCAGACAGTCTGTGCAGGTGCTGTGTGTGTGTGTGTGTGTTTGCATGAAGATCAAACAATGATATATATGTGTACACCATATATGTGTGTTGTTTACTTACCATATGTTTTCATAGACAAAAAATAAAAAGTACAATATTCACATACTGATACCATCTAAACTGCAAAAGGTTTACATACAAAAAAATTGTATCATGAATACTCATGTTTTAATTAATTGGTTAAAAACATTTGTATTTTTGTTCATGGAGATTACTGTATATTTTCAATTGCATTTATTTAATGTAGTTGGCTAATTAACTTTTATTTACTCGATTACATGTTAAAAGAGAATTCACTTTTTAAGATTTATTTTTGGCATTTTCGCATAGAGTCGATCAGGTTGTTGATTGTGGACTGTGGAATGTTGGTCCTCTCCTTTTCAATGGCTGTGCAAAGTTGCTGGATAATGGCAGGAACTGGAACACGCTGTTGTATATGGCAATCCAGAGCATCCCAAACATGCTCAATGGGTGACATGTCTGAGTTCTGGGTTACCTGTGGCCTGCGGTAGTGAGGCCTGTTGAATGTACTGTCAAATTCCCTAAAATGCCTTTGGAGTAGGCTTATAGTAGAGAAATGAACATTCAATTCACACGCAACAGCTCTGCAGTCAGCATGCCAATTGCACGCTCTCTCAAAACTTGCAACATCCAGCAACTTTGCACGGGCATTGAAAAGGAGTGGACCAACATTCCACAGGCCAAAATCAACAACCTTATAAACTCTATGCGATTGAGATGTGTTTCACTACCACCCAAATGAGCCATCACCCAATACAAAATATTTGTGATGTAAAAGATTAAGAAAACAGTTAAATTTCTGTAGCTGTAAATATGTAGCAGATGTACAGTCGTGGCCAAAGGTTTTGAGAATGACACAATGATTAGTTTTCACAAAGTTTGCTGCAAAACTGCTTTTAGATCTTTGTTTCAGTTGTTTCTGTGATGTACTGAAATATAATTACAAGCACTTGATACGTTTCAAAGGCTTTTAATTTATTACATGACATTTATGCAAAGAGTCAGTATTTACAGTGTTGGCCCTTCTTTTTCAGGACCTCTGCAATTCGACTGGGCATGCTCTCAATCAACTTCTGGGCCAAATCCTGACTGATAGCAACCCATTCTTTCATAAACACTTCTTGTAGTTTGTTAGAATTAGTGGGTTTTTGTTTGTCCACCCGCCTCTTGAGGATTGACCACAAGTTCTTAATGGGATTAAGTTCTGGGGAGTTTCCAGGCCATGGACCCAAAATTTCAACGTTTAAGTCCCCGAGCCACTTAGATATCACTTTTGCCTTATGGCACGGTGCTCCATCGTGCTGGAAAATGCATTGTTCTTCACCAAACTGTTGTTGGATTGTTGGAAGAAGTTGCTGTTGGAGGGTGTTTTGGTACCATTCTTTATTCATGGCTGTGTTTTTGGGCAAAATTGTGAGTGAGCCCACTCCCTTGGATGAGAAGCAACCCCACACATGAATGGTCTCAGGATGCTTTACTGTTGGCATGACACAGGACTGATGGTAGCGCTCACCTTTTCTTCTCCGGAAAAACTTTTTTCCAGATGCCCCAAACAATCGGAAAGGGGTTTCATCTGAGAATATGACTTTGCCCCAGTCCTCAGCAGTCCATTCGCCATACTTTTTGCAGAAGATCAATCTGTCCCTGATGGTTTTTTTTGGAGAGAAGTGGCTTCTTTGCTGCCCTTCTTGACACCAGGCCATCTTCCAAAAGTCTTCGCCTCACTGTGCGCTCACACCTGCCTGCTGCCATTCCTGAGCAAGCTCTGCACTGGTGGCACTCCGATCCCGCAGCTGAATCCTCTTTAGGAGACGATCCTGGTGCTTGCTGGACTTTCTTGGACGCCCTGAAGCCTTCTTAACAAGAATTGAACCTCTTTCCTTGAAGTTCTTGATAATCCTATAAATTGTTGATTTAGGTGCAATCTTAGTAGCCACAATATCCTTGTCTGTGAAGCCATTTTTATGCAACGCAATGATGGCTGCACGGGTTTCTTTGCAGGACACCATGGTTAACAATGGAAGAACAATGATTTCAAGCATCACCCTCCTTTTAACAAGTCAAGTCAAGTCAAGTTTATTTATATAGCGCTTTTCACAATGTAGATTGTGTCAAAGCAGCTTAACATAGTTCTAGTAAAGTCCAGATTTCAGAGTTGAAGTTCAGTTTAATTCAGTGTGGTCTAAATTTCACTGCTAAAAGTTCAAACACTGTAGAGCAAATCCACCGAAGCACAACTCCACAAGTCCCGATCCGAGCAAGCCAGCGGCGACAGTGACGAGGAAAAAAAAACTTCACCAATTGACGAAGTGAAGGGAAAAAAAACCTCGAGAGAAACTAGGCTCTGTTAGGCACGACTATTTTTCATCTGGCCAAACTTCCTGTTCAGAGCTGCAGTCAAGTCTGCCATTCTAACCCAATCAGCCTGACATAATGATCTCCAGCCTTGTGCTCGTCAACATTCTCACCTGAGTTAACAAGACGATTACTGAAATGATCTCAGCAGGTCCTTTAATGACAGCAATGAAATGCAGTGGAAAGTTTTTTTCAGGATTACGTTAATTTTCATGGCAAAGAAGGACTATGCAATTCATCTGATCACTCTTCATAACATTCTGGAGTATATGCAAATTGCTATTATAAAAACTTAAGCAGCAACTTTTCCAATTTCCAATATTCATGTAATTCTCAAAACTTTTGGCCACGACTGTAGTATGTTTACATTTTAGATGATGCCAATATGTTTATATTGTACATTTCAGTGTCTATACAAACATGCTGAAAACATAATTTTTGTTAAATGAGACAAGGCTAAAATATCATGATCACCTTTCAAAGTGGCGTGTGATTTTATGAGATACTGTGGTTGTTTATTTATAATTCCTAAACCCTTTTTTTATCTGACGATATGATATATCCCTTTCTCACTGCAGTTTCTTAGTCAGCTTCATGGTGGATGCTCGAGGAGGTGCCATGCGAGGATGCCGCCACAACGGTCTGCGGCTGATCATTCCACCGCGGAAGTGCAGTGCCCCTACTAGAGTCACCTGTCGACTGGTCAAAAGGCACCGACTGGCAACCATGCCCCCAATGGTAGAAGGTGACGGTTTAGCCAGCAGGCTGATCGAGGTCGGACCTTCTGGAGCTCAGTTCCTCGGGTAAGCAGCTACTTTTTGACTTTGTTTGAGAGTTGGGCAGTGAAATCTGGACACAAAATGAGCTATGTTTATTATTGCAGTGTCTCATAATTATTTAAAGGTGCAGTATGTAGGCATTGCAATCTAAATTCAAAATATCGGAGAGGATTTTTTCACCCGGACCCTCCTTCGATGACATAAACAGGAGAGCGCATGCTTGGCGAGCCATACACTATAAGCTGCTCAGCTAATGCTAACATTTTAAATATTTGTATTGTTCTCTAATTAAAAACTAATTCATGAGAATTTTTATAACTCTGAATCCGCATTTCGGAGGCTGTAACTGTCCTCCAGAGGTCGCATTTTCAACTGTGCATACAGATACGTTGAGGCACATTAGGGGTGCGAAGTGTCGAAATATAATTGGGTAAACTGGCAATGGGTGGAGTTACACAGACCAAAACAAACATTGTGACACAGAATGCAGATTTAACTGACTTTAGTATTGGTTTTCAGATAAATATCAGCAAACACATTATGGCATTTCTTTGTGTTTAAAAGAGTCAAAAACCTATATACAGTACCTTTAAACTTTGAATTTGTTAATATTTTTAACAGATTATTTTAATTAGTATAATATAATTCCTTGGAGTTAATCAACAGTGTTTACATTAATTTGTTGTTCTAGGATGTAGTGGAATAATTATTGCCTACTAGATTTCTAGATTCATTTAATTAGATTTGAAGGGGCTGTCTGACCTAAAACTGCTTATTGGAGAAGCCCCAGTTTCTTATCCTGTTCTGAAATGTATGCATTTTCTTCATACCCAGGTTTAATAATGCATTTAATTCTTTCTTTTTTTCATAAAAGGGTTGTTAAAAAAATAATAATATAGTAACAGCATTTATTGATAAGGATATGTGCTACTGCTAAAAGGTGAAGTATGGAGAAGAACACCCACTGTAGATCTAGACAGGTAGTGCTGGCATGGTGGAGGTCAAGACAGGAATAAATAAGACTGCATACTGTAGATATGAAAGATTGTCTGTACGCTGCCAGCTAGGAAAATCAGTTAGCCAGAAGATTTAATGCCAAATATAATGACAATTGTATTAAAGGTCTAAAAATAATTCAAGTATATACATTTACATATTTATATTTATATCTTTATTGTAATTATTTAAACGCAAACAATTTGTATGATTTATTATTGTAATTATAATAATGTGCAAAGAAGGGAAGTACCAGCACTTTTTTTCAATTTCTAATGCTGCTATGACGGAATAATGTGTATTTTTCTGTGCTCTTTTCTTTGCTGCCTTTATTACTCACCTCCTGTCAAAATGATTAATGCTACTGCTGCTTTTCTGTATTTAACAAGGCTGTAACGCCCAATTGTTTTGTTTTTGGCTTAAAGGCTTGCAAGGAAAATTCATTGTGCCAGCAACCGAACCCTTCTTATATTGCTCCATGATTGATTTAATACTTTCTTGCCTTACTTCTTTCTAACAGTGTAATGAATAGGTAATGTTCTTACATTACGCCCTCATACCCTTACTTAACGAACTGTTTGGGGGGACGAATTGTCTGAAATTAGAGTGAATGTTATCAGGTGTGCTCGTTCAGTCCCATAATGCACCCCATTAGTGAGTGTGCAACAGATTTACATCCAATGACTAGTCAGTGAAGAAAACTCATGCACTGAGGTCAATGTAATATCTAATATAGTTTTCTGACAATGTGTGTGTGTGTGTGAATCATAGACTACATGCTACAGACCATCCTGAATAGGACTCTAAAAAAATTGGAATGAGAAACATAAAAATAAAAAAAATTAAAAATACTGTCCCAAGAGACTTGCATCAGATTACCACAGATTATATCACAGATGATTTTTTTTTTTTTTTTTAATAAAATCAAAAAAATGAAACACACACCAAGTGCAGTAAAACAGGGAATTGAAAACTTTCCAGGTTTATTTCTCCACTTTCCACATTTATTTTGAGAAATTTTGCTAAACAAACTGGACAATATGCCACCTATGCTCTCTTTTCTCACTGCTGCTATTGGATGACAGTAAGCTCCACCTCCCAACTGCCCCGCCCCCTCTGAATGAGGGCGAGAGTTTGGTTAGCCGCATTCTGCAGCTGGGCCCACCAGGGACAAAATTTTTGGGGTAGGAGTGCCATGTGAAACAATCAATGGATGCCAGTCCCACACCTCACTTTCTCCTTTCTCACTGTTGCCCTTTTAATTGTGTTGTGTTGGTTGTATTCTGCTTTCATTGTAAAGTGGCACTGGATGGTGCCATAGGTGCACCCTAGTATCATTTTTATTTTCCATTTTAGTCTTGATTACTCATGATTGTTTCCAAACTTGAAGCCAATCAACAAAATAGATAACCTTCACAACATTACAGGTTTGGGAAAATCATGACTTAGTTGTAGTTTTTGTAGTGATTTGTCACAAGTGTGTTATTGTATTGTTAATAGCCCCTTTTTGTGCCCAGTTATTTGTGTTCATTTTATTTTATTTTCTATTTGTTTGCCATTTGCTGAGCTTGTAGTTGCAGCATGTATGTATGTCTGTGGCTGTGTGCATTGTTTGATATGAACATAATGAATATTGCTATGTATGGCAACCAAGTCGGGTTGCTACTTTAAAAAAAAAAAACGTTATTTTTTTTGTGTAATGTGTTTTATAAAATATATAGCTGCATTATAGCAAACCATTACGTCTCAATATAAGTCAATTTCTTATATTGACTTCATAGCTGATTCGATTGGCCGAACAGTTTGCACAATTTGTAATATTTTGAGTTTGAACATAGAATTAAGACATAAATGTTCACACTCACTTAGTTTTATGAATAAAATTTCTGTAATTCCCTGCTGGGTGACAGGCCGGTGATTGTGGAGATCCCGCACTTTGCGGCGCTGAGAGGAAAAGAGAGGGAGCTGGTGATCTTACGCAGTGAAACTGGAGAGAGCTGGAAAGAGCATCACTGCGAGTACACAGAAGAAGAGCTCAACCAGGTCCTCAACGGCATGGATGAGAGTGAGAAAAACATCTACATCATCTATATATGAGAACATATAATTAAGGGATAATGTACATTCAGCTGCTTTACATCGGGCTTCTGATAAGCCTATATAGCTACATTATCCCACGTGTTACACAGCTACCTATACTTGCCACAGAACTAATGAAAACATTGATCTGAGCTGTAACAATTTACTTGCTCTTTAATTAAATGTAAAACTTCCAGAAAGAAAAATGTATGACAGGTAAACATATTTGTGTATATATTAATGTAATGGTTAAGATGATTCATAGTACCCTGATGAGCTTGTGTTATTAGCTTAATTGATTGTTATCTGGACATAACATACTTTGGAATGTTGTGATTGACCAATTAGAATCAATAAATATAAATGATAATCTAATTCTAAAATAAGCACACAATTAGTGTGCCAAAAGGAGAAAATAGTTCTTCTTGCATATAATGGTAGTGAATAGTGACCGGTTATTTTTAGCTTAAAAATTTTGGGAAACTGTTGAAGAACGGTCCCTTGTGACACACAGTTGTAGTCAAATGTATTATAAACTTTTATTAGTTTAATTTAAATTATTTAAATTTTAATTAATTATATTTATATTATATTATATGTTGTTCAGCTTAAAGGCATTATCTAAGTTAATTAGGTTAACTAGTCAAGTTAGGTTGATTAGGTAAGTCAATGGAAAAAAAAAAAAGTTTGTTGTTTAGCCAATCAACAAAGAATATTTTTTTAAAGGGGCTAAAAACATTACCTTTACTTATTTTTTTTTTATTTTTTTTAGATAAATGTTTTTAGGTTAAGTGGTTGTAAACAATTTATTTGGGCTGAATTTATACAAACAAATTAAGTTGAACATTACTAAATTTAATTTGTTTGTTTAATTAAATTAATTAAACATCTTAAATTTTAGGGCTGGACCCACCAGAAGAGCTGGAGAGAAAGCGCATCTGCCGAATTATCACTCGAGACTTTCCGCAGTATTTTGCTGTGGTGTCACGAATTAAGCAGGACAGTAATCTGATCGGTCCAGAAGGTGGGGTTCTGAGTAGCACGGTGGTTCCTGAAGTACAGGCCGTATTCCCAGAGGGAGCTCTCACGAAACGCATCCGTGTTGGCTTGCAGGTACAGCAGCATGGAGATTAATTGCAGAATCATACTGCACATCTGTATTTTTTAACTTTTGAGTTTAAGCTTGAATTTTAGTAATTACTTTCAAAGTTGTTTCAAAAGTAATATTAGGTGTAATATATTCAGGTGTCATTTTGTCCCATTCTTCCTGCAAACAAGTCTTAAGGTGGGCAACAGTACAGGGTCTTCGTTGTCGCATTTTCTATTGGAGACAGGTTGGAACTGCAGACAGGCCAGTCAAGTACCTGTATCCTCTTCCTCTGCAGCCAGGACTTTGTAATGTGTGCAGAATGTGGTTTTGCATTGTCTTGTTGAAATATGCATGGGCGTCCCTGGAAAAGAAGGCAGCATATTGTGCTCTAAAATCTCTATGTACTTTTCATCATTAGTGGTGCCATTACAGAAGTGAAAGTTACCTTTGCCAAGGGCACTGACACAACCCCATACCATGACAGACCCTGGCTTTTGGACTTGTTGCTGGTAACAGTCTGGATGATCCTTTTTTCTTTGGTCCAGAGCACACAGCATCCATTTCTCCCCAAACATACCCGAAATACTGATTCATCTGACCACAGTACACGTTTCCAGTGTGTGATGGTCCTTCCCAGATGCCTCTGAGCCCAGAGAAGTCACTGGCGCTTCTGGACACTGTTAACATAGGGCTTCCTTTTGGCACAATTCAGTTTTAACTGGCATTTGTGGACATAACTACGTATTGTGGTACTTGTCAAAGGTTTGTCCTGAGCCCATGTGGTGATATTGCTCATAGATGAATGAGGATTCTTGATGCAGTGCTGCCTGAGGGATCAGAGATCAACTGTCCCAACTTTTTTTGGAATGTGTTGCAGGTCTGAATGACAGGAAAATATGTATATTTGCAGATGAAATGAAGTTGACCAGACAAAACATTAAATATTTTGTGTTCATATTGTCTGCAATAAAATACAAGTCAAAGTAAATTTGGAAATCACTACTTTCTTTTCTTTATTTGCGTTTTCTATACTGTCCCAACTTTCTCTGATTTGGAGTTGTAGTTTTAAGGATATCTATAATCTAGTGTGCTCCAAAACAGTGACAAAATTGCATTAAGAAGATATAAACCTGATGTAAACATCCAAAGCTTTTAGTTTGTCACTTTCACCTAAATGGATCTACGTTTTTTTGACATCACCTTATTCTTTATCATCGTTTCTCATAAAATCTTCTGACCAATCAAATGGTTTCTAGTGTCTGAAATGCCCCGTCCCCTTCTTTTCATTTGATGCTCTTGAGCTCAGACACTCTCACTGGCAGAGCTGGGATAAAAACTAAACGCTATTGGCTGTATTTTTAAAAAGGGGAGGAGCTGCTCTATGTCCCGCTCTCTCTTTGTGTTTCAGTTGAGATTACGTCAAATTTCAAATAAAAATGCACATTTCAAAGCACTTCATGGGACCTTTATGTTCTCAAAATAGAGTTAACTGAAGGTTATACGGTAGAAATGGTAAAATCAGTGCATTAAAATTCAGCTGATGTACTGTGACAGTCGTCTTGTCCAATATTTGATAGTTTTTAAACATACCAAAATTGAGATATGTGATTCTTCAAGGGATTAATTAGATGTGTTTGACAAGCCTCACAGCTGCATTGTTAACTTAGCTTTTTTTTTTTCAGACTCAGCCTATGAGTGTTGATGTAGTGAGGAAGATGCTGGGTAACAAAGCCACATTCAGTCCTATAGTCACCCTGGAACCACGGAGAAGGAAATTCCATAAACCCATAACCATGACCATCCCTGTCCCGAAAAGTTCTGCTGACCCGGCCCTTGGGGGCTTTGGAGGTGGAGAGACGCCTACATTACGTTTGCTATGCAGCATCACAGGTGAGAACATACACAGCACTGAGTATTATGAATTGAAATAAAGGCGTTGCTTCAACTTTTTATTGAAGAATGCTGAATACATTTACACAATGTTCTTATTACAACTAGGAGATACCAAGTTCAGCGTCTTGCCTTTGATAAATAGTCATGAATTATGCATTAATTACCAATCCCATTACAACCTTTACTTTACTGAACTTCTGTTAGAGCTGTATGACAGTAAATCATTATTTGCATAATGCATACCTCATAGAAATGAATGAGAAGTGCTGTGAACTAAATCCTACCTTTTGCTAAATTGTTTGTGATTATTTTGAACTGATTTCTCTTATAAAAAAAAAGAACTGAAATGAATGTTTACTGTTAAACATGTTGATGGTTAATCATTAGGTTGTTAATTCTTTAACTCTTTCCCCACCATTGACGACATATCTCATAAATTTAGAATCAACTCTTTCCCACCATTGAGTTTATCCTATCTGTGTTTCATATGTTTTAATGGTAAAGAAGCCCTATTGCATGTTCTGAACGAGTTATGGGAGTTCTAGTTCCCCTTCATACAGGAACTTCAATGTGCGTCTGGAACAGACTATGGGAGTGCGTCAGACGACCAATCACTCTGAAGAGTAAGAAAACGGGCCAATGAAATGCCAAATTGCATTGATAGAGCTCTGCTCCACAGCTGGCAGCAATGAGCCATCAGCGCTATATAAGCTGCATGCTGCGGAGTGAGCCTCAGAATTTTTTTTGCTTCAGACCCGCTCACGAGACTGAAGACCTACTCTGCCAACCTGACTTTGAGCGAAGTTCCAGTGTTTATCACCAGTGCGGGAGAAGACGCAACAGCGGCGTTTGATCTGGGTTTCACGTCCCCTGGGCGTTTCACTGGTGTACTAAAAGAGCGGTTTCACACTAAAAGAGCAGAATTCCCTAAGAGAGCACACGGTCAAGCAACGCATCTTTTTAAAGATGTCGTTCCGACCGTGCATTTCTGGATGCGGTAGTTTCCTCTCCCCGGATGACAGGCACGAGCATTACGTCACATGTCTGGGGGTCCGGCATGTGGATGCGGTGCTCGCGGACAGTTGCTGCCCTCACTGCGAGGGCTTAACTGTTGCACAGCTAAGGTCGCGGCGCACCCTTGCATTAGGGTGCGTCACCCCTGCTGCTCCCCGCCATGCGGTTAGCACACGAGCAGACCTGAGGGTTACAGTGGGGGCTTATCCGTCGCCTTCGGGCCCGCGGACCCCTCACTCCTCAGCTGGCTCTGTCCAAGCTTCGAGTGAGAGCGCTGGTCCATCCCCCGGGATGGCCACGCTCTCATTAGATGACACCGGGGACGTGATATAACATGCTCCGATGAAGATCCGGACCCTCTGCCACCCTCCGGGGTGGTCAGTGCGGCCTCGGATCTGGAATCGGACATGTTAGCCGTGTTATTCCGGGCTGCTTCGGCCGTGGGTCTGGAGATAGCTTGTCCCCCAGCACCACGGCCGGACCTCTTAGATGGGTGTTACGTGGGGGCTAGAAGGGCAAGACCCTCCAAACCCCCCGTCCCTTTCTTCCCGGAAGTACACAGTGAGCTCACGCAGGCATGGAGGGCACCTTTCTCTGCCCGGTCCTCGTGTGCTCCCGCTCTTACCACCCTTGATAGCGGAGCAGCCAGGGGTTATGAGGCGATTCCCCAGGTGGAGTGCGCTATCCACCTGGAGAGGTCCACCCAGACTCCCTTCCAAAGTGTGTAGGTTATCTGAGTCTCTCACGGCCAGAGCCTACACTGCTGCGGGACAGGCTGCATCCGCTCAGCACGCTATGGCCACCTATCAACGCTACCAAGCTGAGAAGTTGGCTGAGCTGCAGGGGGGTGGTTCTTCCCCGAGCTTAATGCATGAGCTCCGCACGGCAACCGATTATGCTCTCATGACCACCAAATCACCTGCTCGTGCCCTGGGGAAGACAATGGCCACATTAGTGGTCCAGGAACGCCACCTCTGGCTAAACCTGGCCGATATGAGAGATGTTGACAAAGCTCGCTTTCTTAACGCTCCCATATCCCAGGCTGGCCTGTTCGGCGACACCGTCGGGGACTTTACCCAGGAGTTCTCGGCGGTGAAGGAGCAGTCCCAGGCGATGGGGGAGGTCATCTATCAGCGGGCTCGGAAAACTGCTCTCCCCGCTGCCCCATCCACCTCGGCTGCCCCTCGCCGAGGGCGTCCACCCGCAGCTCCAAAACCTGCTCCGCTCCCGCTGCCCGCTCCACCGGCTAAGCGGCAACGCCGAGCCTCCCGCAGGATCGTGACGCCACCGCCCCAGGGCGGCGTTAAGTCCGGTAAACGGAACGCAAAGCGTCCCTGAGACGGGCCATCCAGAGAAGAGGGAACCTGCTCTTTCCTCGGTGGAGGGCCGAGGACATCTACAGTCAGCAAAGACTTTAAAAGCACCACTGCTGGCCTCCGGGCAAATTCCCCAAATTGTCAAAAAAGAGAGCAAATTTCCCTCTCT